>CM034151.1:154469889-154630367 GCA_019776745.2 Taxus chinensis | reverse complement strand
CAAAAAGATGCACAAAGGAAGGCTCAAAAAATCAGAATTTACCAAGCTTGTGGACGGCTCCAATTCAATATTGAAGACGTTATTCCTTGATTCCCATTCTCACCTCTTACAACGAGAGTGATGGACATTTTTTAGTTTTATCCTCATGCATCCAAGCGTCATCAAATTTATTTTCACAATTGAACCCACTATGTACATTGGTTATAGGGTTCCATTTGAAAATAGTCGCCCTTCTACAAGGTTTTGTCCTTACCAATAAGACAAAAAGTGTTTTGGATTCTCATTACAAATTTACAGGTTATTGTACGTTTATGAGTTTCAAATGATTTTTTTCTTAACATTACGAACTACCCAAGGCTCTACATTTCTTGTTTGTTATTGTAGCTCCTCTTAATCGTTCATCAAGAGGCCTTCTTCTACAAGGTTTTACAAACTAATTATTTCTTGTAGCAACACTTTTGTAGTCTAGGATTGTATTATAGGGTAGATTTGCAGATATTCCCTATTGGCCAATTCAATATTTATTGCGGACATCTAGCAGGTCAATAATTCAATCGGTGCACATATTTTTCCAACCAAATAAAAAAAATATGTCTCTCGTGCCCGCAAATGCCATTCAATATGATAAATCCAAGACTGTATTCTCTTGTTGCAATTATATTTCTTAATTTCTATCATGAAGCATTCTACAAATTTCAACAAGCTAAAATTCCAACTACAATTGATGATAAAATGATTGGTCTCAGTCTTGAAGAATAACAAGTAATAGTTACTTTTATAGTTTTTATGTTATAACGATTTCAAATTCAATATTTTTCAATAAAATAATAATTGTAATATTTTATTTTGCAAAGAAGAATTATAGCTGCAACATCTCATAAGGAGGAAATTGCTCAAGGTAAATCCCCCTGTAGAGGTCTCTACAGATTCTGACATGGATTCAGCAGAATCAACACCAGTAAGATCTCCTCATCAAAAGCTTCCTAGGGGGTCGGTATGTGAATCACATCTACATTCACATTTTAACTACAAGTATGAAGTTTTATTTTTATATAATTGATTAATTCAATTAACTAATAAAGATTATGTAGGTAGTATTGTATTTTAATATTTCTACTGTTCTTTTCTACATTTATTATATTTAGAAACTATTGAAATTGGTGATGAAGATCAAACTCATTCTAATGGTCAAGGTCTAAATGTCATGTTTGGGTCTCCGAACATGCAAGGTAAATTGTAATATTTAATATTTAGCATTTTTTTTGTTACAATTCTTTAGCATTTACAAAGCCCAACCGTACAATGATAATTTTCTAACAGTTTGGTTTTTTCTTGTTGCAGGTAATATTCCACTTGCAAAGAGGCCACTAATACCTCCAACACGTACAATCTAAACAAAAATAATATCTTCAGGAAAGAATATAAGGTTTCCTACAGAATCAGCTGGAACAGTTTCATCCTGGAACCACAAAATTTCTTGGACTCTCACTAGGTGGTATTTTAAGTGTAACGGCCTCACACATTTTCAACAACATCACCCTTGACAAGGGAGTATTTGGGCTTCGATACTGATGATGCAAAAAAGGGTTAACTATTTTGATACCCATGATATGATTCAGTTTACTCTGCCTTAACCATAACCAAAAAAAGGTGAATGAAGTACAGGACAATGACTCTCTTCCTCCTCCAAGAAATGCTCCACAAACAGATGATGAAAAGACACATTTATATTAGAAAATATGATATTAGATAGTATGGGGGAAAAATTCAAGAAGTTTTAATGTCTGATGTGGATTTGGTGCGGTTTTGGGAGAGGAGAGCTAAAATTTTGATAAAATAAATAAATACAAGATACCATAATCACACTCAAAGGCATTCATTGTTCACTGCCGTAGAGATCCAACTAGCAAGGCAAGACATTTTTCTAAACAAATCTTAGTCGAGGAAAATTTCATATACTAATGATTACAATGAATGAAATTATATACATAATGTTAAACATGTTGGAGAATTTGAATGCTGAAGTAAAAGCTTACTACAACAAATGGGCTAAAGACAAGAAAAATGTTTTAATAGCAAATGCAGAAAAAGAAAAAGATGCGGTGAGTGGACTTTAAGTTTTACATGCATATTTTAAGCATATGCAATATATTTTTCCAACTTATCTAATAGACTAAAAAATTTATATTTCTGTTTTCCAGGTAAAATATGAAAAATTAAAGAAAGTAGTTGTATTTGAAGCACATTTGAAGAATGCCTACAAAATCCTAAATTCACTTGTACAGCTGAAGGAAAAACTCATAGTAATAAATAAAAATAATAATACATTGAGAAGGATAATCAAGGATCATAAGATGGATCTAGAAGTCTTACTGAAGGAAAATATAGACACAGATCCAACACTTTTGTTAGCAGCAAATGTAGCGAGAGAGGAGCAGAATATTCTTGAAAATATCAATACCGCAACATGATATTTGCAGGCATCAGAAGCTATAGCAGATAGCTTTGTATAGACACCACATATTCCCCCACCTCTTACATAAGAAAAATATGAAGCTTCTCCTGCAACATAAAAAATTCAATATGTTAGTTAAGTTCACCATGTGACAGGTGTGTTGTCACAATTCCGAAATTGACGTAGGAATTAAAAGATAGTGGCCAACCCTTTATTTATTCTATGTGGCAGACGTAAGGACAACTATGATTCAAAATCATAGGCAGAAAAGAGGATGACCTCGTAATGTGTCCTTATATGTCAGAACTTGTCTGGAAGCTTTGAAATGTATTGACAACCCCCTTTTTGGAATTGTATTGGCCGACAATGCTTTATGAAATTGTACTTTTCTTCATAAAGTAATCTGCCACATGAGAGAATGATTTCAAGATTACTTTGGAAATTGGAATTGTAACTATATATTGTTAATTTATTTCTACAAAATACGAATGATGTTTATGTTTCTTTGTTTACGTAAATGTTTCTTAAATTTAGTTGATTTTGTTTGTTTAAAATATATACATTTTTTATTTCTTGCAGATGTAAAATAAATCAATTAACAGATATAAAAAGATAAATATGTCCTTATTTCAGTCTAAAAACCAAATATAAAAAGGAAATGAGATAATTAAAAATAATAGTGACATTATTCCAATCGCAATGGATCAAATAAAGACAAATATAATATTGCATTTATTGAAAGTTGTAATCTCTGTATGAAATACATAAATACTTATTACATCAAATCATTGCAATAAAATCTATGTGAATTGGAACAGTCCTGGATCAACACTTTCATTCGTGTCTTAGAAATCAATTATAGCATGATTTGTGGATGTGTCTTGATCCCTTGGGTCAGGCAGAATATTACTAACTCCTCTTCTTTCTACATTTGAATTCCATAATGTGAGTGTTCTATCATAAGGAAAAGACTCCACTGAGTAACGTGATGCATACAACCTCAGACAACTTTCTAGATTCCTATCCAATATGTTTTGAAATTTTGACTTTAAAAAGGATAGTGCACTGAAAACCCTCTCATATTCCACAAAACTCAAAATCATTGTGTGACAGAGTTCATACATCTTAATATACTCGCTCAATTATTCATGTAGAATACTAATGGAACAAATATCCTTCCAAATCCTTTTGATGACACCATAATCTAGTGAGTTTTATAGAAGCTGAACTTGTCATATCATAGTATTAGCAAAATCCATTTACTGGGAACTAAGAATTTTTATTTGTAAAATGCCTTCTACAGAAACTCCATTTATCTCTTCAGTCTTGGAGAAGTGGTCAATTAGATCACCCATGTTTTTGAGAAATAAAGAATTGATATATGTATAAGGTTTTCCGCCAGACAAATTCCAAAACTGTGGATTTACAACTCCCATTGCTTCAAGTATTTTATCATTTTTGAATATTTCCTGGATCTCTTTAGCTAATGATTTAGAGATCTTTCTCAACTTATTCCTAGTTTCCATTAATATTGCATCATGTAAATTCTGTGTCACTCTTACTTCTTATATTTCTAAGATAGCCATATCAACTCTTTTTCGAAACGTATGAAGTGGAATCTCTTTTTCATTTGTTGTTATACACAGATGATCATGTGTATTGTATTTTAATAAGCACCTGGGATTTTTCAAATATGTCAATGCATTCCAATTTTCAAAAGCAGCACCCTGAAAACTCCCATCATAAATATATAAACTTTCTAGACTCCAACACACACGTCTTCTGAGTCTTATGAAGTCTGTTATGTAGAAATAAAAATCTTGCACATGCTTCATTAAAATATTAAGCTCCCTTAACATGGGAAAAATATTGCAGAGTGTGAGTAAAGTTTTAATGTCTGTTAGATGACACAATAGATCTTTAGCTTTATCTACATCTCAGCGGTGTTTATACATAAATCTTGTCAATGAAGGATGTTCATCAAATATTCTACAGGAAGGTTCATACGTAGATATCCATCCGGTATCCACATCTTTGAGAATCATTTTTCCCTCTATCATTCCAATTGAAAATTTCTGAAATTCTAAAAATCTCTTTGGACTGCTAGAATAATAAGCTTGCAAATCACGTATCAATTCCTCCACTCTAGCTACATTTTCAAATGTGCTCACAATTTTGTAAGCCAAATTCATTCTGTGAGCCATGTAATGGACAACAACCATATATGGAGCAACAATTGTCTAAATTCTAATGCAGAGACCATTTCTAGCTCCCTGCATTACAGGTGCACTATCGGTTATGATACAAACTAATTTTGTTGCAATGGAAAAGTCATCCATTCTGGCGATATCCTTCAGATTTGAGACCGCCAATTTATAAATATTTTCATAATTGCAATTCTCAGTCATTTTATGAATTTCTAAGAGGTGTGGAGTTCTTATTTCATTAGCAAATGTGTAAACATGAATACGAATCCATGAAGTATTATCCACTGCAGTAACCTCATCTATTGAAAGGGAAATATACTTTTCCTTTTGAACACACATTTTCATATCCTCCTTTTCTACCAAAGATAGACATTTTGCAATCTCCTAGCCACTGGTATCTGACCAATGAGATTCAGGAACATTCTGTAGACCAATAACCTGATACAGAATTTTATTTTCTCTGAAAACTGACATCGGTCTTCCCATTTTCAATATGTGGAATACGATAGCAAACTAAATACTTTTTGCATGCATTTCTGCCTCTATAGCTTTTCTCAATCTTGCTACTATGGTCCCACCTTTTTCATTTACATATTTCATATGTTTTTGTTCCTTTTCATATTATTCTACCTATTTGACATGTAGACACTCTTTTGCATCTTTCCATTTATGTGTTCTGACTATGTTGCCATCCTTTTGCTTTTGGGAAATGTATATTTTCCCACAATGCTTTTCAATTGTGTCCAATTTTAGGTTCATCATGTGATCCTTCCCCTATTTCCAACCACATATTTGCATCGATATTATGTTGGAACATCATTACTATTTTCAATGTACACAGGTTCAATAAACGGATATTTTGCAGCCCATTCGAACTGGAATTTCCTTCCAATTTTCTAGCTTGTCCCTCTTTCTTCTGACATTTTTTTTTTCTCGGGGTTCAACCCCTCAACCGTCTAACCCATTAGTCATCCAACTACTCACCACAAATTTTTATTTTTCTACATTTGCTATTAAAACATTTGTCTTGTCTTTAGCCCATTTGTTGTAGTAAACTTGTGCTTCAACATTCATATTCTCCAACCTGTTTAACATTATGTCTATAATTTCATCATTGTAATCAATAGTTTTTTGAAATTGTCCCTGACTGAGCTTTGTTTATAAAAATGTATTGCCTTGTCAGTTGGTTGTCTATGGCAATGAACAATGAATGCCTTTGAGCGTGATTATGGTATCTTGTATTTATTTCTTTTATCAGAATTTTAGCTCTTCTCCCCCAAGACCGCACCAAATCCACATCATACATTACAACCTCTTGAATTTTTTTCCCTATACTATCAGATATCATATTTTATAATATAAAATGTGTCTTTTCATCATCTTTTTGTGGATCATTTCTTGAAGGAGGAGGAGAGTCACTGTCATGTACTTCATGCACATTTTGTTTGCACATGGTTGTGGTTGAGGCGGAGTAGATTGAATCATATCATGAGTGTCAAAATAGTTACCTTTTTCTACATCACCAATATCAAATCCCAAATACTCCTCATCAAGGGTGATGTTGTTGAAACACTGTGAGGTCGTTAGACTTAAAACACCACCTAGTGAGAGTCCACGAAATTCTGTGGTTGCAAAATGAACTTTTCCAGCTGATTGTGCAGGAAATTTTATATTATTTCCTGAAGATATTCTTTTTTTTGTACTGTTCGTGTTGGCGGTATTGGTTGCCTCCTTGCAAGTGGAATATTACCTGTAAGAAGCTAACAACAAATTGTTATAAAATTATCATTATACAGTTGGGCCTTGTAAATGCTAAAAAATTGTAACAAAACAAAAAATGCTAAATATTAAATATTACAATTTACCTTACATGTTTAGAGACGCAAACGTGACATTTCGATCTTGACCGTCATAATGTTTGATCTTCATCACTAGTTTTAGTATTTCTGAGTTTGATATAATGAGTTTGATCTTCATCACTAGTTTTAGTAGTTTCTGAATACAATAAAATGTACAAAAGAACAATAGAAATATTAAAATACAGTACTACCTACATAATCTATATTAGTTTTTGAATTAGTTAATTATATATAAAGAAAACTTCATACTTGTAGTTAAATCTAATGATAGACTTGATGCACATACCAACCCCATAGGTCAGTTTTGACGAAGAGTTGTTACTGGTGTTGATTCTGCTGAATCCATGTTAGAATTAACAGAGACCTCTTTAAGGGATTTACCTCGAGAAATTTCCTCCTTATGAGATGTTATAGCTATAATTATTCTCTGTAAAATAAAATATTACAATTATTATTTTATTGAAAAATATTGAATTTGAAATCGTTTATAACAAGGAAACTATAAAAGTAATTGTTACCTGTTATTCTTCAAGACTGAGGCCAATCATTTATCATTAATTGCAGTTGGAATTTTAGCTTGCTGAAATTCGTAGAATGCTTTATGATATAAATTAAGAATATCGTAGAAGGCTTTACAACAAGAGAATACGGTCTTAGATTTATCAGATTGATTGGCATTGCAGGCATGGAAGACATCTACTTTTATTTGGTTGGACAAATATGTGCACCAATCGAATTGTTGACCTACTAGTGTCTGTAATAAATATTGAACCACCCAATATGGAATGTCTACAGATCTTCCCTCCAATACAATCCTGTCCTGAAAAAGTGATGCACCTACAAGAAAGAATTGGTTTGTAATACCTTGTAGAAGAAGGCCTCTTGATGTACAATTAAGAGGAGCTACAATAATAGACAAGAAATGCTAGAGGCTTGGGTGGTCGAATAATGTTAAGAGAAAAAGCATTTGAAAACAATAAACTTACCATCAACCTGAACATTGTAATGAGACTCCAAAAACTTTTTGTCTTTGTCTGTAAGGACAAACTTTGTAGTAACGGTGACTTATTTTCGAATGGTAACCAGTTAACTGATGTACGTCTGTGGGCTCAATTGAGAAAGAAATTTGATGATGTCTCAGATGCACAAGGAGAACAGAAAATCATCCATCATTCTCATTGTAAGAGATGAGAAGGTAATCAAGGATTGAAGTATCAGTATCAAATTGGGGCATGTCCACAAGCCTAATAAATTCTAATTTTTCGAGCCATTCCTTTTATGCATCTTTTACTTTTAGTAGAGCTACAATCTATGTGCACATGAGGTTTTTGTATTGGAAATTTTGTGTAGGAGTAGATTTGGTGCTTTCCATTGTTGAAATTTGGGAGAACTTTGAAGATTGGAGAGCTCAGAGCATTGGAAATTTTCAAAGAAAAGTGAAGAAATTAACCTTTTAGGGATATTTATAGGGGTCTGAATGGTTCAAAGGAAACATGGAGGAAAACTATTAGCTAGTCATGGTGGCCGCCCAACCCATGTTGGACGGATGAGCAACCACCCAACCTACCAAACCGGCCAATGTAAATAAATAACCCGTCCAATCCAATACTAATTAGTCGTCCAACACATTAGCATTAGGCATCCAACCCTTAGCCGTCCAACCCCTCAACTATCCAACCCACCCGTCCAAACCTTAGCCACCCAACTCCTTAATATTCCAACCCACACGTCTCACCAGTAGTCATTCAACCCCTCATCCGACCAACACACCTGTCCAACCCCTCAACCGACCAACCCACCCATCTAACCCAAATGTCCAACCCTTAGCCATCCAACCCCTCAACTTTCCAACCCACTCATTCAAACCTTAGTCATCCAACCCTTCAACTGTCCAACTGACCCATCCAACCCTTAGCCATCCAACCCCTCAACCGTCCAACCCACCTGTCCAACCCTTAGTCGTCCAACCGCTCAACCATCTAACCCACCCGCCCAACCCTTAGTTGTCCAACCCCTCAACCGTCTAACACACCCATCTAATCCCTCAACCGTCTAATTCACCCAACCAACTCACCTGACCAACCTGACCGGCTAACCTTCCTGACCTAATTTACAGAACTATGGAAAATTGCTCTCTGTAAAATTGCCTTTTCCATGAAACATTTTTTCATAAATTTGCCAATGATTCGAAAGTCAATTTTTAAGATTCGCCAACAATTCTAAAGTAACTTTTCAGAGGGGTCCTCTTAAAATGAACCTTGATTGTGGTGTGGTAGTTAGATCTTTCCAGATGGTGCCCATACTTGTACAATTCAAAAGTGTACAAGAAATCATGGCATCCGTGCAACTTTTTAGGGGTTGGTACTCCATCATGGAATTCATTCCTTTCCTCTTATCTTTCTCTCCTTTCCGCCCATGAGTTCTATAAATTTAAGTTCTCATGCAAATTGTAAGGGTTATTCTCCTATTTATTCCTTCGCATATTTGGGATTTTCACACCTGTGAACTCAAACTTTATGCTTTTCCACCTCTATAGCTTATGAATGGAGATTATCTTTCCTCAACTCCATGTGTAAATTTCTAAGAATTGACTAATGCATGTGTGGCTTTCTTCTTTACTTCAGATGTTCCGGTTTAATGTAAATATCTCTGCCCTCTTGCAGATTTTGTATTCTTTTAGTTGTTTGCATTAGAGTTGTGTGCATTTTTCATGACCTTCATTTACAAACTTGTATTTGTGTCACTAAGAATTGGATAAGATCCATTTTGCAATCGGGTGTTATCACCACCCCTTTTTAGATTAGGATTTAATTTTTACATCTCTTCCCTCCTTTCTCCCCTTGATTCTTGGGATGCATTGGTGTAGGCTAGATGTAGGATTAGTTTTAACATTAGGTTAGTTGGTTTTATGTGGATTTTCCCACCTCGTAAAATAGAGGAGCTCAACCTTCTCCAGAGGTCTGTCTCAAGCCGTAATTCCCACACTTGGAGATAGTCCCATATTGGCCCATAATAGTTAATCCCCTAATATTCACACTAGGGTGAAATTTTGAGCTCCAACACAATTATTATAAATAAAGATAAAATTTAATGATTCTGAAATTAATGAATGTACACTAATTTCTAGCATAAATTTAATTTCTCTCACCCACAAGCGAGTAGAAAAAATTATAGAGTATCAGCTACTACAAAATTTATGAAATATGCAAATAAAAATTTAAAATGTCAAATATGAAAATATGGTATAAATATATTCATCTCCTGCAAATAAAAATATATTTATCAGACGAGAAATATATTTTTATTTGTAGAAGATGAATATAGTTATATTAGCAATACTTATATGATTGGTTTGATTGATGATCAACGATCGTGTATACAATATCAATGATCGGTGATCATCTATAAGGGGATAAAAATATAAACAATTAAATTAATTCTTATCTATCAAGTCGGCCTCATGTTGTCGATGAATAAAATTATATCAAGGAAAATAAAAAGAGAAGACTACAAAAAGAGGAAAAATTGAAGGGGAAGAGTAAGTAAGAGGAGAAAAGAAAAAAAAAGATGTGAAAAAAAACAAGGGATACCTTTAATAAAAAAACCTAGAAATAATAAGATGGTAGAAAACTAGGATTGAGTATGTTTTTCAACACAAGAGATATTATTTCACCATCTTAATTATTTGAATAAATATTGATAAATGATTAAAGATAAACATTTATAAGGTGATTTGTAATAGGTCTTCAATGGCCACAAACTATCTTTCGAGAGGAAATGCATATTAAAAAAAAAATGAGTGAGAAATATGATATTTTTTTGTTTAATATATTAGGGTAGAAATAAAAAAGGGGTAAATAAAATTGTAATTTAAAAATGGGTAACTAAGGTACATGGAAAAAATAGGGGTTATTTTCATTCTAATAATATAACAGGAGGGGGTATTATAAATTACATATTTAGAAGTAAAAACTAGAATCAAGGGAATGTTGTAATACACTTTGAACGCACATGCTATACAACACTTGTACTAAGTGAACCCCCCGTGAATCTTACATCATCAAGCAAAGGTTCCAACAATATATTACACATACGATTCATCCCTAGGGTCTACCTTCCCTTTCCTAGTCTCCACGCTTCATATTATGATCACTTCACATTTCACTTTTCCACTCGACACACTATCAGCTACACACTTCTCTATACGATAATAAGGTATGCATCTTATATCTTATGCTATTGAGTATTCACTCAATAGAACAAAGTGGGGGGAAAATGTAGACACAAAATATTTGCACTCGGGTACATGTATATGTCCTAAAAGCATGCTAATAATTTACATGATTCCTAAGCAAGAAAATTAGTGATTAACAATGTCTTTTGGGCCTTTTTACTTTGTCTCTTATACTTTAATTGACCTTACACACCCTATCGACCTATCGGTATTTGACTAATTTATCTTTTACGGCCTCCAACTTGAGTGCCCATCTAGGACATAACCGCCCAAGTGTTCCTATCCCTCTTAGGCACTAGTGACCATCTTTACTTTCTTCTTTCTCTTTTGGGTCATCTTTTATAACTTTAGGTTGGTATTTTAGTTAATAACGAAATTCAAACAAGGGAATCATATAAATACATAGTTATGCTTTCAAAATGAGGGGCCAAGAACTAACATTATCTATTATCACCTAATCTTGCATTCAAAGGCACAAGAGCACTACAAAGAAATCATGTAGTACATTCACTCAAGGGAAAATGGTTGCATACGTCTCTATACATAACATAGGAAGGGGAAGTTTATTCTATTCCATCTACACATTCTATACATCTTCTACATTTTAGAGATAGTACGCTATCATTGGTTAAACTTGCACAAGGGTGTCATCACACACACACACACACAGATAGATAACTACATGGATTATGAGATGTAGTGTAGTGTTCAGATGTATTTTCACTCTTTAGGTGACCATCAGGGTCAATCCGACTCCCCATTCTGCATTTTAATTTTTTTTGGTTTGATATGGTTTGTGGGTATGTGCAGGTGAACTTATTTCTTGTAGGTTATAGGTACATTCAGTGATCAAAGAGTGAAACCATTGTGAAAAAAAGTGACTAACAATGAATATCCTCCCACACAAATAAGACCAGATCCAGACTATTTGCACATACACCGCATAGACATAGGAATTAGCATCCAGGTGTTCCTTCCCACCTGTGAACACTTATTCCTTACATATTTTTGTGCCTCAGAGCCCTTAGAGATCCCTAACGATGTTATTTCCAGTATGTTCTAGCTATACATCTTAACATATCACGTCTACAGTGTGTAAAACTAATTAAATCATTCTCACTCTCTCTCTTCCTTAGGGTTTCAATATTATTGTATGCTTGTAGCTTGTCCATTTACTATATTTTATTATGTGTAAATAATTTATTATAGTAGTTACTCTGCAATAATTTTTAATTTCATTTATATTAAATCAATAGGAATAATCTATCAATATATTAAAAAATTATTGAGTACTAAGATTTTGTTTCCCATTCGTCATTCAGCCTAGATTGCCAATATTGTTCTGGTACAAAAAAAGAATGGGGAGATAAGGATTTGTGTAGATTTTCGCAATCTAAATTGGGATTTTTAAAGGATAAATATCCTCTTCTCATGATGGATCAATTTCTATAGGTTGTGACTAGTTTGGAGATGTTATCAATGTTTCATGGGTTCTCGTGTTATAACCAAATTGAAGTAGATATCCATAATCAGCACAAAACTGCCTTTATAACTCCTTGGGGAAATTTTATTTATCGAATAATTTCTTTTAGTCTCATCAATATAGGTGCAAATTTCCAAAGAGTTGTGGATTTAGCTATTGGATATATTAAAAATAAGGGTATTGTTGTTTACTTGGATGATGTTACTATTTTCTCTAAGAACAGGGAAGATCGTTTTGAGCATCTAAAGCTTGTTCTCCAATGTTGTAGTGATCATGAAATATCTCTTAACCCCAAGAAACATGTTTTTGGAGTTACATAAGGAAATTTTTTTGGGCGTATTATTTCAAGGGATGGAATCAAGATATACCTAGAAAGAGTGCACACTAGTCAGAAAATTTTTGTCCCTACAAATAAGAAAGGAGTTCATTCTTTCTTTGGAAAAATCAATTTCCCTAGAAGATTCATTCCATATTTTGCTAAATTTACTCGAAGTATAGCTAACATGATGAAAGAGAAGAATTATTTCCACTAGAATTTAGAGGGAAAGAAATATTTTTATGAGATAAAGAATTCCATTGGAAGGATTCATGTTCTAGTTTTCCTTGATTTCAACAAAGTATTTTTCATTTATTTTTATGCCTCGAAACACAAACTATCTACCATCTTAGTCCAAAATAATTTCAAAGGGTGTAAAGTTCCAATTTATTTTATGATTTATGTTCTTAAGTCACATGAGTATATTCTCAGTTTGAAAATCATATTTTTTCTATAGTCAAGGTTGTACAACAATTTAGGTTCTACAACCTTAATTCCAATTCCAATTTTTTCATTCCAGATATATCTGTGAAGTCTATCCTAACTCAACAAGAGTTTTGGTCTAATAGGAATTACTAGGTCGCAAAGGTTCAGGAATATGGTATAGATATCAAGACAACTAAATTGGTTTGATGATGCAGTCTATGTCAATTAATTGCATAAAGTTCAAAAGAAAATTCAAGTAATAGTGAACATGTTGAAATGTCCACTATTTTGTTTCTAAGTTCCATAAATGAATGGTATTCCAACATTGCTCACTTTCTCACATATGGGGAATGTCTACACATCTCAATGTTAGGAAGAAAAGAGCCATTAAAATTTGAGCTACAAATTATGTTATTTGAGAAAACTCTGTTTTTAGAAATGGCATTGATGGTCATTTCTTAAGATGTGTAGATAAGGATCAGTAGAAGAGGTTGTTAAGAGCCTACCATGATCAAGCCTATAGAGGACGCTTCTCTTCTTCTTTAACAGTTTACAAAAATATTTCAGGAGGTTACTATTGGCCAACCTTGTTCAAGGATGCAGCTAAATGACTCTTAAAGTACGAAGCTTGTCTAACATTTGTGGGATGTCCTAAATTGGTAACTCTTATATTAAATCCTATAACGATTGAGGAACATTTCCAGTAATGGGGATTAGACTTAATTAGGACTCTCAATCCAATTTTAGTACGAGACACACCCATGCTCTGACTACAACAAATTATTTCAAAAAATTGGTGAAAGCCATCTCAGTTAAGAAAATAACTTCTGAGGTCATTTGTAACTTCATCAAGGAAAATATTTTTGTTTATTTTGGTGTTCCCAACAAAATTGTAACAGATAATGCTCCTAACTTTTCCTCCTATGAAATTATATTTCTATTATTGATATGGAATTTTCCTTTCACATTCTTTATATTATTATCCATAGAGAAATGGACAAGCTTAATCAACCAACAAAATTTTTCGTAACCATAGTTATAAATTTGTTTGATGAATCACATCAGAACTGACATAATAATTTGTATGATACTATTTGGTTTGATCGTATAACACCCAAAAGAGATATTAGAATGTCTCAATTTAATTTGGTTTATGGGATGATTGCTCAGTTTCCATTTACTCTCGAATTACCATCCTTACATTTGTCTAAGACCATTGAGGATGAATAGTTTAAGGATGCTCTTGAAAATATAATTATGTACTTTCAAAAGTTAGAGGAAGAAAGGATTCAAGTGGTTGACCACATCTCATCTCATCAACAAAAGGTAAAAAAAATATTTTTTGACAAGAAGGCCAAGCCTTGTAACTTCCAAGTTGGAGATATTGTTCTACCCTAGGAAAAAAGGAGAGAACCTCGTAAGATCCATGGTATGTTTGACTCACTTTGGTTTGGTCCATTCCAAATTCAAAACTTTCCTAGTGAAAATTATTTTTAGCTATAGACACTAAAATTCGGTATCACTGCCTTTGTTTCCCACGTTCACTTATTTCCTATATATAATCTTATCTATTTTAATTTGTTATTAGTCCTCTTCAATTATATTCTATTCCATTTCGCATTAGCTAATTATATCTAATTATATTTCATTTCTCCTCCCTAGCTTGTTTATCATCCCTAAACCCCTTAGTTATTTATCCCTATCTTTTCTTTTATCCATTTTACATCCCTGTAAAAACCTAAAATTAGCACTGCTAATCCTAGTGTTAGCATCCACCAAGTCCCCTTCATTATCACATTACCCCCTTCATATTTATTAAATATTAACATCGTCACCATACTCACATAATTCCACATCCATCATTAATTAATCCTAACCTTCCATTTATTAATTAACCCCTCATATTATCTTGGTCATATTTCCCCTCCCATGGCTAAAATAATTGATTAATTAATTATTTAATTAATCAATTTACCCCTCATACCTCACCATGCTAACTCAAACACCTCACTAACCACTTAACCTCCTCTAAAACAATCTTCCAAAAATATCTAACCTGTCACTAACCAACTAAGTTCAAAATAACAAATTTAACCTCCCACTCAACCTCTCTAACTAGTTTAGATATTATTCCCCTAAATCTTCAACTTACTAAGATCAAAATAACAATAAATCATCCTTTTCATCCACTAACTCGAATTTCCTGAAATCAGCAGTGATTCACCCAATCGACGATGATTTTCTCCCATTTTCACTATAAATAGAGGTTTTTGGCTTCCATTTGAAAAGGGAATGGCAGGTGGATATGAATCTGCAACTTCACTCTTATTACATCATAGAATTCTCACAGATCCAATGGTCATTCAATAACATCCAAATCTTCTTCGAATTCCATTCATATCTCCAAAATCATGCCTACAGTCTTCTTTCTTCAACAATCATTCTCTCTCGGGTAATCTCATTTTTTGTTCTAATTTTCTCAAATTATGCAAGGTAAGTGGTTTCCCTAGCTTTATTACATTATTTTTCATCATTTCCAAGATTAATCCACCTTTATAGAACTTCTTTAAAGTCTTGTTTTCATCAATTTTCCAGCCTTTACGATTTTTACAACAATCACTAGCGATTTTCTAAAGTCACCAATGATTTTCCCAATCACCAGCAATTCACAAATAATCTCTAGTGATTCTTTGCACCATTTAAAATATCTTGAAATCATATTTACAACAATTCTTTCGGTTCGCAAAATGGAACTATGGTTCAAAATTTATGATCAAAACATCAGAGGGTGGTTTTTATCAGATCCAGAGCTCCACCATCAATAAAATCATCATTCCAAAGCTTTCTCAAATCAGATAATATCACATTTTCAGTTTTATCAATCAATTAAAATCAGGGAAGTGTCTTTTCTTCACATTATTATCTTAATCACTCATCATTCAATACCTTAAACCATTTCTTCTTATTCATATGTTTATCATCACTAAATTAATTTCTTCAACATTGATTGACATCCCTTGCAGGGAAGTCCATTGATTTCTGGGGACTGGCCTTTACCAAGAAATCTACCATATATTTTACTAACTCCATTTTTTCAGTGTTTTTGATTTGTAGGCTTTCTTTTAGGAAACAAATAATTCTTCTTCACATTATTCCTTAGAGCACAAAATCAAACATTGTCCATCCACATCTACATGTATCACAGAAACCCCTCCATACTGAGGTTTGGAAGGTCGTATCATCTTTCTTGAAAACATAGGTTGAAGACTAGTAGGATTTCTCCCAAACATTCTAACACACCCAGTGGGACACCCCTTTGTCCTTTCATTTTTTATTTCACTTCAATTAATAATATATATTCACTTTTTTTCATTGTTTGTCAATCGCCAGCGATTGGCATAATCACCTGTAATTTTCCTTAATCGGTAGTGATTTCCCTGTGTTATTTTTCTAACATTCAATCATCAATCTGCAGTCTTTTTTTCCTTTTTCTATTGTTTTTAATCAAATTACAGGTCCTTTTCCTCTGAAACTTTTCTTTTGGGAGTTGTTAAGGAAACATCTTAGAAATTGCTAAAAAAATTAAAAAAAGAGTGATCTCACAGTAATTCCTAAAAACCTTCCTTTTGCTTTTTGTTTTGCATTTTTGTCTTTCTTTCCTCATCGAATCTCAACATAAAATTAAAAATTACATTCTTCTTTCTTCATATAGTATAATTAGGAGGATGATTTTTTACATTCACTTATTCTTCCCAACACACAACTAAATCACTTCAAATTCAAAACTGGATTCAAACAAATCCTACCCAGGTGGATACCTACTTAGATTTTATCACCAAGAGGAGAAGCCAACTCGGTGTTTTGGCTGAGTATAAATAATGGGTGTTAGTATATATTGGCTCACCACCCATCACCATTATCATTTCGGGACCGTGAAGTGAGGGGGTAGGCCCCAATACCATGCTTGCATTGGCACTAGTACAGAGTTGGGCCTCACGTACCTTCAGGTGTATCAAGAACTCTGTCCAAAACATTCTTGAAACCAGCCATAAACAACCATTTCCTAGGACCTTCATTATCCATCTTACACATTTCACCTTTTCTTAATTAATTTAAGATAATTAAAATATTTTTTTTCTTGACTTGTTTTTTAAATTTGTAAGATTTTGTAGGTTTTTATTTGTATTATTCTCATTGATCAAAATTCTTTGTTATTATATCCTTATACCTCATATTTGCAATCAGCTTCACATGCTTCAACATTCTTTATCCTAATTAGTTTCAAAATATTCCTAACCCAGGATCTAATTCTTATCAAACTTATTAACTCATCACACCCTTATCGACCTCATTTAGCTCTAGCATATCCTTGTAACTATCTACAACATATTCTATCCCTTATGCACCATATACATGTCAACCAATCCAACAAACATATAACAACACCATTTAAAAACCCTAAGGATATCCTTCACATCATGTTTTCCTCCAAATTATTGCTTCTCATCTCATGTCAAGTGCACTACATCAGACAGTCTCTTCCACATCCTTTCCTTCGTCATAATATTATCAAAAATTTAGTGTTTCTCATCCCTCATCTAATCAACCTATTTCAAATTCAATAACTCTCTCAATGTCTCAGACATCCCAAATCCATACACATATCCCTACTCAGGCCCAATTAACTCCTCTCATCCAACAAAAACAACATACTCAACATTTTTCTACATCTCCCAACATCCCTTTATCACAACCCACTTCATAAATAATATCCTCTCAATCTACCCCTCATCAATCTCTGCATCAAGATTATTTACAACATATCCATCCTACTTCTAAATTTCATCAATAAAATCAATCATGTCCTCCCGTCCATTCCTTCACATTTAATCTTATAAAGGATTCCATACAAGATTTGTCAAATAGGTTAGATAATTTAGAAACCACTACCAAAGCATCCAAACAAGTCCCCACTTATGATAAAGTTTGTAATGAACCCATCCATCCTTCAGTACCATATAAGCCATATCCTCTACATTGGGAATTTCTTGAGTTCACCTTGTTCCATGGTCGGGAGGATCCTCAGCAGCACATACTCTCCTTTACACATTCGTGTTATCTCATCATCCAAGATCAATATCTTCTTCTCAAAACCTTTCCCATGTCATTAATGGGACTTGCCTTGGACTGGTATAACTCCCTCCCTCAACACTTTATTATCTCTTTCACTCTGCTAGCCCTGTTGTTTCTCAATCACTTCACTATTAATTTCACTCTCAAAATCACCATTTCTGACCTTGCTACAATCAGACAATGCAAATATGAATCCCTTGGAGACTTTGTCACTAGATGGAAAAGTACTATCAATCAATTTTCCTTTCCACTTCCGCATTCATAATTAATCAAGTTGTTTACCTGATCATATTCCCATCACATATCATCCACCCTTAAATTCCATACATTCTGCACCTTTGAAAAATCTTTCACCATGGCTAGGAAGTTATAAATCTAATCCCTAGAAGAAGGCCATCTTGATCCTCAATCTCCATATGTCTTATCTGATTCCCCTATATATTTCTACGATTGAGATGGGGCTACACATATTTTTCCTGATTCCCCTAAGTCTTCCTATGATTTAGATGAGACTACACATGTTTTATCTGATTCCCCTATATCTTTCTATGATTCAAATGAAACTACCACACATGATGACATTACCTGTCTTCCTAACCTAACACATTTGATAGATTCAACCCCTATAAATTCTACACATTCCTTGATCTACATCATCAACAATATTACACGTGATCTTCCCTATAAGAAGACTTGTTCGTCATCGATGTTTTCTCCTAAAAACTTAGAATCACTGGATTCTCTTTTCGATGATTATTACACATTGATATCACCCATGTCCATTGTCCATTCATCTATTACCTCCGCACAACCCTTATATTCCACTATGTACTTTGTTATTAAAGAATTCTTTGTCATTGAAGATCTTTATATTCAACCACTTATTGAATTAATTAACAACTAATAAAACTCACGTAATCCACCTCAATCATGTCTAAAAATAACACCTCCCTCATTAGAACTAGACCCAATCATATTCATAGATACTCACTTACCTTCCAGCTTAGAACATTTTCCTGAATTTAACACTACACAGTCAAATACCATCACACTCATGGCCTCTCCCTTTTCATTTAACATGATTCCCTCTTCTCTATCTAATGTAAATGTTACAAAATCGAAACCTGTCAAATCTACCATCTCATCCTCATCACCCATTATAAAACACCCTCCTTTACCTAAAATCAATGCTACAAAATCTAAGCACACACCATCTAAGGTCTCACCTTTACCATCCATTTTGGGACCTCATCCTTTATCACAATCTAAGTCTATCAAATATATGGGTCAACCTTTACTATCAATTTTAGGACCCCATCCTATAGCTCAATATCATGGCACACGATCAAACCCTATCTCATCCATCAACTATCCTTCCTCCTCTATTTTGGGACCTCATCCATCATCCAATATTATCAATCACACATGTTATCCCTTTCTTGGGTCATATTATCCCCCTCATCAACCTCAAAACATATGTATGATGTTTCAACAACATACAACATGCACGAATCCACCCCCATCCAAAAACAAGACACATCCTACCAAATGCTCTCATGAATCAAAATCAAAATCAAAATCAAAATCCGATAATCTAAAACCCCTAAAAGGGAATTACGTTGATATCCTTGATAGACTCGTGCATGCCTCTCTTATCATAATACCACCAATCAAAACACCACATCCACATACTTGGAAACCTACCTGGTATGATCAAAACAAAACCTTTTCCTACCATAGATGCTCAGGGCATAACAAAGAGAGTTTTAAAGCGCTTAAAGCCATAATCCAAAGGATCTTCCTTATTGATGATCTCCTCCTAGAAGATGATCATCCTAAACCATCACCAATATCTCCACCCTCATCAGTGTCCTCAAGGACATCAGTAAGTAAAGAGGGGAATCCTCATTCTACCATTAGCAAACCTTTTTTGAACATCTCTTCAATGCCCTCCCTTTAAGGTTCCTTAACCTTGTCAATGTCCACACCTCCCCTTGAAGGTATGTTAGTTTCATCAACATATACACCCAATTCACTGAAATTTTTTTCACTGACATCTATAGAACAAGGAATACATCCTTATTCTCTCATCAACAAGCCTTCTTCAGACATCTCGTTATCTCCTTCCCTTGAAGGTCCAACTTTTTTAGCACCTTCCCTTGAAGACTCATCAACTTTATTAGCACCTTCCCTTGAAGGTAAATTACCCTCATTAGCACCTTGGTTTGAAGGTCCATCAATCTTATCAGCTCCTTCCTTTAAAGGACCATTACCTGCATTAGCACCTTCCTCTGAAGGTCCATCGATATCGTCAACTCCTTGATTTGAAGGACCATTATCCTCATTAGAACCTTCCCTTAAAGGTCCATCAACTTTGTTATAACCTTCCCTCAAAGTTCCATCAATATTAATATCTCTTTTATTTGAAGGACCTTTATTCTTACTAGCACCTTCCCTTGAAGTTCCCTCAATCTCATTAGCACCTTCTATTGAAGGTCTCTCAACCTCATCAATGTTCACACCTTCCCTTGAAGGTATGTCAACCTCCTCAACATATTTTCCCAATCCACTGACAATGTCTTCACTAAAATGTGCAGAACCAATGGGTCATCCTTAGCCAAATCTCGATAAACCTTCCTCGTGCATTTTCCCATCACCTTCCAGTGAAGGTCCCTCATCTCAAACTAGTACAATTCACCCACCTATATGAACCCAAAATAAACATACAAAAGGAAAATGAAAAACTAAAGCCTTGTCATATGCCCCTCTTTATCAATTTTCTTCTCATACCCCATCCGAATTTCCCACAACTCCTTTGTCAAGGGTTCCCTTATTTACCATACACTCGATTAATCAAGACCAAATTTTTTATTATCCTCAGAACATCATTCCTTTTAACACATGTCATTTATATCTATAGTATTATGTTGGGAAGGCTCCTATCTACTGAGACTTTGAAATTCTTACTTTACATGCCTTCCCTTTTACACGTCATCACCAACCTATCAATCTAATAAAAATTTCATTACTTCGGAGTGAAAGTGGAATGTTTTCCCTCAACTAGATTAGTCCATATAGCATGGGGGAATCTTTGAATTTCTTACACTTGCAGCATTTCTACTATTAACACATTGACTGTCATGACAACAGTCACATCAAGGGTCTTATTCCATCATTATCCAACCACTTTATCATCGTAATGATTTGAAAGAATGTTGTTATTCGTCACTATCCTTAATACACCTTAAAGATGAGAATTGTGGATCTTTTCATCACATATTTCACATAGACAAGTTCTTCTTCTGTAGGAACCCCCACAATCATTACATCCATCCACCTAGTATACCAACCAAAGACATGTCTTGGGGAACACATGTGTAGTGCGTGTACACATTTTCTTCTCCCATCCTTGAAAACAGATTATTAGGATCTTTCCCTCAGCTCAAAGCAGAGTCAAAAATATCTATGGATTCTTCTTATCAAAGTCAAAATCAATAGAGTGATCCCTCAAAGGAAATTTATTCAAATTTCATATTATTAAAAATAAAAGAATATTGATCCCTCAAAGGAAGGCTATATCTGTAAAAATCAAAGTAAAGAAAAATAAAAATAAATGTATACCATACCCTCGAAGGATATATGCCCATGTAAAAGTTTTCCTGCATTGATCAGCCTTCAAAAATCCAAAATTCAAAGCATCCTAAGAAAGCTTCCCGCATTGATCATTTTTCCCATTATAGCGAATTTCCCACATTGATCAGTTTGCATCAAAATAAAAATAAAAAATGTAAAGTTGGGGCATTTCCCTATGAAACCATTGAAAAGAGAACCCTCTTTTACCATGCAACCTACATATGTCATCCCTTCCCATGTCCTAAGAATTTATATCTTTTCATTCATCTTTATGTCCAAGAGCTTAAGTGTGACTACCTATTGTTAGTCATCTATTAACATTCACTGTAAAGGATAAAAGTGCAAGTGCCTTCATGTTGTTGTTTCCCATCCTATATGTATCAATTCCAATACAAAACAATCAATCCACATTTCATTCTTGACCATGGTTTTGACAAATATTAAATCACTTTAACATCAATATAAAATACACATCATGCCTAAAACATAACTTTAACAGTTGTCAACCCTTCCACTTCAACATCTACCAGAATCTATTAATAACATCAATATCATACATCAACACAATCTTGAGCACATCTCAACCTTATATTGTTATTTCTAAAACATCACATTTACTCATTAAATTTGACACTTGTTAATCAGATGTCTCCTCCAGCATTATACCCTTGATTACTGTCAGGACGCCCATCTAGTCCTCAAAAGCCTACCCTTATAGCATCAACAAATTTTTGTCCCTTGACCCCGTAAAATTATTATGATTATCATTTCTTATCACCATAGGACATGAACCCTTTGGTTCCCCTATCAATCGTAAGCCCACCTTTGTGGCAACATCAATTTTCGGTCCTTTAACCTTGTCAAAACATCCTCTCACCATTAATTCATATGTGTATAGGACACAAACCCCTTGGTTCCCCTATCGCTTGACTCCTTGTCCTTGTAAGACCACCTTTGTGGAAACATCAATTCTTGGTCCTCTAATCTCATCAAAACATCTTTTCCACCATTAAGTCATATGTTTATAGGACATGAACCCCTTGGTTCCCCTATCACTTGAATTCCCGTAGAAACATCAATTTTTGGTCCTTTGACCTCGTCAAAACATGTTATCCTTGGTTAGAAATCATGTTTATAGGACACAAACCCTTTGGTTCCCCTATCACTTGATTTTGTGATGACACCCATTTTTATCTTGTCCTGGGACATCACTTTATCCTTAATCTTTCCATCTATCAAATCTTGAGAATTATTCCATTTTTCATCAATCCCCAGTTTCAGGAGGATCACCTCATCATGTAAACCTGCAACATTTATCTATCAAATTTTGTTTTTGTCTCGTGGCTTGTCTTAAAACCACTCAACAAAAAGGGGTAAATGTAGACACCTAAAATTAGCACCGCTAATCCCGGTGTCAAAGTCTACTAGGTCCCCTTCATTATCACATTACACCCTTCATATTAATTAAATATTAACATCATCATCATACTCGCATAACTCCAAATCCATCATTAATTAAGCCTAAATTTCCATTTATTAACTAACCCCTCATATTACCTAGGTAATATATCCCCTCCCATGGCTAAAATAATTAATTAATTAATTGGTTAATTAATTAATTTCCCCCTCACACCTCACCATGCTAACTCAGACACCTCACTAACCACCTAACCTCCTCTAAAACAAACTTCCAAAAAACTCTAATCTATCACTAACCAACTAAGTTCAAAATAGAAAATTTAACCTCCCACTCAACCTCTCTAACTAGTTTAGATATGATTCCCCTAAATCTTTAACCAACTAAGATCAAAATAACAATAAAATCATCATTTTCATCCACTAACTCGAATTTCCCAAAATCGTCAGTGATTCTCTCCCATTTTCACTATAAATAGAGGTTCTTTCCTTCCATTTGAAAAGGGAAAGGTGGGTGGATATGACTCTACAACTTCATTTTTCTTACATCGTAGACTTCTCATAGAGCTAGTAGTCATTTAATAACATCCAAATATTCTTTGAATGTCATTCATATCTCTAGAATGATGTCGGCAGTCTTCTTGCTTCAAAAATTATTCTCTCTTGGGTAATCTCATCTTTTGTTATAATTTTCTCAAATTATTCAAGGTAAATAGTTTCCCTAGATTTAGTACATTAGTTTTCATCATTTCCAAACTTAATCCACCTTTCTAACACTTCTTTCAAGTCTTGATTTTGTCTATTTTCTAGCCTATAGTTTTTTTACAGCAATCATTGGTGATTTTCCGAAATCACCAAAGATTTTCCCAATCACCATTGATTCACATATAATCACCAATGATTCTCTAAACCATTTAAAATATCTTGAAATCAGCTTTCCAACACTTCTTTTGGTTCGCAAAATGGAGCTATGGTTTAAAATTTTTGATCAAAACATCAGAGGGTCATTTTTATCAGATCTAAAGCTCCACCATCAATAAAATCATCATTCCAAAGTCTTCTCAAATCAGGTAATATCACATTTTTGGTCTTATCAGTCAATTGAAATCAGGTAAGTTCCTTTCCTTGACATCATTATCTTAATCACTCGTCACTCAATATCTTAAATAATTTCTTATTATTCATTTTTTTATCATCACTATATTAATTTCTTGAGTGCAGATTGATATCCCTTACAAAGAAGTCCATTGATTTCCAAGGATTGGCCTTTTCCAGGAAATCTGCCATATATTTTACTAACTCCATTTTGTGAGTTTTTTTATTTATAGGCTTGATTTCAAGAAACAAAGAAGCCTTGTTTGCATTCTACCATGGAGTGCAACATCAAAGATTGTACATCCACATCTACGGGTATCACAAAAACCCTGTCATACCGAGGTTTGGAAGGTCATATAAACTTGCTTGAAAATACAGGTTGAAGACTGGTAGGATTTCTCCCAAACACTCCCACCTACCCATAACACTTCCCTATGAAACCCTAACCCACCTAAATTATTTAAAACACTCATCCCAATCTATAAAATCCCCATATCTTGAATAAATCATCCTTCTACCTCCTAAATGGATGATGCCCCATAGTTGGTGGTGACCCACCTGGGTCATCATCAACCCTATAAGGAAACATTTACCTCTCATCTCAAAGTGAGGCATAATCATAATTCTCTTCCATTTTTGTGATCTTATCCTCAATATTGATCATCTTTGCAATTGTGTCATCCTTCTTGAAGTCCATTGGAGCTTATTTGCATCACTTGTGGAGAATTTGGGGAGTTTATCTTGACCTTTCATTAATTTATGCTATCATTACTTATTATTGATCTTATCTTTTAGTGACTAACATTTTGCAGGTCCACCAGCCATCAGAGCTTCATGTTCAGCTTCTTCTTTTAGTCATTTTATCTATAGGTTGTCTATCTAATCCATCCATCTTTGATATTGTTTAATAGTGCCCAGATTGTCATCGCCTCTGTTAGGTTAGCATCGACCCATCCCTCTATCATCATTCATTCTACCTTCCAATCCCACATCACCCCCTCTCTCTTTATATGTCACCTTATTCAAAGCTTAGATATGTCATTATGTTTCTCTTCTAATTCATTTTTGTTCTATCAGTCTTTGATCATCGCCAACTGAGCCTAGTTATCGTCGACCCCTATCCTGTTAGCCATCCAATGAAACAAGAGCTTGTTTGCATTCTGCCATTGAGTTCACGTCAAAGATGTACCCCTCTACGGGTTACACAAAAACCCTGTCATACCGAGTTTGGAAGGCATATAAACTTGCTTTGAAAATACAGGTTGAAGACTGGTAGGATTTCCTCCCATACACTCCCCCTACCCATAAACAGACTTCCTATGAAACCCCGGAGAGGGGGAGGGAACCCACCTCAATTAATTTAAAACACTCATCCCAATCTATAAAATCCCCATATCTTGAATAAATCATCCTCTACCGCCTAAATGGATGATGCCCCATAGTTGGTGGTGACCCACCTGGGTCATCATCAACCCTATAAGGAAACATTTACCTCTCATCTCAAAGTGAGGCATAATCATAATTCTCTTCCATTTTTGTGATCTTATCCTCAATATTGATCATCTTTGCAATTGTGTCATCCTTCTTGAAGTCCATTGGAGCTTATTTGCATCACTTGTGGAGAATTTGGGGAGTTTATCTTGACCTTTCATTAATTTATGCTATCATTACTTATTATTGATCTTATCTTTTAGTGACTAACATTTTGCAGGTCCACCAGCCATCAGAGCTTCATGTTCAGCTTCTTCTTTTAGTCATTTTATCTATAGGTTGTCTATCTAATCCATCCATCTTTGATATTGTTTAATAGTGCCCAGATTGTCATCGCCTCTGTTAGGTTAGCATCGACCCATCCCTCTATCATCATTCATTCTACCTTCCAATCCCACATCACCCCCTCTCTCTTTATATGTCACCTTATTCAAAGCTTAGATATGTCATTATGTTTCTCTTCTAATTCATTTTTGTTCTATCAGTCTTTGATCATCGCCAACTGAGCCTAGTTATCGTCGACCCCTATCCTGTTAGCCATCCAATCCATCCAACTTACCATTTTCTTGCATCCTTTTTGTTTGTCTTATATTTTCCTCTGAGATTTATGTCAGTGTTTATAGGTGTTTTTCATCTTAAGATATATATTCAGATCCCTCCAAATTTGCATTTTCATCTTGTTGTCTAGATACATCTACTCAAGTCATTGTCGACCTGCCCTTTGTAGCCCAGGTTGCACTCAACCCAACCAGGTAAATCTATTTTATGTTAATTAATATCAGACCTACACTTTTCATCCAATTTTGTAATTCCCATATTTTGTTTAGTTTCATTTTATGCATGTTATTTAGTCCTTTATCATTTATTTTATTGTCTTTATCAAATACGGGGCTTGACACCCATTAAGGAAGTTAACACTTCTTGGAACTGACTTCGTCGGGTAGCCTCCTCATCTACCATATAATTCATTTTCCTCTTAGTTACCTTTGTTGTGCAGGTTCATCATATTTTCAGTTAGGTTATCTACCTTACGCCCATCCATTTATCACCATCTTTTTCCAAGGTACCTTAAACCATTGCATCTTTGAAGTTGTTTGATTTTATTTATTACCTAGTTCACTAACTTGGATAGTAAAGAGAAAAATTCAGTCAACATTATCCTATATGGATGGGGCTTCTCTCTCATTTCCATATAGTGGTATATATCCCAAGTTGTATAAATTTTGAGTGGGTGTTAGTCCCTTATATATAGTATTTATTTTGGCTTTGTTTTAGTAGTGCATGTGTGTATATGTTTCTTTTTCTTCTTGTTTTGGTTCTCTTTTATATATCTATCCATATTTTTCCCAATGGATAAGGCATTGGTCTTGTGAACCATGAAATTATGGAGTTCTTTTCTTTTCCTTGTTTATACTTTTTTTCAAACCAAGTCAAGCCCCAAAAAGAGCCAACTATTGTCATGAGACCTTGAAATGTAATTTTAAAAAAAAAATGAACTTTGGATAGGGATTTTGCTCCTCTTGGTTGCATTTTTCTTGTATGTATCAAGTCTAAAGAAGTAAATTTAAGATTTATTGATTTTTGAGGTTGTTTTGAGCTTGGTTGGATAAATCTGTCATTTGAGCAATAGGATGAATTATTCCCTTGTTCCCCGCATCACCGCTTTTACTATTTTCTTTGATTTTTTTGGATAATTCGGGTGTATCAGAAATTTTGGGAACAATAATAATTATTCCTTACTTACCTTTGTTCACCACTTCCCTGTCATTTTTTATTTCTCACCCTTACCCACTTCATCAGTTTTATCAATAACTTCGAGCCTTGCGAGCACCTCCAGCCCTATTCCATCTATCCCTTAGTTCATCACGTCCCCATCATTTTTTCTGTCATAAGTCATATCGGCAACTTCGGGTACCATGGGAATATTGGGCCCTATTTCTTCCAACCCCCAGTTCTCTGATTCCCTCTCCACTAGAATTTATTTTGGTCATTGCAGACATAAGAGGTACATCATGCATTTTCCTTGAGTTCCATTAATTCCCTGAAACATTGATTCATTAGTTTTAAATGTAAATTGGGGTGGATTTTGTGTTTAAATATGTTTATCCAAGGCTCATTACCCCTGAATCATTGTTTTAACACTTTATATGGTGGAAATTGGATTTCCCAATCCCCAAATATTATATAATGTGCATATTTCTCTATTTCTCTTCACTTTTTCTCCCCAACCTATCAATTTTTTGTTCAGCCTCCTCTCTCATGTCCTAATATACTATTTTACTCATAAATTTTTCATCTCTTGTCCAAATTCAAAATAATAGTTGTATTGTGACCATTGACTCTCCTTCATTTGCATTCAAGAGGTGAGTACTTGTATCCTTGTTTCATCATTTTTGGCAATTGTTTTGGTTTTTATACTTTTTCTTTCATATCCTCTTAAAAAATCAATGTAAATAATTGTCTTTCCTCTAGTATTACCTAAACATGTCACAATGAAGTTTCGGTATTTTGGATATGATAATATCTCCTTACTTGAAACCTTTGTCCCTAAAATAGGAGAAAGTGGTGTAAAACACATGAATTTATATGTTTTTGGGCTATAATGAAATATAACAACCCAACCACGTTATCCTGAAGCATTATGAGTAGTGGTTTAGCTTATGTAGTAGGCTTTCCTACATCACTCTAGTGTATTGATACAGTCCTATCTTGTGCCTATATTTTTGATCCTCAAACCAAGGAACTAAAATATCCTCAAGGGAAATTTATCACTCAATTGGATGCTCACCATATTAACTTGGATCTAGGTATTCCAACTTGTTAAGGTTCCAAATTCCTAACCATGGTTGATGCCCAAAGGGAATATGATCTCACTTTTAAAAAATATCAGACAATGATTTCCAAATTTTTTCTAAGGGTTAAAAGGAAAGGACCGTATCAATTTCCCAATACCCTCCAAAAAATTGAATTCTTAGAAAAATTATCAGATATGATAACATTATTGGAAAGGATGATGGGTTTTCCGTCAACTTAGGAGTTTCAGAAATGGATGAGTATCTATATGAACCTAATTTATGAAGTTTTATAGCACTTAAACTAAGGATAGATCATTTGTGAGAACTTAACTAAGCAACTCACCCAAGTGCAGCATACCAAAATTTTTTACATTACCTCCTAGTTGATGTATACCATAGCTAGATATAGAATATGGATTGTTTTATCAAGCCAAGAGAACAGACAAAATTTGGCTATCTATGATTTCTATATACATATTACTTATGAAAATATCAAGAACCATCATAGGAGGTTCAATAATTCCTTTACAATGTTTTTGGTGAGGTTTCCATAGGGAAATGTAACATTCAAGGTATCTCAAGAGCCAAGATAATTGATTTTAGTTTATGACAACTTGTTCATACAATTTGGGAATTTTTCCTACATCTGAATAGTTGGGTTTGAGGTATTTCCATATAAAATTTCAATATATTACAGTGATAAGATCATTTTGGTTGAGCTTTGCTAACAGTTATATCTTCTTCATAGGACTTGCTGAGATAAAAAGATCTCTGGTATACAATTTCACATAATTTGGGAAATTACACATTTAGATCACCCTTAGATGCACAAAATGTATAGAGGACCATTTCACCATTCACTTTACATCCATACCAAAAGATATCTCATTTTGATAGTAATAACTTGATTGGGAAGAACCTCCAATTAACATATCATCATTTGTCAGCATTTGAAGATTACTAGAAGGACTATATTGATGACTATGAGGTCAAAAAGAGAGCTTACAGAATATTATCTCTACAACAAATCCAATATTTTAATCTATATAAAATATCATAGGGAATGAAAGATGATGGTTCAGACCTATTTACTATAGAATTTGTAAATTACATTTAGTGCACTCCTATCCCCACCATTGACTAGTCACAAAAGGAGAGGATAATACAAATGATCTTAGCATCTATTTTCTCCTGAGATCAACATATTGGATAAATAAAAAATTCAAATAATTCAATGATTCACAAAATGAGGCCTCTTCTCATGGGGCATCTTCTTTAAAAAATGAAACTCATGTTTAGTAAACTACTTATTTCTCTCCGCTTGACTTCGGAACCAAAGTTTACAATAAGAAATAAAAGGTCAAAGAGGGAGAGAAGAATTTAGAAACATCAGGACAATGTGGTGATCAAGAAGAAACAAAATATTTATGAGGTGGAAAGTTCCTGAACAAACAGAGCAGCATGATGAACAAGAAGTGGGTGAGAAGAAATAAGTTGAAGAAGGGGAAGAAGAGGAAAGTGAGGAAAGTGTTAAAGAAGAAGATGTATATGAAGTAGTTTCCCCTTATCCAGGGAATATCATTACTTCAAGTCCAAAGTTGGATGTGATAATACCTTCTTCCTCTTTTATTATAACTTCCACTGTAGAGGTTTCAATATCCCAACCTCAAAGTTATCATATTACTCTTACATTACCTCCTCCGTCAACCTCATTCATTCACTTGTCTTCAACCCATGATAGATAGCAGAAAGAGAAAGACTCAATATAGGTTGAGGTCCCAAAGTTTGATGCAGTAGCTTCCCTTCTTGGAACGTCCCCTCTTCCTCCTAAAAAATACAAGAATACCTCTCATATTATTTCTAACTCTATAATACAAAAATTTCTATAAATTGTTAGACCGAAGGAAGATAAGAGTGAGAAGGACATTTCAATATTAGACTTTGAATTGACAAGAATCTCATCACGAGAAACAACCCTTGAGGGAGAAGTATACAATCTTAAATAAAATGTTTCTAAGGTTATTGAGAGGGTTGAGAAAGGAAAGGTAACTCAAGAATAGCTAGAGAAATAGGTACGAGTACATGTAAGTTTTATTAAGTCTTTCCTCTCATCTGACAAGACTCCCCTGGATCTAACTCCTCTATATGCACTTCCATCAACTGTTTCTACTAATGATATTAATTTGAAGGAAATAATAGAAATTCATAGACATGCCACTTTTGAAAAAACATCAAAATCTTTGGTGGAAAAAAATCTTGTCATCCGATTGGAATTTATCGATGAAGCTTGTAATATTTATGATAATATCATTTTAGATCAAGAACAAATCAGCTCAGGAATTGATAGCATTCATATGGAAATCAAAGTATGGGTTGATGTTATCCAAGATATCTGTATCATGGATCTCACTGATGAGAAAATACTTCTCTCTGAGAATATTTTTGATGACTCCAAAATCAATATGTTAAGAAAATGAACTTTCAATGTTGAATGGAGAATCAAGTTCCTTGAGGAAGCCTTGACTGAATTGCAAAATGTGGTTCAAAAAGGAGAGTCTTTGAGATATTTTTTTACAGATCTTGCAAGCCCTTAATTTCCATTTGTTCAAACAAAATTCATCAAAGAGATTATATTGATCAAATCAAGGGATATTTTAATGCACTCGTCAAGGAGAATCTGTTTAAGGTAGAATTGGTTAATAAAGAAAAGATGGAGGAATTATCAAAACTCATCAATGTTATCATTGAAGTAGCAAAGGGACTCACATAGTATAGTGGAATAGCAAAAGAAATGGAGTTCTCTCTTGAAAATTGGTTGAATAATCTCTCCTATACTCTAATACCCAAAGATACAAAGATATCAACTGTAGTTACCAAGTTCTGAATGCATGTTTTCAAGCTCAAGGTCCCTGCGGATTTTATCTCTTTTATTCCTTCTTCTGGATCATGATTTCAGTAGTTGTTGTATTTTATCATTGAATTTATTGTATTAAAAGTAAATTTGTAATATAATTTCATTGAATGTAAATCAATTAATTAAGTGTTTTAACACTTAATTAGGGTAATTAATTAGTTTGGGTAGTTATCCTCTCCCCTTTTCCTATATAAGGATTCATTCTCTTTGTAAAAGTGGTTGGATATTGGTGCATATTATATGTAAGAAACACAAATTTTGAAATATAGAAGAAGAACCATTTATTTCCTCCATTTTTGTTCTTCGAATCTTCTTTTTTTATTTATGTTTTAGTTGATATACAATTTTCTTAATCTGGAATCTGAAGCTTTGCATTCTTGTTCATGGGTTAAGATTTGGTGAACTTTGATTCAGTCTATATCTTGCTTATTATGAAAATTCCATTTATGCATGTATGTGCGTTCTTGAATTCCATTTACACACAAGATTACGATAAAATCTACAATCTTCTTATCTAAAAAGGTTGTAATTTCTACCTCCAATTATTCATTCATATGGCAATATTGTAAAACCAAGGAGGAGCTATATATCCTTCATTAATGAGTTGGTTAGAACTATGTGTCTCTAATTAATTTGTCTTGTCATACCCTCTTTAATATAATTCTTCTACATTTCCAATTCTTTATCTATCTTTTGTATAAAAAACATGGGATTACTCATTAACACCAATATCCTCATTAAATATTATCAACATGTACATTTGTAAATATTTTAGAGTTCCAAGTTTTAGCTTAATAAGGGAATCTCCCCAATAAAGAGGAGGGATTGTTGTCCCTTAAACTATTTCTTTATGTCCTCAACAACAAATTTTTCAACCAATAATAATGTTTCATCGCCCAGGGTTTAGTGGTCAAGCTCTTATTTTGTTACTAAAAGGGTCTTGGTTTTAATCTCTTCCCAAGTACATGTTTTAAAGGCTTTTTCATCCCAGAAATAAATATTATAACCAAAATCTCTAGCCGTATATACTACATTTAGGCACATATCCTAATAGTTATGCCCCAAATTAAGCCACAATGGGTTAGTATTTCGATCCTCGTGAGATAGTATTATTATTTTAGTGATTTTTTATTTTTCATTTGAAATTTAATCCCACATTTCTCAATTAATGAGTTTTGTAAGGATTTAATAAGCCTTGGACATTGAGGTTAACCCATGGCTTTAACCATGTATGCATCATTTTTGTTGGATCCCCTTCTAATTCATTTTTTATATCACCTTTGGACTTTGTCATCTGTAAAATTAGCAAAAATTAACTCTACTAAAATAATGTTTACACGAATGATCAAAATCGCAATAAAATATGATTCAAAATTCTTTCAAAATCTAATTCTAAAAATGAGTTGCACGCCCATGTCAGATAACACTTCAAACCATTCCAAGACTTCATTTAACCGATTTACGATAATGTGTCATAACTAATTTTTTTAATATGCAATATTTTGATTAACTAACTGATTAAATGCAGAAATTAAAATCAGCAATCAGAATCAAATCAGTGATAAAAATTATGCAAAAAAATATTGATAACGGAGTCTTTCATACAAGCCTACATCTTTGGGTTATACAAACCGATCTATTAAAATTGCTAAAATTGCAAGTACAATCACCCTTACAATCAACAAAATAGATCACAACCTACAAAAATGTACTTTCAGACCTTTGGAGAGCTCTAGAAGTGCTCAGTAAACATCCTCCACCTTCCACAAAATTTCATCACAAAATATCCAAAACGGAAAATTGATTTCACCACTAGGAGTGTAATTGAATTTTTAACAAGTTTCTAGTTCTACCTGAAGCTTGGTTTTGCCTTTAAAGGCTTCAAAATTATAGATTTCTCAAAGCAAGTATAAACTACTTATGTGACAGTCTGCTGAAAATGCTTCTTTATATAGAAGTGAGTGCCTTAACAAAGCTGTCGAGCCACTTGGTGAATTATTTGGGCACTTGGAATGGGAGGTCTATGGTCAGGGGTTGGACCCCCTACCACCTCCATTATTTTTAGCTTATGCTGCCAATTGATCTCCATATGGGATTTGTTGTTATTAATCCCACATGTGTGGGTCTTCATAGTAAATAGGCTTTAAAATTCATGGTGGTGGAAACTTTTAATGGTCAAAGGACCGGCCTTTTTGTTTGATATGAGTATAAAGCACCGACCTCATGGATACATATGCGCCGAGTGGAAAGGTCGGTCATTTTGGATTGTCTACGTAGTGGTTCTGGAATATTTAAGGCCTGAGAGATTCATGAGCCAAGAATAAACTCACTCTCTAGTTTGGTTAGAGTTACAAGAAATTTTAAAAAAAATCTTTTTTTATTTACACATTTCATCTTCATATTACAATACAAATATATATAGGAGAGAAATATCCTATAATTTAGGAAATTGTTTTAGCAATACTACTTACAATAAACTATTTACGTGAGTTTTTTTTAATAACCAAATCATGCTCAAATAGCAATATGAGTTGTAATAACAACTCAATTACATCACATTATAATGTAAATCTCACAATAATAATGTGAGCACAATAGTATTTATGAACATTCCCCCCCTTAATGCGAACATGGGAGAAAAATAATTTCACTTCTTTCACGGCGTGTCGTTCATGCGTGCTCATGATCTGGATGGTTTTATAGGACAGCTAACAACCTCAACAAGGATGGTTTTATAGGACAGCCAACAACCTCAACAAGGATGGTTTTATAGGATAACCAACAACCTCAAAAAGGGATGGTTTTACAGGACAACCAACAACCTCAATATCATGGTGTTGCTTTTCCTTGTACTTTTATATATCCACTATGTTTTTCCTTCAGGGAATTATGTAGGAAACATTGCTCACTAAATATGAACTGGAGAGAAAAATTAAAATGCAACATTGAGATGATGTTGCTCCCCTTAATATGAAAATTTCACTTATCCAACTCTAAAATCATATTACACACAACAAACTACAACTCGAAAATAAAAGAAAACTCACACACATACACTGTCACCACAACTTTGTGTGGCCCCCTCATTGGTGACTAACGAGAGGTTGTTGATTGACCTCCAACCTCTATTTCCTCCGTCCTCCAGTAAATTATGTTGCATACTTAATACAAGAAGTCTTCAACACTTTGCTGAGCTTTTTTCTTCCTCATTATTAGAGCAGGTAGACTTCATATCCCAATCACTTTCTTCGTCTCTTTTTTCAGAAATGAAGGCTTTATCCTTTAATTTACCATTAAGTAGATCTCTTACTCTTTTCTTAAAATACATAATACCATGTCCAAGAGCATTAGAATAGCGAAAAATAATTTTTCGTGGATCTTGGGAGGTTGATTCTTATTTAAAAGAAGGTTTGAATATTCCTTTAGCATATGATTTGTTTCTACTATACATTGCAGTTTCTTTTGGATAAATCTTCTTGGTTATATTTTCTTCTTCTATCAAAGAAGAAATTAAATCCTTTATACTTGGATTTATTTTTCTCAAAGTGAATACCATATTAAAATAACTAGGAGCCCTACTATTAAGTAATACATCTTTTTCATCATCGTCAGGAACATCTACTTTTATTCTAGCTAATTGATTAATATAGAACGAAACTAACTTATGTGTTCTACCATATTGTCATCTTCTTCCATTTTAAGTCTGAATAGCTTCTGCTTGAGTGCCACTGTTGCACTCTCTTCTTGTGATCGAAACAATTTTCTTAATGCTGTCCAGATGGCATGTGATGTTTTTCATAGATTTAAGTGATGCAAGTAGGCATCAGATAATCCTAAGCCAATAATTTGTTGTTGCTTTTATATCCTTACTTTCCCATTTTGCAGCTTCATTTTCATCTGTTGGTTTCTTTGTTTTTCCATCAAAAATATCCCACAGGTATTTGTTAATAAGTAAAAACTGAGTTCTCACCTTCCATGTGTGAAAATATTTTCCTTCGAAGTTTTCAATTCGATTCAACTTTTCCATTATGGTGATGACTAAAAAAAATAAAAAGTGAACTAAATCCAATTAAATATTAGATTTTATAATCTCCAAATACTTCCAACAGTAATCCTAATAATTACCTAGATGACACTTATTTATATGATGATTACTAAAAATAAATATCAAAATGTATCAAAAACCTACATATGTAACAGATGCATGATTTGAGTGAATGGAAGAGAACCACTAGGGTGACATCTGTGCTCATGAATGAATGTCGATCGGTGGTGTGAAATTTTTTTTTGTAAAATAACTTCTTCAAATTATCGAAGCCATGATGCAATGCAGAGGTAATGTCAGGCTCAATGTTGAACATTCATGGATGAGAAAAATATTGGAGAAGCTTTTCTCACTATCTAGATATATCACTTTTTTATCCATTGTGGCAGAGTTGATTCACCTCTTATACAACACAACATTCAGACTTAACAGTTGATGGTACTATTGGAATCTTTTATTGGTGCACAGAATTGATGCATAAATCCATAAATAAAAAATTTAACATGTATTTAGATTGATGCACACAATCCCAAGATTTTTAATGCACAAAATATGATTGTATACGTCTCAAATACTTTGACCTATAGGTAGGATTTAAAATATATATATACCACTTTGACACATTGGCACATGCAGTATTCCTACCATGTTTTGGCATGGAATGCTACAACCATTTATTCATGAGAACTACATCATTGAGAAGATCTTAGCGTATAACGCACCAACTTTATTTACATGGTAGATCTCACACAATATGACAAAAGGCACAGACTTTTATGTGAGTCGAAGACTAATCTGTAGAATCCTAAAAATTATAATGCATAACAAATGTCTTGATCTAAACTCTTAAGAAATCTCATTTTTGGATGGTTACTGCTCTGATACAAAATATGTAGTTTGGTCAGAGTTACAAGAAAGAATAACACAATAATCTTCTGTTATTCACACAATTCATCTTTGCATTACAATACAAATATATATAGGAGAGAAAGCTCTTATAATTTAGGAAATTGTTTTAACAATACTACTCATAATAAACTATTTACGCTCAAATAAAAATATGAGTTGTAATAACAACTCAATTACATCACATTATAATCTAACTCTCACAATAATAATGTGAGCACTATATTATTTCCCAACACTCGCCAATCATATGGACTCACTGTGGATAATCAACTCAATCCAATGCAACAAACAAGTCTCCTGAGTTCAAAAAGAAGCTCGGTACTCCAATGCATTAAAATGGCTTACTAAGTGAGTACCGATTTGGCTCGGTGAGTATCAATTGCAATGTAATATGAAATTCTACATGGACTAATACAATTGCACCAAATAGCATATAATAAAACTTGTGTCAATACAAATATGAAGTATCGGTGGAAACGACACCCCTCCATCAAAAGAGTGTGTCGATCCTGGATAAAGGTCCCCAGCTAGAAATAGAAGGGCCCACCATTTTTAATCATACCATTGGAGACTGGCATTTTGAAAATAAACTTCACATTTTTTTATCAATAATCATTTTTTTCACGTGTCATGTCCACACTTACCAGTTGACCCAAACTACCCCTGTTAAACTGTGACCTTCTACAGACCATATCTTACTCCAAGGGAGTCCATTTCATGCACACAAATAGGTGATAGAAATCTCTCTGAATGATCTTCTACACTTTGATGGTTTAAGGAGATTATGGAAAATTTTGTCCCTGAAATGATCCCCTGATCACTTTGTTTGGTTGTTGACTTGGAATTAGATGCAGTTTATGTGTGAGGTGGCTCATTGATCCCGTTGATATCTTAATGTGTGTATGATTAAGATAATTATTGTGTCAAAATGACATAAAAAGAAAACATGCACAAATTTAATATGAAACCCTAGGGGTATATAATATGATACCCGGTATAGAAGAAAGTGAATTATGCCCAAAATTCTATGTATTTGAGCACAGCGAGAGTTCACAAAATGATTCAATCCTAAAATTAAAAAAAGAGGGTGTTAGTTAATTTTTATTATTTATGTAAGGATAAAATGGTTAACAAGAATTATATTAGAGAAGTTCCACAGATCTACTAGTTCGAAGAATACACAGGTGAATGATGTGAGACGTGATTTGTTCCAATACAAAACAATGAAAGCATACAAGACTGCAAATTATGAAAATAGAACAAAGATAATTGTAATAACACATAAATAACTCCAAATCAATACAATCAAATAAAATAATGCAAGAGATGTACATATAGGAGGTGAGTGTGTAACCTCCTCCTAGAATCATAGAAATATCCACCTAGAATAGTGGTAACCAACAGCTACAATGGTGTAGTCAAGTGGTGACTAACACCTAGAATAGTGTAGTAAAGTGTAAACCTAAGCAAGCATATCCCATAAGTGTAGGGAAACTCTAAATGATGTGGAATATCCCGAGTAGGATAATACAAATAAATCAAGGAAAATAAATCCCAAACTAACACCCCCCATAAGCACAACTTATGTGGGTAGCGAAAAATTAAAGTGGGTCCTAGCAATAAGGCCTGATGAGGTACCCACGTATAATGCAATCTCTCATAATATAGAGTAAAAGTAGAAATCCCAGTGGGAAAGAACCCTCCCCCTAAAAAAATAGAGATAAATAAGAGAATATAGGACTAAAAATCCCCACTCAAATCTACAGCTTCATGTAGCCATATAATATCCTACAAAGCAACCTCTTGGAGTGACTATGGCTCAAAAATAGATGTAGTGAAGAGTGGATCACCATGGAAAAGTGAAGGTAGCCATGAAGTGTTTGATGGATCTCCAACCAATTTGGTGTTCCCATCCAAGGAACTATTCTCAACATACATGGTAGAAGTCCCAACTGCTCCATGATGGAAAGATATATCTGATGCAAAAGTGAACAAATAATGTGGAAGGTCTTGTAATTGAGTAGAAGACTTCCTGATGTATGATGAGTCCTTAAATAAGATGACCGCTCCCTAAAAATTATGAGGTGGACCAGAAGTAGATGGATCAAGAAATAACTCCTCTAATAATGGAAGGTGAAATGGAGATGGTGGAGGTGGGTCCCCATTACTACTATATTCATCTATGCTAGAAGATAATTTCTCATCAGAAATGTGATCAATCTCAAAAGTGTCATCAAGTATAGGTGAATGTGGTGAAGAATTTGAAGGAGTAACAAAGTGAGAGAAGGAATATAGCCGAGTCTAATGATCAACTACTCCTAGTGCAATGATAGTGTCACTATGTAGCTCTCTGAGGTAGATTAAATCTAGAGTGAACTCAACCTACATACGCTGACTAAGGTGAGTAATCTGGTAGATTGATAAGATATTAGTTGATAGTGAAGTTATACTAAGAACATTATTGAATTTTCCTCCATCCACTTCATCATACCCTCTCCCAAAAACCTGTGAAGAATTTTTGTCACCCAATCATATAGTAGACATGTCGCATGGTTCTAATGAAGTGAACTCCATGTGTGAAGAAGCCATGTGATATGAAGCACCAAAATAAATAACACATGTAGGAGTTGGTGGTATAACTACAACAAGGCCTCTCCCTTTTTTCTCCTTTCCTAGTTCTTTCTCTTTCCCTTTTATATTTGTATTTGTATTGGAGGATTCATTAGTTGATGAAGACTATTTAGAAGACTTGGGTTCACCTATCTTGTTCTTCCCAAGAAGACTTGTGAGGTGGATAATCTACTTCTTAAAGCATTTTCTTTCATCATGTCTTCCTTTACAATACCCACATTTAATCCTTTCTTGGACTTATCACTAGAAGAGGAAGTTTTAGAGTTTGGTGTAGATGTGGAAGAATGTTGATATTTCTTTCTTTCTTGATCCTTGTTACTCTATTTATATGCTATGTCTAATGATGTTTAATGTTTTCCATTCTTGGTAATGAGAGCTTGAGGTTTGGATGACTTCAAGGTACCCATTATAATTAACTTGTCTTGCTCCTTAGTCAAATCATAAATGAATTCATATAAGGGTGGCATAGACCATGTGGCTCCAAGATCCCTCTTGGTAGCATAAAATGTAGAAACAAAGAAAGAGTAGTCAGGACCTAATTTGCCAAGAACAGAAATAACAATTTGTTCATCCTTATTTTTTGTTCCACATTCTTTTAACTGCAATCTTAAGGACTTGATCTTGGTAAATATATCTTCCAAGATGTCAAATTTTCTAGGACTTAAGCATATAAGTTCTATTTCTATCTCATCACCCCTCATAGTGTCAAAATTTCCAAATAATTTTTCTAATGTTTTCCACACCTCGTTGGGAGATTTGGATGACTCTATGTGAAAAAGGAGTTCTAGATACACTGAAATAGACAAAATACCAAATGCTTCATCACACTTATTATACCACTTAACTATATCTGTAGCTAAAGTAGGCTCAGGTTCTAACCCCATTATGATATAGTACAACCCTTCAGTTATGATTGTGATGAGCATATTTTATTTTCATTCATGGTAGTTAAAATGTGTAAGTGGGTTAATTGTACCTAGATCCATGACTATATAAAGAGAAGTTATGGTAGTTACAGAAACAAAATAAATGTATGGAAAGAAAGAAGTTCCAAAAAATAGAGCAATCACACTGTACACCCCCTAGAAACTTTATCAAGAAGCCCCTCCCTTATAATTTGGCACTTTATAACTTAGTGTGTTTTATAAAATAAATAGGTCCAATACTTTGGGAAATAAAAAATATTTAACTTTTGTAAAAAATGGCACTCGATATTGAGATACCAATAAAAAATTTCACAATAATTATTTCCCATAAATAATCCTATTTAAATGAATTTTCCATAAACTTGAAATGCACTTTTTCACTAAAAATATAGTTTTATAAAAAGGAAGAGGGTATGATTAACCTAAGCTTCACCACCTTCAAGGGTCGTAGGGGGGCTATAGTTAGCCACCTTGCACAACCAAAGGTTCTTTCAACAAGGCCTCTAGGCTGAGACAAAAAAATAATTTGACTGTATACAAGCTGCAGCCACATTTTTGCATTATAGATCTTAAATTTCTACATATTTGACTGTAGCAATAGCACTATCATTAGACCTAAAAAATAATGACTCAAGCTGGATCTTCAACGCGTGTATGGGTTGTTGAAAAAAAAAATTGTAGGTCTGAAAATGCGTCTTGATTTGGAAACCCACCCTTTGCAAGTCTTAACAAGCATGTAAAGTACTACCACAAGTGAAAAGTCCCTTCACATGTCTGAAATCACCTAGATCTAGATAAATCTTCAATGGATCCTACAATAATGACTTAGGGTCTGCAAAAAATAATCTCTAATACTGTATATGTACTATGCGGGCCTGTAAACCTCAGAATCCTGCAAATAGGCTATATATACCCAGAAAAAAGGAAAAAGCAACACCAAATAATACTTAAATACTTGCAAATATTAATCTCAAATGAAAATGAATTTACAAAATATTAACTAGACAAGTTCAATACCAGCTTGGCTCTGATACCATATCAGAGAAGCACCACATATCTACTAGTTCAAAGAATGCACGGGTGAATGATATGAGACGTGAATTGTTCGAGGGCAAAAAAATGCAAGCATACAAGACTGAAAATTATAAAAATAAAAGAGATATAATTGCAATAACATAGAAATAGCTCCAACTCAATACGATCAAATAAAATAATACAAGATATGTACATATAGGAAGTTAATGTGTAACCTCCTCTTAGCATCATGGCAATTTCCACCTAGAATAGTTGTAACCAATAGCTAGAATGGTGTAGTCAAGTGGTGACTAATACCTAGAAGAGTGTAGTCAAGTGGTAACCAACACCTAAAATAGTGTAGTCACGTGTACATATAAGCAAGCATATCCCATAAGTGTAGGTAAACTCCAAGGGATGTGGAATATCCTAAACAGGATAATACAAATAAAGTGAGGAAAATAAATCCTACACTAACAAAGTATTATATTCAAATTAATTAATCAACATTAATGCAAAATTTATAATATACTTTCATTATAGATTTTCAAAATATATTATGGAAATGATTACTAAAACACAAGAAATTATATGTACTTAATTGATTATAGGTGCACAAAGTGAAACTGGAAAAATTTTGTGTGTACGGAATGGAAATGATTTGACAGTGTTTCTTCTATATATCAAGAGTAAAAAACTAAGTATGGAACCAACCATTATGTATGGAAGCATCAAATAGTTTGGTACTATCAAATGGTTCTATATGGTGATGTGTTGGCATTTTTTTAACATTTTAGGTTCCTTTGAATGATTATGATTTGATTCTCTCTAAAACCCTAGGTGTTGCACATTTTCAAAACCTTTTGTGTGATGTGAAGTAAATTTAAAACCTAACCATGGGTGGAATACCCTGTAAAAAGTTTAGTGTTTGGGTTAAAGTGTAATTTTTACACTACCCATATTAGAAATACTCTAAAGAGGCCTCAAACCACACATATTTCTCCACCTAGCCTATGATATCTATATAGAAGCAAATATTTTTGTAAATTGACCATATGGTAGTGAGGAACAAAGGCCTAGTGTGCTTAGCTTGACTTGGCTTTGAAGGTATCTAGATTGAGAGGTGAGACTCTTTAAATTGGTAAGGATTGCTTCAAACCTATGTGGGGGTTGCTCCTAGATTGTATTACTACTTTGAAGGTATTTAGGGGTTCTTGGATTAATTTTGTAATGTATTTTATAAGTATGTTCCTAAATTTCTACATGAGGTAAATAGGTGAGTCAAAATTTCTTATAGGTGTTCATAGGTAAGTTTGTGCATTAATTTCAACCTATATGATGTGAACTAACCATAATATATATCAAATAAAAAAGTGATCATTGAGGGAAAAAACATCTTCCTTGGATCAAACTATTGGATGGTTTTTCCCTAAATGAATGGTCTCATACAAGTAGTTTTTGTGGTTCTACAAATGTTGGGGAAGGATGTTAAGAGGAATATATTATTATGGATTGATGTAGTTAGTTACGTGAGAAACTAACTAGATTGAATAAATAACCAAGTCATGCAAGAGAGATAAGGATACGTCACTTAGGCTTGGAATGTTTATACTTTAGGTGTAAATTCAAATTTGTCATTGTAAAGTAATAAATTACCAGAATTAGGTGTCTACAGGTTTTGTTTCAAGCCACAATGTCATCTTCATTGTGTCTATAAATGATTTAGATGATTTGTTGTTTGTTAGTGCTCTAAAGTATGGTAATAATCTTAAAGTAAACCATTTGATCATTTGTTTCTCATTTAAAGGTTCCTCCAACTTCCATATTATGTTTGAAAATCTTATATCAAACTCTTTCACTTTCTCCCCCTATTTTTGTATCTGTCAGGCTCGAGATAAATTAAATGACATAGCATTAAACATTATTCAAACATTATAACATAACATTACAATAAATGAAATAAATTAAACAAATAAATGAGTGAACACATTGACACATGATTTAACGTAGAAAACCCATAAATGGGTAAAAAACCACAAAGAATATTCCACTAATATGAGAAACATTTACTTTACAGTCTAGTAACTCCTCCCTCCTTCTACCCCTTGTTTTACCCATCATCCATAAAGATCCGCGTGATAATTTCTAATTACTTTCAAATATGAACTATAGTCATATATAAATAACCCGAAGGGTTATGTCTATTAAGTGATGGGACATACCCAATTTTAATTAATAATTAGTTACTAAATAACTAATCTAACCCAATATAAAGTTTATATTTAAATAATAAGAATATAACTATTCTATATTATTTAACTATAAACTAAACATTATGATGCATTTAATACTATAGTTCTAGCACTCCCCCTTAATATTAAGTGGGAATCTATATGTCAACATTACTTGTTTGTACAACAGGATTTACAAATCCATAAACCCTAAAGGTTTAGAATAGCACATGTACTTTTGAAGGAGTTATAACACCTTCATCATGCTCAACTTACTTTTTGGTACAAAAGGATTTGGAATCCATAAATGATATATATGATTTAGGCTAAGCATGATTTTTGAGACTACATCTCACTATTTCTCATGGAAATATTCTTATACCGCATCTCTAGGAGCCTTTTATAACAAAAGGACCTCCTTTACAAATAGATGCAAACACTTGATTGTATTTTTTCTCGTAAACTCTATTAGTTTACTTTTATATCATACAAGATCTTTTTTCACAATGCTTTTAACCAAAGTAGAAGTATAGAGGAAGAGGAGTCAATCAATTGGCTGACCATTAGGAGGTTACATTACATGCACACTCCCCCTCAATGGAAACTCTGAAAGGTTGAGAATTGCACAAAACTTGGAAAACTTTACAGCACACAATGGCTTTGTGAACAAGTCTGTAACCTTATCTTCAGCAGGGTAGTATTGGAGATCTATATCACCGTTGAGAACATTTTCGCAAATAAAGTACATATGTATCTCGATATGCTTCATTCTTTGATGTTGAAATGGATTCTTTGCAAGAGAAATACAACTATGGCTATCACATAGAAGAGGAATACTTCCTTTAACTTCTATGTGTATTTATTCCAATGACCTTTTTAGCCACATGCCTTCTTTTATTGCTTCCATCGCACTTCTATATTCTGCCTCAGTAGAAGAAATGGAAGCTGTCGGCTGCTTTTTACTGCTCCAAGTAATGGCACCTACACCAAACTTGAACATATATCTAGTTATATATTTATGATCCATCACATCACCATCATGGTCAGAATCACAATATCCATGTAAATATGCATTGTTGATGAAATATAATGTAAACCATAATTAATAGTACCCTTTACATTACATAAAATTTGTTTTTCTAACTCATAGTGATCATGATAAGGTTCATACATAAACCTTGAAGTAATACCTACTGCATAAGAAATTTCAGGTCTGGTAATACTAAGATAAATCAAACTACCTACAAGATGCCTATATAAAGTAGGATTATATTTTTATGATGCAAGTTTAGGATCAAATTTACATCCTACTTCTATAAGAATAGAAACCGGTTTACAATCAAGCATATTAAATCTTTTAAGAAGATTAGTTGCATATTTTGATTGAGATATTATGATAGAATTTTTATCTTGAAATATAGCCATGCCTAAAAAATGATGTAATAAACCTAAATCTGTTATCTCAAAATATTGCATTAATTTCCTCTTTAATTTTCATAATTAAAGTGTTAGAATTACTAGTGATTAGTAAATCATCAACATACAATATAATGAGAATAATATCATTTTCTTCAATTTTAACAAATAAATCATTATCAGATGCACAGTCAGAAAAACCAATTTCATTAAAAAAAACTATTGATTTTAGAATACCAAGCTCTAGGAGCTTGTTTTAAACCATACAAGGATTTTTTTAATTTACAAACATATTTTTCTTTTCCTAGTTCTTCAAATCCTTTTGGTTGGCTCATATAAATGTCTTCTTGTAAATCACCATTCAAAAAAACATTTTTTACATCCATTTGATGGATTTCCCAACCATATTGAGTAGCTATGGCAATAAAAATCCTTATTGTGCTCATTTTTGCAAGTGGTGCAAAATTTTCTACGTAGTCGATACCGGGATTCTGAGTAAACCTTCGAGCTATAAGAGAGACTTTTAATTTATCTATATTGTCATCTACTTTATATTTTATTTTGTATATCCATTTGGATCTGACTATACTTCATTTTGTAGGAGGAGGGACTAATTCCCATGTTTGATTTTTTATTAAAGCTGTGTATTCAGATTTCATAGCATCTTGCCATCTTTCATTAGAAGAGGCTTTTGAAAATGTTTGGGGTTCAGGTTCATGCAAGGTCATCAAGGCATGGTATGTATGGTGACTTCTTGTCATTTTCTGAAGGTTACCTAAGTTAGAGTCTTGAATAGGAGCCTCATCCTTTCTAGGTCTTTTAGTTATTGAAGTATTAGGAACAATCTCAATATTAACCATAGGTTATGTACTAGTTTATTCATTACATACATCATTTTCACAATTTTCAAATTCATTATTTTCATTTTAATTTAAAACATCATAAGAGACAGAAGATGAAGAATAAGAACAAAAAGGTTTTTCTAAGATTTTAACAGTCCTATTTTCTATAACTTCTCTTTTAGAGAGATCAAAGATCCTAAAACCTTTAGTTTTTATACCATATCCAACAAAGATGTATGGAAAGGAAGTCTGAAAAAAAAAAAAGTTGGGCTACCCAAAATTCTTAAATGAGAAACATTGGGTTTTTTGTTTGACTATTTCTCTAAAGGAGTTGAATTTACCAAGGATTTAGTGGGAACTCTATTCAAGATATGAATAGCATTGTTCATGGCTTCCCAAAGAAACTTGGGAACTTGAGCAGAATAAATCATGGGCCTATCCATCTCCAAAATAGTGTGGTTTTTCCTTTCTACAATCCTATTCTACTGAGTAGAATACGGAGTGGTTAATTCCCTTTGAATGCCACATTCAATATAAAATGAGTCAAATTCATGACTCACATATTTTCCCTAATTTTCATTTATAATTTTTTTAATTTTAAAGTTAGAATAGTTTTCGACTAAAGCTTTAATTTCTTTAAATTTTGATAAGACATATTATTTATTTTTAATGAAATATGACCAAATTATACGAGATAAATCATCAATAAAAGTGACAGCATACAAGGAACCATTAAGAGAGGGAACTTCTAGTGGTCCTATAACATCACTATGAACAAGCTCTAATTTTTCTAAAGAGTTACCATCATGATGACTATGAAAAGGGTTAGCAGATTTCTTACCACGTAAGCAAGCCTCACAAGTCTTGTGATTTTGGGAAATGGGAGGCAAACCAGTTACTAGTTTTAAATGATACATGTCATACATACTCCTTGATATTTAATTGAATAATAAAATAAACTAATTTATCATGAATTAAATTACTACCACATATATCTAATTATGATTTAATATTTTTTAATTTTACTAAATAATTAAACACTTTTTCATCACCCTTCATGGGAGTTGTCATAAGCTCTAAAATCAATTTAATAACTTTTAACAAACGCGTACCTTCATACATCAACTCCAATTGTGTCCAAGCTACACTAGGACTCTCAAGGTTTCAGATATCAAGTAAAAATTCATCTTGTAAACTTCGCAAGATAATCGACATTGCCTCTTGTACTTTCTATTGATATGAGGCAACATTATCAACAGTTGCATGTCTTCCAGTAGGAGCTCTTTGTGTTCCACTTACAACTACCCATAACTCGTGAGCCATAAATTCTGCTTTCAATCATATTTTCTAAATGTTGTAGTTGTTTCCATTCAACATCTGTGATTTATCAATTGCAAGCTAATTAGATCCCATTTGTGCGTAAAATACGATAACAATTAACAAACAAGGATTAAATAAGAGATCGATAGATAAATGCCCCTATCGTATTTCAATCCTCACAGTTGATTTCGATCACTTTTATGTCATAAAAAATATCTTGTATAAAAATAATCTATACATGAAATAAAATTAGAACGATATCAATAAATTGAATTGAAACGTAAGTGAAAAAAAATTAGTTTCACAAAAAATTGTCATATAGAAACAATAATTTTATTATTATTTTTACAAAAGATCGTTATATAGAAATGATAATTTTAACGCTTAATTACGAAAAGAGGTGTATATTTTGATAAAAATTCTTATAAAATGACTATATTAAAAAAATTACAAAAAACTATATATTAAAAAAAATTTGGTCTCTTACCCATATAATCAACTTGATATGATCAACTCGGTCGAGCTATATTATTAACTTGGTGAGCTATTTGAATTATTTAAACCATATTACTAACCAAATGCCACATATTTATTCAAACTTATATTCAAACTAACTGAATGCAATTATACCACACTACCTTATCAAAGAATAGACCACAGCTGAGCCACATATGATATTGACTGAGCTGCCAACTGTACTATATGGGAAGGCTTATAAATCCTTTCCTATTACTAAGTCATCCCCCATGTGGTACTAAGCTCACGCATGGATAAAGGGAAGTGGTTGAAGGAGGGGTCGCAACAACAGAGGGACCCGCAAGAGGCCACATGGAGGCACTCTAGGAGGTCTGTGTAGGTAGGTGCAGCATGTGCCTCTTAGAACTAATATAGGAGGTTCGTTGTGGAAGGGGCCAGTCCAATAGATTTAGGGTTAGTTTTTTTAGGTTTAAATTTAATAAAAGTTTTTAATATAGTTTATATGTATTTCAGTTAGGTTTAGTTTTATAGGTTTTTAAATATGGTTATATATATAGTTTTATAAAGTATGAATACTATACAAAAAAAATCCTATAGATTTAGATAAAAAAATTCTGAATGAACTATTCAAAAAATAAAATAAAATAGGATTTCATTTTTCAAACAAAAATGTAAAAGGAACAATATTACCAAGACACCATATTTTTCACACGACCAATGAAAAAATTCAAATGGCCTATTTTCCTAAATCTTGCCTTCTATATACTTTATTTTTCACTTGGAATTTTTACTTGTTTTCTTGAATTCTTGCATACATTATAAACTATACAAAATATTTCAAATATTAATAGTTCTTACCTTGATTTTGTAGGTTGAGTAATTTGAATGATTTTTCACTTCACTGTGGAGACTCCAATTGACTTCCACCTATGTAACTAATATTCGAAGAGGGGGGAAGGGGTTATATAATATTTCACCCCAACTACCTAACTTCCCAACGGTTGCACCATTTCATTTAATAAGTTAGGTGGTTAGATTAAATTTTAATTATCTTGCTCTGGTACCATGTCAGGGCCGAGATATTAAATGACATAGCATTAAATATTATTCAAACATTATAACATAACATTACAATAAATGAAATAACTTAAACAAATACATGAGTGAACACATTGACACATGATTTACCCGCCCTTCTTCTACCCCATGTTTTACCCATGATCCATAAAGATTCACATGATAATTTCTAATTACTTTCAAATATGACCTATAGTCATATATAAATAACCCGAAGGGTTATGTCTATTAAGTGACGGGACATACCCGATTTTAGTTAATAATTAGTTACTAAATAAATAATCTTACCTAATATAAAGTTTATATTTAAATAATAAGAATATAACTATTCTATATTATTTAACTATAAATTAAACATTATGATGCACTTAATATTATAGTTCTAACAATATTGAACCCCTCATCTTGCTCACACTTCTTATTAGAATGTTAGGAAATTTGTAATCATATTTGAACTCTATTTATACCTAGAACATATTATTTTAGTGGTTTAGATTCATCTCTAGGTGCCCACAAAATTGAAAAACTTCACTTGATCATCTATAATATTATGAATCCTATAACATGACTCCAACACAAATAAATGTTATTATGCATCATATTTATATTTTCCAAATAATTAAATATTCATTATTTGAGGTGTCATTATATTTTGTCATTTTATTGTTAGTATATTACTCAGCTTACTTTGTGTAGCACTTTGTGGTTTTCTCTACTTCATTTATTTCCTTACTTTCTCTTCCCCACTTTATTGTTTCAATTCGATCATTGAGTTTTTTTTTTTCCTTTTTCCTCTTTCCAACTACGTCTCACAGTATTTTTTCCTAAAACCTCACTAAAATCCTTTACAAAACACTTGTTTTACTCTTCATCCTCAAAATATGGATCCAAAACATTCGACTCAAAACTTCTCATGTAGTAGTTTCCAAAAGAAATTTACTCATCAAATTCTTATTAAAAAAAACCTACAAAATAATCTCTCCTATTTTCTTACTCTCTTATTTGTGTGTCTTATAGCTATATTAGAAATCTTCTTCAATATATCTACATATGTACATATACATACATACATACATACATACATACATACATGTTTGCATACATAATTATTATATCCTTTACACGATGTGTCTCCTTAAATTTTTGAAATAGTATAGGGGATAACAATTCAACCAAGTGATTAATTTCCTTAAACAATCTATTGCAATTGGGAGGTATTATGTGTCACTTTATATCTCATAACTAATATGTTATTTTTTGGTAATATTCTTCACTAATTATCTCTTTGGTATAACAATTATTTTCATTATCCACTTTATTATCTTCCTTATCTTATTTTATATTTACACTTTTGTCTTCTTCTCTTTCTATTGATCTCACTACTACTCTTTTTACTAATATTTCTAAATCATTTTCCTCTATCTTAATTTCTTATCCATAATTACTTTATATTCCTTCTTGCATATCATTTTCTATGTTATCATCCCCTCTTTCATCTACAACCTCTTCTACTTTTTTCCTTTTACTCCTTCATTCTCTCCTTTCACACTTAATCTTTTAGAGGAATGTTTTCTTTCCCCTCGGTCGTATACTCTCACAGTTCAAGAAATAATATCTTGTGCTTATTTCTAACATATGTCTATAAATCCTTACCTCCCATAAAAATTCATATGTATTGAATATGCTTCTTACGTCTATTTTCAAACTATAAACTAAATCTCATTTTACATGTTCTTCTCTCTTCTCATTCTTTATATCATTTTTCAAGGAGGTCAAAGCTATTTTTTTAGTCTTCCTATCATTTGAGTGTATAGATAAATGTATGTTTTATGTTTTATGTTTTATCACATTGTCTTGGTATCCCTCTTACAAGTTCCACTAGTCATGAGTTTCCAAGTCGATGGAAATGAAATTAGTTGATGTTTCCTCTATTTTTATGTTCTCAAACTTAATTTCATATTTATTTCCTCTCTCTCCTTTCTCTATTTATTCATCCTTGCTTCCCTCTAAATTATCTCTCGTCTAATCTTATCTTATATTCATGTAATTTCATCTCTATTTTATAGCTACTTTATCTTCTCTCTTACTTTATTAATTTCTATTTACTTCACACTATGTAATTCTTCTACTTAATTTTTTCTCCTCTTAATCTCTTTCCTCCTTTATAATCTCTAATATTATCTCTAATCTTATCATTTTCTCATATTTCCTCCTCTATTTATTTCCCCAACTACCATACCAAATATTTATAAAATTTACATCCTTTAGGATCCCCCATTTCCATATGTTATCCCATTGTTGCATTGGCCCCTACACTAATTGTGCACTAATTTTTGCAGCCCTTTCTCCATGAAAAGTACGCAAAGGACTAGCAATTTCTGTAATACTTTGCCTCTTGATCCTTCTTAAAATTTATCCTTCTTCGCATCACAACTTTTCTACTAATACCAATATTGAATGTTATCCAACATAACAATATTGAATGTAAGTCACTAGACTAGAGTGCACATGTTGCACATTATTAAATAAAAGACAATGCAATAAATATGCCTAAGCTAAATTATGCTACATTCCCCCCCTTAATTTTGCATAGTTTCCAATGAAGTGGAGAGGAACTCTCTGAACAGTGTGAAGTTGTCACGTGCAAGTGACTTAGTGAAAACATCTACCTTTTGTTCAACTGTAGGATAGAACTGGAGTTGTATGTTGTGCTTTGAAAGACATGCTCGCATATGAAATGAACCTGTACTTCAGTATGCTTGGTTCTCTCATGAAATACTGGAATGCGAACAAGCTTCAGAACTCCTTCATTATCAACATATACTAGAGTAGATTTCGGTTGTGGTAGACCAATTCCTTCCAGTATTCGGCGTAGCCATATTGCTTCACAAACAGCTTCACCTGCAACTTGATACTTTGCTTCTGTAGAAGAGTGAGAAACAAAGTGTTGTTTCTTACTTCCCCATGATATTGGTCTAGATCCCATAAAGAAGACAAAGCCTGATGTTGACTTCCTATCATCCATGTTTCCTGCATGATCTGAATCTGAATATCCTGTCAAGAAGAAGTTGTCATTCTTCTTGTACTCTATACCAAGGTCAACTATACCCTTTAGATACCTTAGTATTCTCTTTGTTGCTTTCTAATGACATATTTTTGGTTCTTGCATGACGCATGATAAATAGCTAACTGCAAAGCTGATATCTGGTCTAGTATATGTCAGGTAAATGAGACTCCTGATCAATTGCTGATAGAGAGTTGCATTCACCGGGGGGTGATGGATTCAGAATGAGATAACTGAAGTCTCGTTCATAGGTGTATAGCCATATAGGAGTGCAGTCCATCATCCTAAATTCTCAAGCGTTGTCTTGGTGTATTTCAACTGTGACACAAAGATATGATTCTCTTTTTTCCATACTTCCAACCCAAGACAATAGTGCATGAGCCTGAGATCTGTCATGTCGAACAATTGATTAAAATCCTTCTTTGTTGCATTGATCATCTTCACAGAACTACCTGTAATGACTAGATCGTCGACATAAACAACCACAATGACAATCTCCCCCCCTGCTTTTTGAAGGGTAGAAATGGGGTCATAAGAATTCCTTTTCGAATCAATGACTTATGAGATGCTCATCAATTTTGATGTACCATGCCCGGATGCCTGTTTTAGGCCAATAGAGATTTTATGAGTCTACATACCATCATCTCTTTTCCTGGTATTACATAACCCTCTGGCTAAGTCATATAGACTTCTTCTTGCAAATATCCATTAAGAAAGGAACTTTCCACATCCATTTGGTGGACTTTCCAACCAAATTGTGCAGCTAGAGCAACGATCATCTGATTGTCTTGATCTGGCTTGTGGGAGCAAATGTCTCCTCATAATCAATGCCTTCTTGTTGTGCATACCCCTTGGCTACAAGCCTTGCTTTATACTTTTTCAATAGTCCCATCTAATTTGTACTTAGTCTTGAATATCCATCTACATCTAATGGGTTCTTCCATGGTGGAAGGTCGACAAGTTGCCATGTGTTGTTCTTCATCACTGACTGATACTCTGAATCCATGGCATCTTTCCAAGCTTTTGATTGTAGGGCTTCCTAAATTGTAGATGGCTCAACTATTTCAACAAATCTTCTCATTAGGGCATAATTGACGTCTTCACGAGTTTGATTGTGAGTTCTAGGTCTAGGATTGGATGATGTGCTAGGTGCTTCATCCAAATTTACATCTCTTATTAATTGAGTATACCATTTAGGTAACTTGTTAGCTGTTCCATTGGCTTGTGGTGGATCCAATTTTTCACCATCATCCAATTCATCACTGTCATCTTCAGTGGGAACATCAAATTCTATCTTCACAAGAGGTATATTCTACATGTTTGTTGAGTCGTTGAGTGGAGCATCTACTTGTTTCTTCTCAAAGAACTCAACATCCCTACTTGTGTATACTTTCTTTGCTTTTGGATACCATAATTCGTACCCAAGTTCTTCTTCACTGTATCTAATGAATATCAGTTTCTCAGCTTTCATATCTAACTTGTTCATGTTCTTCTTGTGTATGTGCATGCTAGCTTTACACCCAAATACTCTTAGGTGTACAATTGATGGTTTCCAATTTGACCATGCTTCTTGAGGTGTCACTCCTTCAAGAGCTACTATGGGCACTCTGTACAACAAATAGACTGTAGTTCTTGTAGCTTCTGCCCAAAATGTCTTTGTTAAACCTGAGTCATCAATCATACATCACACCATTTTCATGATAGTATGATTCCTTCTCTCAACTATACCATTCTGCTGTGGTGTGTGAGTAAGAGGCATTTTTCGACGAATCCCATGAGCTTCCAGGTAATTCTTGAACTCATTTCTTGTGAATTCCCCCCCTCGATCTAAGCAGAGAGTTTGATCTTGCGACCAACTTCATTCTCAACAAGTGCTTTGAACTTTTGAAATGTCTCAAAGGCTTGACTCTTGTTTCTTAGACAATATATCCACATCTTTCTTGAGTAGTCATCAACACAAAGCATGAAGTATTGACATCTTGAATGACTTGGTTGCATGGGCCTGCAAAGATCGTTGTACACCAGATCAAGCTTTCCCTTAGCTCTATATGTGTTCTTCTAGAAGGGTACTCTGTGTTGCTTTCTAGCTAGGTAACTATGACACTTGCCAGTGTTGTGCTTGAGTGTAGGCAATCCTTTCACCATGTTTCCCTTTTGAAGTGTTTGGAGATAGCCAAAACTAATATGACCATATTTGTGATGCCATAGTTCTACAGATTGTGTGTCTTTGGCCACTAGAGCTTGATCATCCTTGTGGACAAAATCAAGTTGAAACATGTGTCCCACATTAAAGGCTCTTGCTACAATCTTGGAACCTCTTGACTTATCTCTTGTCAAGCACACTTTTTCTCCATTATTACTGTCAAAATCCAACTTCAATTGTGATCAAGGAGTTGACTAACTGATAGTAAGTTCTTGGTTAACCCAGGTACATACAATACATCTATGATTTTGCAGTCATGATTTTCAAGAGCTAGTGAAATGTTTCCAATGCCCTTGACACTGTATGATGAGTCATCACCTAATGACACATGGTTCTTGTTAGGTGATTCATGTAGTGTGTAGAAAAAATCTTTGCGTCCAGTCATGTGTCGAGTTGCACCCGAGTCAACATACCATATATCTTGTGTGGACTTGGTTTCTTCATCAAATTGAGTAGAATACATGTGGTGTCCTTCATCTGAATCATCCTCATGTTCGGTAATGTACCCTTGTTGTTTTGGTTTTCTTTGCCAATTACCATTTTTCTGCCCTTGATTGTTATTGTTGTTAGACTTCCCTTGATTTGAATTGTTGTTACCCTGTTGGTTGTTGGGTTTTCAATTGCTTGATGAACCCTTTTTGTAGGAATTGTGTCAACAATCTTTGATGGCATGTCCCCCTCTATTGCAAATGGGACACTTCTTGGTGTTGTCTTGTTGACTTTGGTCCCTTTGTTGACTTTGATTTTGTTGGGACTTCTTGTGATTGGACTGAAATTTCTCCTTTCCTTTATGATTGGAAGATAATGTTTTCTCATCTTCATGATCTTTGTTGTTCATTACCTCTTCTTGTTGGAGTAGATTGACCAAATTCTCAAAGGTGACTATGTGTTCACTCATATTAATAGTTTTCACAAAGATTCTGTAGGAAGGAGGAAGTGCTCGCAACATAATTGGTACTAGGTCTTCATCACTTATCTCTTTTCCCAATGCCAATAGGAATGCCCTCAAAGTAGCAACTCATCTAAAAAAAACTTCAACCTTATCATTGTGCTTGAACTTGAGAGTATGCAGTTGTGATATAAGTTGAGGATGGCATTCTTGTTCTTTTCCTCATAGATTGTGCTCAAATTATCCCATGCATCCTTGGCCGATGTGGCATCTCTAATGTGGGGTTGCACATCGTCTGTTACACAAAACAAGTTGATCAACTTGGCCTTTTGATTGGCCCTGTCAAATTGAACTTGTTGTCTTCCATCATCAAGTGATCTTGTTGTTGTTCCATCTACAACTGTCCATAGGTCTTCAAACTCAAGTCACATCTTGATCTTCGATTTCCATGTAGCATAGTTGTCTCCTCTAAGTAGTTGTGAATCTGGCAAGAAGAAATTTGGTGCTTGTGCACCCATTTCTGCAATCTGAATTTATGAAACTCTAAATTTCTGACAAAGGGTAAGGCTCTTATCACTCCAGGTTTATGGTCTCCCTCTCAATATATCGTCAGGTCGATATGCCAAACCTTTCTATATACACTCCCTTCTAATATACACATCTGTACATGGAAGAAGATCACCCTTTCAATATACCCATCAGTACGGAAAGAGGTGTTAATGCACGTGAAAAAATTTAGTATGTGGTACGTAGACAGTACGGAGAGGGGTTTATGCAAGCACAAACAGATGGGAGGGCTCAAATGTGTGTGTATTGTGTCCTTATTACTCCCCGTCGATTTTATAGGGTCGATGCTCAGACAATGTTTAGGTAGCTATGTTAGGTGTTAAGTGCAATAGTAGTCGTGATGGCATCACCCGTAAGCACTTCCCAGAGGCACCGTATATACCGAACGCTACTATGAGATCAAAGATCTCGTGTGATAGAACCAAACACAAAATAAAAAATTAGCACTTTTTTTTTTGACCTTTATGCACCAACATTAGTACAAAACGCTCCAAAATTATATCAAAATGAACATTTTTGTGTTCCCCCTCTTTAGAAAAAAGGGTCTAGAATCACAAAATACACAATTTAGGCCAAAAATATTTTTTACACCCCAATAGGTGTTTTTCCGCTAAATTTAGCGGTGGCTCTAAATGTGTTTGGTGAGCTTCTAAATTTGGAAATCTCCCAAAATTTAGTAATTCCTCCAAATTTTCTAAAAAAATAATTTAATAATAAATATGGAGAGAGTGGGAATTGAACCACTGACCTGTTTGTTCCCAAGATCCAAACAAACAATCTGAATATTGTTTTCACCTTTTCTCACAAACCGTGATTTGGGTTTTTCTAAAATTTTGATAGCAACATCATATAATATTTTTCTTGAAACCCACAAAATTTCAGAAGAATCGGAATCTTATTTTTTGAGATCTTACCAATTTACCAGCTAGATCTGATTTTTTTTCAGAAAAATGATCCGACTTGTACAGAGTTTTCATCACATGTAGAGGCCGAATCTGAAGATGATGTAAACGAAAAAGTTGTGCACCTCCTTATCTTTCCAAAAAAAAAGGAACATCAATCCGACATTGTATGAAAAAGTTACGTCCTTTTTTCTAAGAGCTATCTACTGGAATTTTATTGACGGGACTGCTTCAACCTTTGCTCCCGAATTCTTCACACCTCCACTTTCAGATCTGATTTTTTTTTTCACTCTTATTTTAGATCTGTAGTTTTTTTCCAAGATCTTTTTCTTTTTTTAAGATCGTTTTTTGTTTTCACAAATCTTTTTTTTTTTAAGATCTTTTTTTTTTAAAGATCTCCAAATCTGAAATATTCCGCCTATATGTTGGATCAATTTGCTATGCCAATGACTAATCAAAAAAAAATTACCTTCCAAATAAGTGGATAGGTACAATTTTAGTTGAGGGATGCTTGGAATGAATGGAGGCTACGAGATGCTTCAATGGATCCTTTCCAATAGTGCTCCTCTTCAACCTTGCTTGGATAGAACCTGCTCTGATACCAAATGATAATAATGGTATAGCTCTGATACCAAATGATATAATAGAATAAGATTGCAATGACCAAAGAGGGACGGAAGCCTCACAAATATTATTGATCATGAAATCAAATTACATAACAATGCAAGAGCTGTAATATTTATAGATATTAGACAACCTCATATGGATAGATATGACACCCTATCAAGCACTAATTATGAGATGATAAGACCCATCTCACATGCACATGTAATTACTACTAATACCAATATTTAATGTTATCCAACATAACAATATTGAATACAAGTCACTAGACTAGAGTGCACATGTTGCACATTATTAAATAAAAGACAATGCAATAAAATGCAATAAATATGCCTATGCTAAATTATGCTAACACTTTGCATCACAATTTTTCTAATCTTGAATCACCCACACAACAAAAAATGAATATGCTAGTTTTCATTAAAAATCACATAAAAATATTAAGTACAAAACTAGACCAAAGCACATTGTCCTGAGCTCTAAAAACGTCTTCCTCCAATGAATAGGGTTACCTAGTTTTATTAATTTTGATGTGATTTTTTTTCTTGATTTTCTCTTCCCACAATTTTTTTATCACTATCAATGTTGACTTTAAAAATAGAAAGGGATATCCTCCTTTAGACATCACTAACAAAGGACTAGTGCAACACCACCAAATTTTCACATAAACTAGATAATGATTATTAGTTTATGTAGTTCAAAGGGTCTAAGCTAGAGCTTATATTACACAAAGGAATATTTACAACTCTTATATATTTTGACTCATATTCCAACATAACACATCACACATAACACAAGATATTCCCTAAGCTATCTCTCATTTATTCATATAAAATCAATCATTACATAACATTCATCAAATCAATTTTATATTATACCACTAATATACACAACTCCTCCTCTTATACTAAATACAATATCTTTCTCATTACAGGATTATATGCCTCATACACCTCATATATCTTACTCATATGTTACACCTATAATAAATTCTACTTTTGTGGTATAAGTACCACCTAAATACATTACAATTCTTAAAGTACATGTCTATTATACATTCAAAGTATTCATTTTTGCAGAAATTTTTCATATGGTATCATGCATATCCAAGAAGGAAATGCTTTGTGCTACATTTCTATAGTTTTTATTGATGTCAACATATGTTAGGGGCTTCAACCATATCTTTTATTAACTTCCAGATTCAATAAATAACCCTACCAACAATGTTTTTTAGCGTGATTGTGCTTTCTCCATGTATCTTTATATAATAAGAAGAATAAATTCATAAAAACATGTACAAATTTTGCTTGATATTACTTTTTAAATGTTTTTTCTACAAAAAGAGAATTTCATTCTATAAAAGGAGACAAAAAATCACCAAAAGGCCCACGAAATAAGAAAAGTTAAAACATTCTTATTACACCAATATACCATATTGAACATAAATTGGATTTTTGCATGCACATGTGATTATAGAAACTAGACTTAACACTAACCTTCAAAATTAATCTCTTTATGTGAACAACCGTTATTAATAATATCATCAAGTTCTTTCCATTTATGCATGTCTACCTTTTTCCCCTTCATTTCCTTATTGGCTTGAACCACACAAACATTTACAAGACAATATGTCATTGCATTACTTTCTCTATATAAGTAACTAAACGATATGCTAGAAAGTCTATATTTTTATTCATTCACAACTCTTAGATAATTCACTAGTTTCCAATGATGTGGGTGTGATATTTTCATCCCTTCTATCAAAATGTTTGAGTTTCCCTCCACCCCTAAATTTTTAATATTTACCCAGGGATATCTAACCAAATACATACGGTCATTACTTCACCCTTCACAATATTGTTTGTTTAGAAACCCACCTAAAGTCCTTTAAAAGCCTCAACTTCTCCAATATTTTTCACCAAGCACCTCACTCCTGCTAGACCTAGGTTCTATTTAAAGGTCGCCTAAAAACTATTTGTATACTAAATTTAATCTAGAGGTTTCCCATTTTATATAGGACTACAACCTTTGAGATTGGTCTAAGTAGATCTGAGCCTCAAATTGTACCCTATTTCTTTGAGGGTTTGGTGATCTATATGAATTAATTTCTTATTTTTGATGATACAAACATATTTTTATGTTTTTGTTAGCCTTTCATTAAAAAATATTAACTCAAAAGGAAACCTAAATATATTATGAAAAGATATTTTGTTCCTTTCAATCTAAATAGTCCAACTAGCCATGGTTAATACCATATTGGATAGACTACCCATTACTTCTTAAGTTTTCCTAATGTCCTAGCTTTCTGCTAATCTCTGAAAAATTATCTAGAAAACCCATTCATTTGAGATGTTTCTAACATTCCTTTCCATATTCCTAAGTATGTTGATGATTAAGGACTAGTTGATTACCATCCTCTTCAAATCAACTGCATATAATACATCTAAAAAGGGCCCCAAAAACCTATTTTCTTTAGTTGATAACTTGTTAGGATTTTTTCATTGCACTGTCATCCATAAGAATACTTTAGTTTTTAGCCATGCCTTTGACCCCAAATTTTTCTACCATATGTTTAATTTTTGAGCAAGTTAATTATTCATGACTAGAAAGAGATAATCTTATTTCACTAAAAAACATCTTCACCTATAATATTACAAAGCATTTGGTACTTCATGTTGGAGTTTGGATTCTATATCTTGCCAAATAATTTTCAAGATTATTAAATTCTAGATTGTTTGGCACTTGAACTAAGCTATGTTTCTTCCCCTTCCATCTCTTTTCTCCCTTATCGTCTAATTTTTCCATTTGTTTCCCAATTTGTATCTATAAAATATTTTTGCTTCAAGTTACACGACCCCAAAACCTACCTGTCCAACAAGGGGGGTTTCTGTTAAACAATTCTCTTCATAGAAGAGGGTTCTCTTACCATCCCTAACTTTATAAAACAATTGACTTAAAGAACCATATTTTGACTCACCCTTGATGAGGATTTAAGATGATGATGATTATGTTAGGTTCCTCTTATTATATATATTTATTTTGTAACTTCTACTCAAAATGTTATTTGGTTATTTGTAAATATTCCATGATAACTTAGCACTCAAGGCCTTATTTTCTCATTATATTGTCCTAACTCTCGCTCCTCTAAAATATTTCAATATGCATATTTTTTTTAGGCCATTAGTGCATATTTCCTTTAGTCTTATGTGTTAAGAAATTAGTGTCTTGCATTATATTTGTATGGTTAATTAAGTTATACAAATGTAATATTCATATATTACATATAGGGTGAGTTAATAATGAATTTTAAATAACAACTTATCATAAGGTTGTTAGTAAGTTGTACCAGTTATTAGAACAACTTGGATTTTATTTAATCCAAGTAGATTTGTTATGGAGATAATAGGATAAGTCTCTCCTATGTGACCTCTTGAATGAATATTCAGGAATATGAATTATTATTGTGACTTTGCGAATCTGGTCTAGCACTTTCATCTGGTATCAGAGTTGGGCATCATCCTATGATGTGTTTCAGTGAAAAGGAAATGTGAAAGTAAAGGCACTCGTTGTTATTCATTTCTCCATGAAGGGGAAGCTTTATTTGTTTATTTGATTGTATGATATGTAAATACATCCATATATGATGAGGTTGATTGGTAGGAAGGAATTAGAAGTTATAGTTCTATATTCCTCACCCTCTTTAGATTTCGTCGGGTGAGTGTGGAAAGAAGGGAGATCCCTCTATCTATATGAGCAACTAAGATATCTAGAAAGGAGATATATAGATATATATGGAGGAGGGCCTCATCATCCAACCGGGCGTTCATGCCCCTTATCTAACCCATATATAGAGAGGGCCCCAGGCGGGGACCTCGGCCCCATATCTAGATAGGGGGGCCCATAGAATATATAGAGAGGGGGCCCCCTCTCTATAGATCTGGGGTCACTTCCTTTGCTTATATCTAGGGAGTCAGGAAGGGAAGCTCAATCAACCCGTCCAAACCTAGGGCTCCCTTTAGGACTTCAAACGAGACCACCAAGATCACCTTTGCTTTGTTGTAACAAGATTTGACACATGATTTCTGCATCGGTATGCCAGATGTCCAGGCCCTCCATAGATTAGATATATAGGGTCCCCCATATAAATATAGGGCTCCTCTCTCGCTAGGTCTATACTCGATGGACGAGATGGTGGTTAATCCAGCCATTACTATCAAATCTATCGGACATCAACGGTATCGGAGGGAAGCTTTATTTTTTTATTTAATTGTATGAGATGTATATTTACATAGGCCGTATTTGTTCTGCATTTTATTCTACCCTACAAATTCTATAATGCCACTACGTGGCATGTGCTTGCATCCAACATTCTAGTGATTTTGAAACCAATCATTGTGGGCCTTGAAGTGAATAAGCCTCGAAGCAGTCATGTTGATGCATTGTAATATGCAATGCACTTTTATCCATTCACATTAGAATTGGAAGTTGTCAAATATTTACTAAGCATCAATAGTTCATCAAGAAATGTGGCACCAGCCAATCTGTTCTACTTTACATACATGTCTTCTTCAAATGCCATGTGTCATTCTAACAGTTATTTCCAAACCATCGTTTTGGTCCTTGGACTAACAACGAGCTCTTCATAATCTCTTACTCACCAATTATTTGGCTCGTTGCATTGGACTCTTGTCTTCCTTTATGATCTTGAATTCATAGATAGAGTCTCCCAACCACCTCAAGCTCCCATCCAACGGGTTAGGTATTACCATGTGGTGGTAAAAACAAGCAAGAGAAACTAGGTCGGTCAATTCAAAGTCATTTGTTACGCCGAGGGCGTCCCCCCTATGGGAAAGGATCCTGCAGACGTTTCTACGACAATGTTAAATTTGACAGTTTGATAGTCATCTTGACGTTTGTGTTTTTCCTCCCTATTTTATCTTTTCTCTACTATTTTTAATAATTTTGTTTTTAATAATTAACAATTTTAGCTAAAAATAGAAAATTAGTGAGTTTTTTTTAATAATTTTAAGCACATGCATGGCGTTTGTGTTTTTCCTCCCTATTTTAGCTTTTCTCTACTATTTTTAATAATTTTGTTTTTAGTAATTAATATTTTAGCTTTTTTTTTTTAAAATTAACAATTTTAGCTTTTGTTTTTAATTAACAATTTTAGCTAAAAATAGAAAATCCATGATCTTTTTTTAATAATTTTAAGCACATGCATGATCTAAGTCTAGAAAGATAAGTGCAATTAAGATAGTTGTTTCAGCTCACTTCTTATTGTGAGATTAAAATGTTATTCTTTCAACTCTTGAGACACTCGTATTTAACTACATGAATACCTTCGTAACTTACAAGGATCAAAGAGATGCTTAACTAAATTCTTTGGAGAGATATTTGATCTTCATCAAAGTTTGACCAAAATTTTTACTTCCATAATATACTCTCGATATAAAAGATTACTTGTTTTATTCACATATTTCCTCTTTCTCTTCAAATTTGAATAAGAAGCAATCTCATAATAAATAAATAGATTTGTTAAAATTTGTGAGATGTAACTTATTTTAACATATTCTCTTTGGAATGTAATTAAAAAATATTTTCCATATATTTTTTAATAATTAGATAAATGGTATTTAATTCAAAGAATATTTCCTATTTATTTACGCCGAAGGTGTTCCCCCTATGGGAAAGGATCCTACGGATGTTTCTACGACTGTGTTAAATTTGACGGTTTGATGGTCGTCTTGACGTTTGTATTTTTCCTCCCTATTTTAGCTTTTCTCTACTATTTTTAATAATTAACAATTTTAGCTAAAAATAGAAAATTAATGAGTTTTTTTTAATAATTTTAAGCACATGCATGACGTTTGTGTTTTTCCTCCCTATTTTAGCTTTTCTCTACTATTTTAAAAAAAATTATTTTTAATAATTAACAATTTTAGCTTTTGTTTTTAATTAACAATTTTAGCTAAAAATAGAAAATCGGTGAGATTTTTTAATAATTTTAAGTACATGCATGATCTAAGTCTAAGAAGATAAGTGCAGTTAAGATAGTTGTTTCAGCTAAAAATAGAAAATCAGTGAGCCGACCAAGCCCATATATACTCAAGTCAAAATGAAACAAAATTAAAGGACATCTAAATTTAATGCAGATCGTTTTTGGCTGGATATTCAAAATTTGTATGTTGATAACCATCCACTATGTATGTGTTGCTTATGAATCCTTTTAAATAATAGCCAAACAAAACATTTTACCATAATTATTTGTTCCATGTCTTGTTTCTATGGGAAGTGCAATTAAATTTCCTAATGCCAAAGTAACACAAGCAACTTTCTAATTTTAGTGAAACAATAAGAGTTTATACACTCATGATAGTTAAACCTTGATCTATGAGATGTGTCACATGTTATGGCCCCCTTTGCATTCCTCCCAATAAAAGTATTCAATACTGAAAAACTCCATTCTTTTTTAAAGGTCCCTCAACTTCACACTTTTTCTTAGATTGGAATTCTCCCACGTGTATCTGAAACCAATGAAGCATGTGAAATCATTAATAAGAAAAATATAATTGATCATTGATGGTCTCTGATTATGCAACCTACCATTTGAAATATATATTTTATCCAATCTATTAGAGAAAGATCTCACTGCCAGCTATGCACAAAGTGGAAGCTACACTAATTTGAAAATAATAGGGTATATATCATGATAATTTGTAACTAACGGAGTATATTGAATGATATTTTTTTCTTTCTACTCCTAATCATATTGTGCTAATTAGGTGAATTTCAACTTTATGGATGTAAACTAAATCTCAAAAACTAAAAGGGAAAATATTATTTTTGTAGAGAAACCTTTTGTGTAATTTCTTCTAAACCATAATAAAATAAATACAGTTTACTATCTTCTTATGTATGGCCTCTACTAATATACAATTTTTAATAACTCTTTATAATCTTTTTGGTTTTTTTGTATTATATCTGAGAATGAAATTGAAAATATAGAATAATCTTAATTGAGGTTTCCCTCATTTTGAATTCACAGATACATTTAGTTTTATTAACTTCCTATTTCATTTTTTTGCAAGATATTTGTGATTCTCTTTCTTTGGCGGTAAAGAAAAGACTATTGTCTCTAGACGAAATTTGGGTGGGTTTCAATACTAATTGGAGTATTTATTCAATTGTTCTCTTTATTGCATGTTATGGAATAAAAAATTATTGTAGAGAGTTTTCATGTTATTTGGTTTGGATTGTTCCATTTATATTTGTAGTTGGCTCCAATCCTTTTTCCGAAGTGACATGTGGGGGCACGTGCCTTCGTCAATGATAGGATTTGTTATGTGCTGAGGGGCTCATTCCCCAATGAGGCCATTTCGAAGCATCCCAAGTTGGACATTAGACTGATCAGTGACAAGGCTTTTAAAACTATCCGTCATACCTAAGAACATCTTGGTGAACTAACATACTTATTTTCCCTCTCCAGTTTAATATGATGCAGACTAGAAACACAATTCCCCTCCCCACAACAGGATTGAAATCAAATATGCCTCGCTTGCAGACAGGGAGGAAGATTTTAAGCGTATTCAATGTGTTGTTAGTGTTTTACATTGCAAGCAACTGAAATCACCTAAAACAGTGATAGCCGAAATGATAAGAGATCACCTCCACCTGATTGCAACATCCCTAATTTTTCTCTCTAAAATCCAAACAATTGAAGATCATTCATGAGGCCTCTATTTGATTTATGATTCCAACGAAGATGCACTGAAATATGAACCACCCCACAAATTGAGGAGGATGGGAATACCTAATCGAGGCATCTATAAATAGACAAAAATACAAGAAACTTGCTAAGAAAATTACACAAGCAAAAAGTAAGATATTTGATTTAAAGAAATAGCTTGTAGTGGTTAGTTTATAAGTGTTTGTTTATAAGTGTTTTTGAAAAAAACTGTAACTTGTGCCAAATAATTTGATGTATGCATTGTGGCAATATATATCAGACATAGAATCAAACTTTTTAAAAACATGTTTGGTTTTTGTAATCCAACAACTATGGATTTCAAATTTCTTTATCATTGTATCTCCATATAAATACCTATAGTTTTCTAACTTCAAGTATACATATTTTTGTTATTGTCTTCCATTCTATTTTCTTAACATAATAATATGTAATTCGTTATCAAATAAATGCATGTATATATTACGGTGGAACATATGGATCACAGAATCTAACTATTTCAACACACGTGTTCAATTATTCCTTTCTAAAATTGCTCGCTTATTTATGTAAACCAAAAACACATTTTTAATGTGTTATTCATAATATTTGCACACAAATACATATAGTTTTATAATGTCGAGAAATAACCATACAAATTTTAGTTCTTTTCAACCAAAGCTTTGTGTGTTATATCACTTTTTTACATATTGAATTGTTAAAGGATTAAAATTCATGTTTGCACTTTTTAGCAAATATAAAATAATAAGGAAGCAAAATTTAACGGTTCTCATTCTTTATAAATGCATGCGTTCCTAAACACATCCTCCATTTCATTATTGACTTCCCTACAAGTTTACATTGACAACCATATATTTGCAAAATTCCCACTATCTCAAGCATCTTTTAGTTGCCATGGAAATAAATATGACACACGAAGGCATTTATGAATTGATTGAGGGTGGTTCCAATGTTGACCCACATTTTACTCACTTGTCCTCCCTAAGGTCCATTCTCAACACTGGTGCCCAACATCGTGTTGACCTTTCAGATGGGATGCATTTTCAGACAACACTTCTACCCTAAAACTTTACAAGTCGTGTAACCGACAAATCAATACAAGAAGGCTCCATTGTGTGCTTATAAAAATACCTCATTAGAATGATTAAAATTGAACTGTAAGCTTCATCTCTTGCTCAATTACCAATGTACATAAACTCCCTATATTAATTATAATTTCTTTCTATTTGTTTTTTTGATCCATTGCTTAGTTCTAATTCTGTCCCAATTTCCTTTTCCATTGCAGGAATGTTCTTATCATTGAAATGGATGTTGTTTTCGAAACAAATTTGGTAATCGGTGCTCCAATCCGACTACCAACAAATTCTCTCGACCACAGTCAGTTGTCGCACGAACATATGCAAGTACAAACCGGGTTAATAAATATTTTCTGAGAAAACCAATGAAAATAAGTGCTTTGAATACATCTATGCGCATGTGGTCCGTAGAGGTTCATGCCCTAGAAAAAAAAACCCTTCGTGAATATCACAATGCAAGGGGAGATGGTTCCATGGGTTTGATTTTGTAAATCAGGAAAGAGGGGAAATTCATGTCACCTGTTTCAATGAGATCGCCGAAGCATTCTATGAGCATATTGAAAATGCGAAGCTATATACAATTTCTAATGGGAGGATTATGAGGATCCCTAATGCAAAGCTATGTTATAGCCATTTGAACAATGCTTTGGATATTTTCCTGCAAGCATCCTCAACCATAACTCCACTTATAGAAAATGACGATACAATACCTTCCCATCACTTTCATTTCACAAAAATTAAGGACATACCTACAACTGATGACCCTTCTAAAGTTGATTTGACTGGAATTGTTCTTACGATGTCACCATGCTCAACAATTCGTAGGCATGACAAGTCAGAGACTAAGAGGAGAACTCTACAATTAAAGGACATGTCGGGATTCAATATAAGTGTCACATTGTGGGGACATCACCTAGATGAGATAAGAAAACAAATTGAAGACATGATTTCTATACCGCCTCTCCCAGTCCTTTCCTTGAAATTTGCTCATGTCTCCAGTTTCAATGGGAGCTCAGTCGATATTGTTTCAAGTACCAAATGTTATGTCAACCCTCAAATTTCATAAACCAACAAACTTCAAATCTGGGTAGATTCTGATGACTACTACCTTATGGCACCCTCTATCACAAGCCAGTTTATGGGCCCTCCAAAATTCCTGACCTCTGTAACAATGATTTCAGAGGTACTAAATATGGGGAACACTGAGAGAAATGAATGGGCCATGGTTACTACATAAATCATGAATATCAGCATGGACAACTTTTTTTACAAGGCATGTCCTCTTCAAAAAGGTGAAAAACAATGTAGGAAAAAGGTGAGAGAGAATGGTAATGGTTCATGGTTATGTTCGAGTTGCAACAGATAAGTTCAAAACTATGATTATAGATATGCACTTAGGATCAATCTAAAAGACCCAACAGGAGAACTTCAATCAGTTACCACTTTTGATGAGATAGCTAAGTTAATCATGGGTGTTACAGCTAGTGATCTCCATATATTGTCTATAGACGAAGACGCGACTAGTGAAATTATAAGTAATGTCATCGTTAATGAATATTGCTTCACACTTTCACTAAAAAAGAGACATATTGTGGAAACAACAGATAGAAATGGGTCATCCTCAATTCAAAGAAAGTGGAAAATAGTGTAACTCTTCCATAACCTTTACGCAAGGATTTCCAACCCACCTGTCCCTTCAAACATTACACCCTCAGGTATCCCATTCTATACTTTGAACTATCACGGCTATGTTTCTTATTTAATATCTATGTTACACTTTTTTTCCTGCTTCAAAATAAAACTATTGTATTCCCTTATACACTGACATATTATTGTCTCCTGCTACTATGTGGATTGTTAGTACTTTTAAGAAAATAAATTAAAAAACATGCACTTTTCTTGGGTAAGTATTTGCATCCTTATGTACTATGTGAACGCACTGTATGCTTCTATATATCTAATACTTTTTTCCATATTAAAAATTGAAGTTTCTCGATACTCAAATTGTTACCTCTTACGCTTATTTCCCATTGGAACTCCACATGCATTACAATTGTATTTAGTTTTATATTTTGACTTATTTTTTCATGTGTATGTCATCAAACAATGTATCGTTCCTTGCTAACCCGCATGATCTTTATCCAACAGGTGGTACTCCATAATCCTGTGAATTCACAATCATGTCATCTCCTACAAAATGAGCCCAACGAAGAGAGAATTATGTAAAACATAAAGTACACTTAACTATTGAGAAACGATGTTTAAATTAGAGCATAGAACAACACAAATATCTAATATCTTTCAACTTACATTGACCAATAACCTATGATTCCCTGACATTCCAATCTTTCCATCAAATACAACTACTGAAGAATTACCAACCAACATTCTGCATGTAACTTCCATGGAAACAAACTTTCACGAGCATACCAATTCCTTCTATATGAACCCATATTTAGTAACAACTTCCACTTTACCCCAAATTTCTGGGATTCCACATGCAACTATCTCAAGTATTGACCTTTCTTCAGTTCATCATACATATACAACCAGTTTCTCCTCTCCTTCAGACTGCTTTCAACCTTGCAATCCATAAACGACTGAAATATAACACCCCACCCCTTCTAATACACAGAGATTTCCCATAAGCCCGCCCTCATCACTAACTTTAGCAGCCCAACGTCGGTTTCGCAAAAGAATAGATTTTTTGGCGAACATCCAAACTTTCTCAATCTATTTGGAAAATTACCCTGGAATTAAAACAATTTCCTTTAAAGGTTTTCCCTCCTCTAACAGATGCAAAATTAAAAAATAAGGTGACCGCTTCTCTTCGTGGAAGAACATGGACCCTAAAATTAGCCTATCATTCTTGAGTCTTTAACCCAAATTGAGGAGATTCTTATCGTATGAGTTAATCCATTCCTACAAGTCAACCAAGTACATGGCGGGCAATACAAATACTCTAGACACACCATAAGTTTCCTGCAAAACATTACTTCAACAGAAAAGACCCTACCCCACCACCTTGGTACAGGTAATCAAATCTACTTATTTCAAAGTTTTTTCCAAACTACGAAGCTAATATTTATGTTCCCTCATCTCACAGGTATGAATGGTAACATAGACGCTCCACACATGTCCACGGTTTATTGTGGCTCAAGAATGCACCTAAAGTTGATGAAATGGACTAGGAGGATACAATTGATATTGACGCCACAAAACAATACTTTGATAAATTCGTGTCTTCCTAGAACCCCCACACGGCTTACAACCACTTAGATTTTGTTCACAGGTCACTCCTAGATGACCCTTGCTTGTTAGATACAACACAAATTCTATCCTCCTCCCCGCATGTAGACCTTGAATAACTTCTTAATCGAGTTCAACGCCACACTAAATGTTTAGAATAGACATGCCTGCATAGAAAGCAATTACAACTGTAGTGCAGCTACAACACCCCATGGGCCATACAACCTACTTCTTCCTTGCACATTGAAAGTGATGGGAAAATTAAGTACCTCCCTTCCAAAAACGATGACAAAGTGAACATCCGAAATCGAACTATGATATAAATATGGAGAGCAAATGTCGATTGTCAACCGGTACTTTCCTACCATGTTGTTCTTAAGTATATTGCAAAATATGCTTCGAAATCCGAGAAATGTTCAAAAACATATCACCAAATGCTATCCAGATTTTCAATAGATGCTAACGTAGATTCTCCAGCACATACTGCAATCTATAAAATGCTCACAAAAAGTGTTGTTGAACATGACATTAGCACACAAAAAACGTGCCACATGCTCTAAACATTGCCACTTGTTATGTGTATTCGTTCATTTGTATCACTAAATGTTGGCAAAAAAATTGAGACGTGTCGTTGAAAGTGACATTGATGCACAACAAACAACTGCTTTCTTGGATGCATATAAAGTTTTTCCAAAAACCATGGAACACCTACCACTTATTCAAGTTGCTTGAGATTGGAGCTACAACAAGAACCGTAAAGGTGATAAATGGAAAAAGTGACTGACACAAGCAATTGTTTAGGTCCACTCGAGATTTGTGGATTTCCCAGCTAAGGATTCAACGTCATATGACCTTTTCTTTTGGTCAGAACTTCTTTTATACAATACCTTTCTTAAATATTGCATCCGAATTTGGCTCAACCCCACACGACATCAACGGACACTTGGGACATGTTCAAGCACAACTACAGAACTGTGGCATGTTTTACACACTACCATTAACACAGGAGCTATTACAGATGTTAGTTCTAACTCAGAGCCCGAATGCAGTATTCAACACTAACCATTGCAAGAATGGCAGGTCTTCGCACAACTTCACCCAAGAAACAACACGGGTCTAGATAGTCTTGACATGTTAGGGAAATGAGATTTCAACATACACAATAATTGGAACATACATGACGTTCTGCATGATTTACAGATAATTGGTTCATCATTCATAAAGAGAAAGAAGGTAGACACAATTAACAACAACATGCAGGCCACACCACCATCTTCCACACTTCCTTTGTCTCTAGAACAACAAATAGCTCTTGATACCATACTACACCATTCAGCAAACAAAACCCTTCTACCTCCACTAAGATTGATAATTCAAGGAACGGCTGGCACCAAAAAATCATTTCTGATAAATAAAATCTATAATTCATTCACATCACCAACCACATATCCCTCACCTCTACTTATGCTCTCCCCTACCGGTCTTTCAGCATTCAACATCTCCACATCCACAATCCATCCAGCCCTACATATTCCAATCAAAGAACTCAAAACCCTTGAAGGTAGTGCATTATCATATTTTCAAGATTCACTAAAACATATAGAATATGTTCTTATTGATGAAATGAGTTTCATCGGCCCAAAGTTACTAAGACAAAATTGACAGTAGCCTCCGAGAAGCTTTCCCACACTCAAGAACATCTGAATTTGGGAATAAATCAGTCATCCTCCTCGGCGACCTCATCCAATTACCACCGGTTTTGGACAGTCCTCTTTATGTAAGTAATTCCTATGGAGCAACCCTTTGGAAGGGATTTCAGACTTCCATTACATTGCAAACAATATTTTGGCAACAAGGAACAACCAATGCACAGGTTTCATTCTAGAATTTATTGCTCCACATACGAGATTCAACCCCTCTAATTGAGGATTGGGAAATCTTAATGTCTCACAAAAACACACACCTAACTCAGCAAGAGCTCAACAATTTTAAGGATGCACCACATTTGTTTGCAAAAAACAATCAGGTGGACTCCCACAACCTACAGATGTTGAAGGCATTGAACGTTCCAATCACCCAATCCATTCCTGAAAGTAACAGGCAGACTGGACTAGGAAATCCTGATGATGATCAGTTGGAACACAAAGTTTTGTTATGAAAACAATAAAAAATCATGCTTATTACAAATCTATGGGTTGACGCAGGCCTCGTGAATGGTGCCACAGGAACAATCACCGACATTGTCTATGACGCATCAATGCAACCACCAACATTACCTTTATTTGTTATTGTCAAATTTGATAGATACAATGGCCCATGTTGGGATCACTCCAACCCATTACATATTCCCATACCCCCTATTTCAAGAGCGAATCAAAGACAATTGCCGATTAAAATGGCCTAGGGATTAACTATTTACAAGTCACGGGGGACTTACTTTGCACATAGCAATCATCGACATTGGAACCACTAAAAGGTAGGGTCTAACATTCACAACTTTCTCCAGAGTTCCCTCACTTGCAAATTTGTGCATTTCACTTGCTTTTTCATTTGAGAGATACTCAAATATGGCGCACATACCAACACTTGGAGCAAGAAGAAAGGAGGAAGCAAGACTACTATCACTCAACCCATTGTAAATACTACCCTCTGCTTTGATAGCACCTCCACTAATATTATACTCAACACTTCTTCTATCCAAAGTGACACTACTGTTCAAGGGGTATCAAATGTAATCATGTTAATTGAAACTAAAATTGCCCACTAAAGGCTACCATTCATGATATAAATAATGCAAATGTATACAGGTCTCATTATGTGCACACAGATCTACATTTATTTGATGTTTTGAAATATGATATGCAACTTTAAATGTACGAATATGTAACATAATTAAATGTACACATACAACATTTCAATGTAATGTTTTAACTAAATTCCTACACTACAACTATCAATCGCACACGTTATCAACTATACAATAAATGTTTTTCCAACAAAACACCAACCGAACAAGTGATGCACAACTAACACAATAAACCTGAATTAAAATACATACGACATCAACTATAAAATAAATTAACTATTGAAAACGGTATCAAATGTATTCATGTACAAATTTTCAACATGTTTGAAATGTAGAAACAACCTTAAAATTAACTGGCCCATCTATATTTCTACACTTACGAAATCAATCACATCCCTTATCAACATCAACTACAAAAGTAATAACAATAACTCTAAAATAAATAACATATACCGTTCGGCGTTCACATCACAATAAACATATGTGATTGCTAGTTCTATAAGAAATTGTAAATCTATTATTTTTTTGGGTCTATAAATTATATTCAGGTCTAAAGTCCTTTATTATTGTGTCCATGTTAATCATCATAGTGTTTAGATTGTTTACTCTATTTTAGTCCTATATTAAATTCTAGTTTACACTGTCTTATGAAAGTCAAGTAGTTTTCAATATAGTCATTTGTTTTTTTTTAATAAATTTGTAATTTGTAATTATAAATTTTGTATCTAATTGTCATACTAGTTATATAAGTCTTGTCAATATGTTTTTTTGTAATTTATAGTTTAAAATATGTCAAAATAAAAAATTGTATTACGGATGTATTTTCGGTATAATTCAACATCTGATTTGTAATTATGTTTTATGATCAAATTCAATTGAACTAGCAACATGATATTAGAGGATGGAGGTAAATGGAGGCTAGAGTTCAATCAACGACCTCTTCTTAATCACTAACGATGAAGTTGGATCAAGGTTTGGTGGCACATTTTGTTTCAGTTGTTTGTTTTCTTCTAGTTGTGTGTGGTGTGTTACAGTTTGTAGTGTTCCTACTTGAATAAATGGAAGTTTCACATTGAGGGGGGGAACATGATCCAATATTTCATTTCCATTGTGTCGGTTTTTTCGGTGTATGTTTGAGCAACAAATTTTCCTATGTTATTCTCTGCAGTGAGATATTGATGAGGGTTGATTATAGTGTTTGTCACAACATGATGTGGTTGTAGGTAAACCACTTGTAAAAACCCCATTCTTAGTTGTTGGTAAACCATTTTCAAAACCATTACCTTTTGGTTTGTGGCACTCCATATGTAAAACCACCATTATCAGTTTGTGGTGAACCATTTTTAAAACCATCCGTCAATTTTGTGATTATCCTGGGAAAATCATCAAGTCATGAACAGGTGTTAGTACAAGGCAGGTTTTCCCCATGTTGGCACTAAGGGAGGGAATGTTAGGAAATTAGTGTCTCACATTATATTTGTATGAGTAATTAAGTTATACAAATGTAATATTCATATATTACATATAGGGTGAGTTAATAATGAGTTGTAAATAACAACTCATCATAGGGTTGTTAGTAAGTTGTACAAGTTGTTAGAACAACTTGTTTAATCTGAGTAGAGTTGTTTCTAAGATAATAGGAGAAATATCTCCTATATGTATGAGATACTGAATGAATATAGATGAATATGAATTATTATTGTGACTCTACAAATCTGGTCCAACACTTTCATCATGTGCCTTGCCAAAAGGCATTTTAGATGACTTTTTTAATTTCCTTTATAAACTTGTTAGGTGATTTTATAATTAAGAACTAGTAAACATGAAAAGATTGAAATAGTGAGTATATCAAAGTTAGTCTTCCTCCTTTCAATAGAATTTTCCCTTTCTTTACTTTTGATTATTCTAATGGGCCCTTCCTTAAAAGAGAATTTTTTCCTTTATTTTGAACATAGTAATTCCTAGATAGGTATCAAGGAGGGAGGTACTTTCACAACTTAGAATGAAGGAAATTAAAATTATAAATTCTTTAAGCCAATAATATATAAATTTATTTATTTTCTTGTATTAATATGTTGGATGGAAGCTACTTCAGATAACCTTAGAATCTCCTTAATATTGTTACACTTTCAAATGAAAAGAATATTGTCATAGACAAACCACATATGAGAATATGCATCCCCCAAATCACAAGCCTTAAGCCCTTTAATATTCTTCCTTGCTAGATCTTTCTTCAAAGTCCTACCTAATGACTTAGATGAAATGGAATATAAATAAGGGGATAGAGTGTACCCTTTTATGAGGTCCCTTGAAGAGATTAAAAATCCCAAGGAGATATATTCACTAGCACAAATAACTTAGGTAATGTGAAACATTCCTTCACCCATAGTATCCACTACTATGAAAAACCGAATCACTCCAAATATGTCTTAAAAAATCCTAATTAACTCTATCATAAGCTATAGAGATATCAACGTTTTAGAAAAAATAATTTCCTCTTACCTGCATCTAAAGATGGAACAATATCATGGACTACAACTATCCCATGTATTTAAAAAAACCTCCTTACATTTAATAAATGATGGAAAGAAAAAGAGCCTTTAACCTATTAGCTAGAAATTTAGATATTACTTTGTAGGTTATATTGAATAAGTATATGGGGTGAGATTTCTTAAGAAATCTTGCATCTTCCATTTTAGGTATGAGAGTAAAAAATTTTGTTTTTAGAGCCTTTAGAACCTTACCATTTATCCTTGATTCCCCCATTTCCATGGTGATATCATACTTTCCTATATACCATAAATGATGGATGAAGGATGGAAATCCCATTATACTTATAACACTATCACTCTTAATTTCAAAGAGAACTTGCTTAACTTAATTTTCTAGTTTTGGTCTCAATAAGGAATCATTTTCATTGTCCACCATCTCTTTAGATAAAATATCTTCAGTGTAATTCTCAATTTCACTATTAATATCTTGTTCCCTTTTAAGACTAAATCTTGGCAGTTTTCCATGCTCTTGACTTAGTTTTGTTGCATTCTCGTAAGGGTATAAACATTTTTTTTATGTGTGTCCCATTTTTGAAGCCAATTTATTCAAGACGTCTCTTTTTAAAAATTCACCTCTTTTAATTCAAGTTTTAGGATTCCATCCTATATTTTGAGTTCTCTATTTTCAAAATGAGCCTTATTTTTGAAAATATTTTTAAAGACTTTTTGATTCCTTTCGTTTACATTAAATTTTAGTTTATGTATGTTTTGGACAATTTAAACATACACGAGCCTTGAAAATTATCACTTTCCTTCCAAAATATTGTCATCCAATCCCTTGGCTCAAGATTATCTAGCCACAACTTTTCAAGTCAAAACAACCTCTTTTTATGTGGAGTGTCTTTTTGAATCCTTAGTTTGATTGTCCAATCATCTAAGCCTTTGTTCCAAAGAACCTCTAATTTTATATAGGACCCCTCATAGATGGAAAATTCATATACCCAATATATGTATGTATGCATGCATGCATGCATGCATGCATGTATGTATGTATGTATGTATGTATGTGTGTATGTATGTGTGTATGTATGTGTGTATGTAAGAATGTGTGTATGTATGTATGTGTGTGTGTATGTATGTATTTATGTATGTATTCCTACATGTATATGTATGTATATAAATGTGTGTGTGTATGTATATGTGTGTGTAGTCTTTTCTATATGTGTTCTCCTCTCGTTATCTAATTGTTCCAAGTCAAGAAGTCTTAAAACGGATATATATCATATATGACCCTAAGATAGAAAAAAACTTGTATTAAAGGCTCGTAATTCATTTACCTAAAAATATTTCTTCCTCTTTTTTAAGGTAAATGAACTGGATGTTGTGGCTTAGTTTTCCTCTTTCTCCCCGTGTTCCTCACTTCTTCTGGATCAAATTTCTATTTTTAGCAGGTGCTTGAGGGCCAACTTACTATTTTTAGTAAGTGCCAAAAATGTCTATTCTGGTGAATTTTCAGTTGTAGTTTACCTCCAATGTCGTCGTCTCCTCTGCAGGTTCTTATGTTCCTAACTTTCCCAAAATAGTAGTTTCTATGTAGTAGACCTAATATTTTAAGAAAGTTTTCCTCTGGGAGTCAGATTGACGTGGAATGAAGTTTTTTGATATGGGTTTTTGCCCAATATCCTCTCTCTGTAATTTCAGATCCGCCCGCTTAATAGTCCAGGAGATTTTAAAGTTTTAGTTTTCAGACCTGGCAGCGCCTCTGGGTACGGAAGCCATTAATGGACCTGAAAATTGCAGGTCTGGTTTTCTACTCCATTTACAAATAAATTTATATTTTTGATGTGGGTTTTTTCTTCTGGTGCTTCATGTGCAATATTACTTCAATCCAGCAACTAGTTTAAAGGGAAATCCCACTTCTTTCTTCGTTGAGCCGGAAACGAGATTTCTTCGTTGTGGCTGCTCTGTCACACGAGAGGGGAGTTTGAATCTATCTTTATGATGGTCTTGGATAGAGGAATTAACAGCAGCAAATGGTTCTTTGATTCATGCACCAGCTTGCAATATTTCTTCAAATCTTTGTTTTTAGGTTATGGAGATTTTCACCATTTTCTTCTTCTTGCTCTTCATTTCTCCTTCTTGTTTTGATGAAAGATCCTTCTAAGACCTGAAATTTTCCATGGAGAGATTGTTTTAGTGTTTGGGTTGATCTGGTATGATCATTTGCAATGGTGGGGTGATGGCCGAATGTTGCAGAGGAAGAATGGAGGAATGGAGTGCACAAAAACTATTAGAAGTTAGAAGTGAAAAAGGTGGCACTTGGAAACTTTTTAAAAAGATATGAAATATTAGGGTTAGGGAAAAATTTTCCATGTTTTATGTCCCTGACCTTAGGTATGTGAGGGACATCAAATTCCACGGTGATCAAGAGCATGACACATGGCATTTAATCCAATGGCAGGGAATGAAGAGGGAGAAAGTTACATTGAAGCACTGGCAGTTGAAAGGAGGTCACATGGTTATACAGAAGGATCCCTATGGGGGATGGTCACACTTTCCAAGGTCTGATGTCCCCCACCTCAGGTGCATAAGGGACATCAAATTCCACGGTGGTCCTGGAGCTGACACGTGGTGCCCAATCCGATAGCAGGGAAGGCATGCTCCAAATAAGCACCTGGGGGCTGATCTGTCAAGTCTGGAGGTCATATGAGGGTCCCAAGGGTCACATGAGGGCTAGGAAAATTTTCCAAGGGTTTATGTACCTGACCTCAGGGACGTTGGGGACATGAAATCCCACCAGGCTCCTGGTGCTGACACGTGTCCTCTCAAAAAAATGACTAAGTCCTGAACTGCCTTTGAGAGGGTAACTTGGAACGCAGATAACTTGAGCTCCCGGTGGAATTTATTGGTGAAATTTTATATGATCCTGACTGGAAATGGAATTTTTAATCCAATGATGTGGGTCTCATGTCTTAATTCGACCATATGATCCCTGAAAAATTGAATTTTTGATCTGGGACTCCACTTGTGCCTGAGAAAAACTGCCTTCCAATCATATGTGCCAAGGTGTTGTGAAAAATATTATTTCACCATCATGTAGGTCTTGGAATCCTATTTCTGAAGATTTTTTTATTTACTTCCAACTCCATTCGGAGCTCTCGAAATCTTCTTCTGAAGCCCAGTGGTTTTAGGCTTGTGTACTGTCTAGGCTTGTGAATCCTGTTTTTCACTCAGACTACTCCAAGTCTTGAAAAACTTCTCTAAACCTTCCAAAATCATTTATTTGATGTCATAAGGTATTCCATTCACCTCCATGTTGAATTTTTCCCTTCTGTTCTACTCTAGGGGGTCAATCCAGTCCTGGGAAGGCCAACGACAGCCCTTCCCGTGACTCCCCAAAATTTGCATTTTCAATGAAGTCCTAAAATCACCTAGGGGAATGAATGGAATTTCCTAAATCACCTAGGGGGATGATATAACATTGGTTTAGAGGTAATTTGGACTGCCTAGAAAGAGCTGGGGTTGCCTAGGAATGATAAAGCATGAAAATTTTAGCATAGGGGTATAGTTGTTGTGCTTGGAAATTTCCAATTTCCCTGTTGCACATTTGCACGAAAATAGCTGGCTCTAGCTTGGGGACATGACATGGACTGAGAGAAGTGAAGACATGGCATGGGAATCCAAAATCTCAATTTTAGACCATATAGTTCATTGACCAGTGCCTTATCCATTGGGCCCTATGGAGTCATGTACAAATTCTAGAAAGGAAGATATTAGAAGAAGGAAGCACACACACACACACACACACACACACACACACACACACACACACAAGTGGATGGAAAGGAAACACACAACAAAAAGGGGAAACACACCTAGAAATCACCTATATTACAAGGTGGGGGGACAACCCACTTTCACTGATGATACAATTTTAGGTATTTCCCACTGCGAGGCAATTCCAGCGGCGTTCCATCCAAATATGAGAGTAGAAAAACATTCTCACCACAATATTCACGAATCTGGAATGGACCGAGCCATAATGAATCAAAATTTCCATGGCTACCTTTTGGTTCCCTTCTCTTATCCCATAGTAGGACGAGGTCTCCAACTTTGAACTCTCTTGCTTTTGCCTTCTTATCAAAAAAATTCTTTACTTTTAACTGGTGTTCTTTGATACGGTCCACCACTCGGAATCTATTTTCTTCTAGCTTCTCAAGAAAGAGGATCCTCTTGTCAATGGAATCCTTGTACTGACCATCTTCTATTCCTTGTAGCAACTTGAGAGCTGGCATCTCGATTGTGATTGGGATTTCCACCTCGAATCCATATAACAGTTGGAATGGTGACATACCTATTGCCTTCTTGGGAGTGATCCTGTCTGCCCACAATGCATCGTACAACTTTTTGTGCCAGTTCCTCTAGTTCTCATCTACAAGTTTGTGGACAATGGTCACAATGTTCTTGTTGCTTGATTCGGCCTGTCCATTTCCCTATGGGTAGTAGTCTAATGAATGAGATAGAGAGATTCTGTAACCATAGAAAAACTTGGTCAAATCCCTTGAAGAGAAATAGGTGGCATTGTATACTACAATATTTTGTGGTACTCCAAAATGTATTATGTTGTTTTCCTTAATGAAGCTGCATACTGTCTCGGTGTTGGCTTGCTTGGTGGGAATGGCTTCCACCCACTTTTTCAAGTAGTTTGTCACCATGAGCATGTAGGTGTGCCCCGTGCTTGAGTGAGGATTCATAACACCAATGAAGTCTAGTCCCCACTGCTGAAATGGTTCTTCAATAACAACTGGCCTGAGTGGAAGTGCCGCAAGTTGTGGTTTCCCAATGAATGTTTGGCATGCTTCACATTTGGAAACCCAATCTTGAGTGTCTGCAAAGAGGGTGGGCCAATAATATCTTCCTCAGAGGATCTTGTGTGCAGTGACCATCACTGAAAAATGCCCACCACATGCTTGGTCATGGTATGCTTTAAGAAATTTTGCTTGTTGCTCTTTATCCACGCACCTGAGGAAGCATCCATCTAGGCCTCTTTTGTAAAGTGCGTGATTCCAGATTACAAACTTTGTTGCCTTCAACTTGAGTGTTCTCTTTTTCTTGTAATCAAGATGAGGAGGGCACTCTCCATAAGTTAAATAATAGGAAATATCAGCATACCACTCATCAGTAGTGGATACAAAGAGAACCTGTGGGTTGTTTTTGAAACAAGTTAGGCAAGCACAATTCTCTTCACCATGTTGAGATTTGAGTGTTTCATCCTCAACAATTAACCTACACAAACCATTTCCCCTTACCAGATTGGAGGGTCAGATCTCCAAGTCATACTCTTGAGTCTTTGCAATCCAATTTCCTCTTTTTTCTCCAGGATCCTGTTGTGTTAAGATGGACTTGATTGCACTGCCAGGGACCATCACCACTGTATGAGAGTTGAGGATATAGAACCTGAAGTTTTTTACAGCCTTAACCACTGCATAAGCATGCTTCTCCAATTGGCTGTAATTTAGTTCATGCTTTTTCAATGGACAACTCATGAAAGCGATGGGTGCTTCCATGCCTTCATCATTTTTCTGAACAAGAACAACAGAGAGGGTATGTTCTGATGCATAACAATACATGATGAACTCTTTGTTAAAATCTGGAGACACAAGAGTTGGAGCTTTGGCAATGGATTTTTTTATCTGTTCAAATGCTTCCTTCCCTTCATTGTTCCATTTGAAGTTTACCTGTGGTTTCATCATGGTGGTGATGTGCTTTGTTAATTCAGCAAACTCAGGAACAAAGCGACGAAGAAAATTCACCTTTCCGAAGAATGAATGAACTCCTTTCTTGCTTGTGGGTAGAGATAATGCTTGAATGGCTCGTATTCTCTTAGGATCAATATGTGCTCCATGTTTGTTCACAATGTGCCCTAACAACTTGCCTTCTGTAACTCCAAAAATGCACTTCTTGGGATTTAATGATATGCCATGCTTTCTACACCTTGCAAGTACTTGTTCTAAGTGATGGATATGGTCTCCCCTCTTCTTTGAAAATACCATGAGATCATCAAGATATATGACGATGTAATGTTTTAGATCTTTGAAGGCCAAATCCATCACCCTTTGAAATGTAGCTCCCGCATTGATTAGACCGAAAGGCATTCTGCTGTAGGCAAAAGTGCCCCAAGGCGTAGTGAAGGTTGTCTTGGCGCGATCCTCCTCTGCCACTTTGATTTGATTATACCCTGAGAATCCATCAAGCAATGAGAGCATTTCAGATCCCATGACTACTTGCAAAATGTGGTCCATGATAGGGAGAGGATAATTGTCTTTCAGTGATGCCTGATTCAAGTTGTGGAAATCTACACATATTCTTATTTCACCATTCTTCTTCCGCACCGGCACGATGTTAGCCACCCATGTTGAATGGTGGATGGGAAAGATGATTCTTGCATTGAGCATCTTCATTACCTCCTCCTTGATGGTATCAGAAACCTTTGGGTTATATGGCCTTTTCTTTTTCCTGAATGGCTTAGCATCCTGCTTCAAAGGAATCGAGTGATGCATTTCCTTTGGTTGGAAGGATTTGAGTTCATCATAAGAGTAGGCCAAAACGTCTGAATATTTCTTGAGCAGTGCAACAAACCTTCTCTTCTCCTCAGGCGAGCAACATTTTCCAATATTGACCATCCTTGGTTCCTCTGGGGTGCCGATGTTTTCCTTATCAAAATCAGCTGGGCACCGAGAAGATTGTTTTTCTTTCTCTTGAATGAATCTATCGTGTTTGTCAAAGAGGTCTTCCAAAGAAACTAGGCCCTTGGGAATCTTGTTCCCTTTCAATTTTATCACTCCTTCATTATCAATACCTTCGATTCCTTCTTTCTCTTCTTCGGCTACCGCTTCATGGTGTGGATTTTCACTTCCTTCAAAGAAGAGGTTATTGAAATTATCCCTTTGTTCCAAAAATGCTAGAATTTGGTTATCATCGTTAAATACTTGCCAATGATTTGCATTATCTGGTACACTAGGCCTGAACACCATTTCTATGGTCACCTTATCTTTACCAAAAGAAGGATGAGGTGTCACTAGAGAAGCCGATACTGCAAGAGAATCAGCCTTTTCGTTCTTTTCTCTTGGGATAGCTTCATGGAAAATGCATCAAAATATTCAATGCAGTCCCATACTCTGTTTCTATAATGCCAGAGTCTTGGATTTTTCACCTGGTATTGTTGTCAGACTTGCTTTACTATCACTTCCGCATCACCTCAGCATCTCAGCTTCTTGATTCCCATGTCTTTGGCCATGCTCATGCCTAAAAGGAGAGCTTCATATTCTGTCATATTATTTGTATTATCGAATTGCAGCTTGTAGGAAAATGGATACAATTCACCAGAGGGAGAGTACAACACTACACCCACTCCCGAACCTGCACTAGAATGACTACCATCGAATTCCATTGTCCAAACTTGATCTTCTTCCTCTTCCATAAAGAGTGGCAAGTTTTCATCTTTTTCTGATGTGAGGAAGTAGTTGCCTAGCATGCTATCTTGAAAAAGAATGTTTGCATTTGGATCATCAGACTTTCACACTGTGAACTTCATCTTTCTTACAGGAAAGCAATGTCTTCATCTCACCTTTTACTAGAATAGTTGCAGATGACCAGTCCATTTTTATTTCTCCACCCAAGTCTCTACAGAAACTTCTACTCAATAGCATGCCAAAGGATGCTGGGATGTCTGCTACCAGGATGGTTAGAAGCACCTTCTTGTCTGGAAAATCAGCCAATGCTACCTGTGCATCTTTGATCCTTCCTACCAATGGAACTTGTTTGGATTCCATCGAATAGTAGGTTCCATTTGCTTGGGTTAGGGTGAGGCCAAGAGCATTTGTAACTTTGATGGGCATCACATTATCTGAGGCTCCAGAATCTATGATGCAATTATTTAGCTCGAAGCCTTTAATGAGAAGTGACAGGTAGAAAGGTTCAACCCTGTTGGTTTCGGATGCGTTGAGGGATAGCATGTTTTGTGAAGGTGATGTGGATGGTGTGGGGAGTAAGCCTTTGGAATTTGGACCCAAGGTTATGGGGTTACCCCCACGAACTACATCAATGAACCTATCAAATTGGGCAGGATGAGTTTGTAGGTATTCTATTTCTGAGAGTTGGACTTTAGTTTTTCTTGCGTGCTCCACAAAGTCAAATGGGGTTATGATGGGTGAGGAAGAGGTTCCAGGAATAATGGAAGATTTGCATGGTGAAGGTTTTGTTGTTTTATGTGTTGAAATTTCTTTCAAGGGTGTAGTAACTGGCTTGGAAGGAGATGGGAATGCGGGTTTTGATAGCAACTTAGATGTTTTTGTGGGAACAACATTTGAAGAAGAATTATTCTTAGTAACCTTTGAGCTGGGGAGAGGATTAGATGAGCTACTTGGTATGGTAGCATGATCCTTGTTAGCTAGTGGGTCTTCTTTCTCTTTAGCCAACTCCATCAAAGGTGGTAGTGGTGATCCTCTATTGATGATTTTATTTTCTGGGGCCTCCGGGAAGAATCTCCTTTCTTCTTCTTGTCCTTTACCGCAGCTGTTGAGGATGAAGCACCTTTCTTTGACTATGTGCGAGTGAAAACTACACATGAGAAACCTAGATCTTCATCATCATCCTCATCTTCATCATCAATGTACTCAATTAGGCCATTGTGCATATCACCATCAACTTCCTCAACCTCAAGATAGCTTTCATACTCCTCCACATTTTCTTCTTCAACTTCTTCAATTTCTTCTTCCTCCTCCAGTTCTTCGGTGTCACAGATGGCATTGACTGGTGGTGCTTTGAGAGTAAGCTAGACGAGGAGGTGGAGCAATCCTTGGCCTATTTGGGGAGTTTGGTTTCCTTGGAGCATTCCGCATTGTGATCTGGGACAGTTGTTTCTTCAAGGAAACCAAGTCATTTGCCATTTTTTGGAACATTGGATCCATGGTGACTGAGTTTGAATTCTGACCCTTTTGTTTCCCATTTGGGCCTTTCACTTTACCAGACAAGATTAGATCATCATCGGTTTCTATTGCATGGTCTTGAGCTTCTCTCAATGTTCTTGGTTGGCTTCTTCTAAGGAAGAAACCTACTTCTGATGGCAAGGCACTGATGAAGAATCTCTTCAGATTATTTTCAGGAGGCACCACATCTTCAGGGATTCTTCTTATCACTCTGTTATATCTTGCTACGAAGTCTCTCATTGACTCAGAGAATTCTTTTTTCATTTGTACCAATTGGACCAAGAGATCTTGACAATCTTCCGTGGTCTTGAACCTGTGTTCGAATGCACTTCTTATATCTTCCCAACAGGTGATAGACCTCGGGGGTAGCATGTAGAACCATTCAGCAGCCTTCTCTTGAAGTGACTCCACAAAGAGTCAGACTGACACATCTTCATCCTCAACACCCAACACACCGAAAGCAGTGATAAATGCTGCTACATGTTCTTCGGGGAGCTGAGAACCATCCCCTTTGAACTTCGGGAAGTTTTTTCATGAGCCTCTCGGTAGCTCTTGGAGTGGTTGAGCAAGAGCAAGTTGACTGATGTTTCCTCCCCATGGTACATTAGGCCTACGGGCCTCACGATCATGATCATGCTCATGATCCCCCATTCTATTTCTATTTCTAGCTTCCAACCTTGCTAAAGCTGTGGCTTCTGCTGCTACTCTCTCATCTGCCTCAGCTTGAATTCTTTCGATTTCATCAAGTTGAGCCCTTATTTCCTCTTCCGCTCTTGCTTCTCTTTCTCTAACTTCTTCTTTGGTTTCTACGTCAGTGAAATCTTCAAGGTTCTCATTGATGTATGGAAATTCACCATCCAAAGGATTAGCAACACTCAGGTTCTCAACGTGACTGGTTGTTTGACGAAGGGGAGGCCTCTAAATTCTGAGTAGCTCTTGTCTTCTTTGAAGTTCTTCAAAAATGGGGTCAGTTTGTTCCTCCTTGCCTCTATTTCTAGGTGTACCTTCTATCCACCAGCTTGGAAATCTATGCTCACCTTTGTGGTGCTGGAATTTTTCTTTGCCTCTCCAATTCAGCAGCGCGTTCTTCTTCAAGGTCGAGGATTCTCGTGGCAATGAAGTAGTGGTTGACACTTTGTCTGTTATGCCAAATAGCTTCTCTCAAATCAGAAGTGATATCTTCTTGGATGTGGAAGAGAAATTTAGGTCTTTCAATAGGAGGATTTCCTGGAATAGCCATGGTTTGTAGACATGTGGCTCATATAGCTATTCAAATTCCAGAAATTTTCTCTTTTGAATTTTGAATTTTCTGATTTTTTTTGTATTTTTCAGACCTTCTGGTCATATTCAGGTGCAGATGCTGCTAAATCTGCCCCACGGTGGGTGCCAAAAACTGTTGGCAAGAAAATTTGTTGGGGACAAATTGGTGGTTATCTTGCCAACGCTCTGGGAGTCTAAGTCCCTCTACTTAACCGGTGCAGCTGTCGTATGTGCATGCACAAGTGAAATGTGAGTTTTATCCTGGTGGCCTTTCAGCCGGGGATCCAACAGGGGCACTCCACTGACCCTGCGGCAATTGCTTGCATATACCTGCAAGAGATGACTTTGCTAGGAAGGCGGGAAAGGGAATGGGAAAATTAGAAAAGAGAAAAACTAATGCTGCAAGTAGAAAATCAGAGACTTGCATACACCAGCCAGAAGTTTCATTACATGCACTTGAATATAGAAGAAAACAAATCTGTGTAATAGCTACAAGACCAAATGAAGCTTAATGGGCACAAAGTACCAACAAACTCCTCAATCAAAGAGGCTAAAATTCCTTCTTCCTTTATTGAAGCTCAAGCAAAATTTGCACATAGTGTGAGAAGTAGAAGACATTTTGTAATAGGAGAAATGGAAGAAACTTGCTATCTCTTGCTCTCTTCACAAGGATAACTCTCTCATGAATTCACAAAAAATAGCTCCAACATCTAAGAAGCAAAAATTCAGAAGAATTTTCAGAAGACCTTCAAATGAGGAGCTTGTTACAATTTATAGAAGAGGAGGAAAACTTTTCATCTTCCTGGTGACTTTTCAAATACCTTAATGTGACTTAAGACTGTTCATATTCCTTTTTAAATACTTAAGTCCCTTTTATAATAGCAAGGTGACTTAAATTTACATTACATTTCTGAAGTCACTTAAGTCATATCAAAAAGTGCAACTCTCAATGTAAAAATATAACATTGAGGAGAGAGGGTGTTGTATGAGAAGAGAAAAGAAAGAGAAAGAAGAGGAAGAAGAAGAAGGATTATGCTGAAGGATGAGCTGCTGCGGTGGACTTAGCTCCATTCTCTGACTGCTCTCCACTTTGTGATCCTGAGAAGGCTTCTGTCTTTCCAAACTCCTGGTTGAAACGAGTCACCGCTGGTTCTACTTTGTCGGCATGAGGGATATGAATGCAGCTCAAGGTTTCAGTCCATCCATCAGTCACACTGTTGATGTCCTTGTACTTCCTGAACCATGATGAATGCTTTTCTACGATAAGTGCAATGGAGGCTCAGATTTCTGAGAAGAAGTCGAGGGTATCCTTAGTGAAGGACAATGGGTTGCCCACCCCTTTCTTGACATATTCTTTGAAAGGGCCGATCAACTCATCAGCATTTGAGTGTTTGCTCATTGCGGGTACTCCAAGTTTTTGAATTTTCTGATTTATGCTATCCTACAACTTGTATGTTTGTTCTTCTTTCTCCTCTAACTCTATGAAGGCCCAATTGATTGCTTCAAATCTGATGGTCCAAGGGCCCTTTCCCATACATGTGTCAAGTCTTCTGTAGGAGTTCCAAAAACCTTCTTATCAATCAATTCCTGACGATGGGTGTTGCTCATCTCACTCACTACTGGTCCCAGAGGTTCCCAGTAATCTCTTTCTTTCCCCACATCTTTTTTGAGTGCTCACGTTCTATTGGTAGTGGCACACATGTATGCAAAGAGCTTGACTGCCTCTTGAAGTGTTGACTTCCCTTTTTCAGAGATTGAATCGATCCATTCCTTATTTTCTCGGCCCTGCATCATGAACTCATGCATTCTTCTGATGGATTCTAGATCAAAGCTGCTGATGGGTACCACTTTCTCAATAGGAAGTGTTATAGTGCTTGGTTCCACCAAGTGTTGCACATAAGATGAAAGAGTTCACACTTGCTCCTCTAGTCCCTTGATCTTCTCTTTGTATTCTTTATTCCTTGCCATCATGCGAGTAGAAGATTGTTGGAATATGTGCAAATATCCCTCATGAGTAGCTGGTCCCAATTGGATCATGCTCATCTCATAGTCAGCTGGTGTCATCTCATCCACTGGCTTGATTACTTTTGGCCGAGCTACTTCAATATACTGATTACCTGTCTCCTCACTGTAGAATCATGATGTTGTCTGTGTAATCTTTCTTGATCTTTTTTCTTTAGCCAATGTGACAATTGCTGATATATCGGGAGCTACTACTTGTTGCACCATCTAAGTGTCAAGGATGATCATTTCCCGCATCCACAGAAACATCTCGTCAGATTCAGGTTCAATGACAGGTGCCTCAACCACTCTTTGTTCTGATGGGGGAGGTAATTCTTGAATGAGAGGAGCGTTGGAATCAACAACATGCAAGACCTCTTGTAGTGGCTCGGATACAGGATCATGAGTCATATACTCCTTGTTCACTTGTGCATTTGCTGTAGGATTTTCTATTTGCATTACTGGGATCGTGTCTTCCTCTTGTGGCGACGCCAATGAATCTTTTTCTTCCCTAAATTTCTTGGATGTCTTCTCATGGGGAGAAGTTTTCAATTCCGTGGCCTTCCTTTTTGAACTCGCTCCAGAGTATTTAGAGCTAGAAGTTACCTCCACCACTTTTGAAGATGAATGATGTGAAGCTTGCTTCAGGCTTGGAGAAATTCCTCGTGACCGAATGATCATAGTCCTCTTCTTTTGAAACCAGTTCCTCATTCTCCTCACCACCTTTTCAGTCCACTCCAACATATCTCCTGATTCATGAACATGCCAGTTGATTTGGGGCATTGGGGACATCTTGACTACTGCGTACTTAGGATCATACATCTCTGTCCCATCATCATGTAAGATGTCTTCATACCAAGAGAACTTGAATTTCTTCATCTCGTTGGTTGTCATCCTCATGTGATATTTTTTACGTACTTCAAACTCATCAATACAATTGGCCCAGTAGTCCTCAACTTGTGGCTCATGTTGCAATTCTGGGATGTAGAAGGAGTCAGGATCTTCTCGGATGTCAAAGTTAGGCCTGGTGATGTAGGAATGCAAAGTCAGATGTGTGAAAGTGGCCTCCAAGTGGGATGCATCATTTGAGATTTTGCACGTGAACTCCCCTAGAGATATAGGGAAAGAAATCAATTTCTTTCTTCTACTTCTGAGCTTGTTATTTACTTGGGTGATCTACCTGCAGAGTTCGAACAATACAATCTGGTCACTGAGGTACTTGGGTAGTTTTAGAGGAGCTTGGTCGAAGCCAGCGACTCGTATGTAGGAGAATGTTGAGAATTGTATGAAGTACGAGCCATATTCCTTAATCAGGGATGCCACTTTTGGTGACATCCTAGCTTCAAGATCCCCTTCCAAGTTTCGGACCACATACATAGTGAATGCATCGTTCACATGGGTGAAATGCTTGTTGCTCTCCTCCATTATCAACTGTGGAAGTTTCTCGAATGCAGGTACCTTGGAAGCAATGTTCTGTGTGAGAGCCAATCCCTTGAATGATCGTGAGCTTGCGAGGAGATAAACTAGATAAGAATTCATGTGGAACTTCTTTGTCGCAGGTACTTGGAGAAGTTGTAGATGGAGATTGTCACTGATGATCTACCCCCAGTCAATTCTCTGCTTCCCTTCTGTCAATGTCAGGATGAAAAGGCCCATCCAGTCCTGGAAGTCTCTCGTGTTTGCTTCGCCCATTACTCTACTGAGGAGAGTGATGACATCAGAATACCCTTCTCAGAACTCACACCTTGGCAGATTCTTGGGAATCCTAGAAGGCTTTCTTCCAGTTTTCAACCATGATCCGAGTGCTACCCCTTGGACATATGAATCCATTGTCTCCCAATCATGCACGGCTCTTTCCTTGGAAATGACGACCATGTTGGGGGATGTCGGTATCTAGAGAGAGATTGAAATGGTTCTAGGGTTAATGACCACCAATGTTGTACCATTGTCAGCTCGGATGGTTCACGTCTTGGGCTCGTAGTGGAAGGAGCAGGCTAGGACTAGCTCGAGACTTTGCATAGACACTGGATGTCCTGCAGCAGTGAACAAGCCACTTGTGAATATCTGGTCTTCAATCCTCCTTCGGTCCTTGGAGGCCATGCGAGTTTTAAGGTCATTTCAGGTCCATGTACAAGACATCACTATCTCCCACATCATACTCGCATAGCAAAGGGTTGTGTCGGCTTCTGACCCATCCATTTCGTCTTCATATATCCCTTCAAAAAAGTAACTTACTATTTTTAGTAAGTGTTGAAAAGTAATTCCTCGATCTTCAACTGGATGTTGCGGCTTAGTTTTCCTCTTTCTCCCCGTGTTCCTCGTTTCTTCTGGATCAAATTTCTATTTTTAGCAGGTGCTCAAGGGCCCACTTACTATTTTTAGTAAGTGCCAAAAATGTCTATTCTGGTGAATTTTCAGTTGTAGTTTACCTCCAATGTCTTCGTCTCCTCTGCAGGTTCTTTTGTTGCTAACTTTCCCAAAATAGCAGTTCCTATGTAGTAGACCTACTATTTTTAGAAATTTGGCCTCTAGGAGTTGGATTGACGTGGAACAATTTTTTTTGATATGGGTTTTTTCCCAATATCCTCCCTCTGCAATTTCAGATCCACCCGCTTAATAGTCCAGGAGATTTTAAAGTTTTAGTTTTCAGACCTGGCAGTGCCTCTGGGTACGGTAGCCATTAATGGACCTGAAAATTGCAGGTCTGGTTTTCTCCTCCATTTACAAAGAAATTTATATTTTTTATGTGGGTTTTTTCTTCCGATGCTTCACGTGCGATCTTACTTCAATCTGGTAACTAGTTTGACGGGAAATCCCACTTCTTTCTTCGTTGAGCCGGAAATGAGATTTCTTCGTTTTGGCTACTTTCTTGCATGAGGGGGAGTTTGAAGGTGTCTTTATGATGGTGTTGGATAGAGGAATGAACAGAAGAAAATGGTTCTTTGTTTCATGCACCGGCTTGCAATATTTCTTCAGATCTTTGTTTATAGGTTATGGAGATTTTCACCATTTTCTTCCTCTTGTTCTTCATTTCTCCTTCTTGTTTTGATGAAAGATCCTTTTGAGACCTACAAATCACCATGGGGATCTTGTTTCAGTGTTTGGGTTGAGCTGGTATGAGCATTTTCAATGGTGGGGTGATGGTAGAATGTTGCAGAGGAAGAATGGAGGAATGGAGTGCACAAAAACTATTAGAAGTTAGAAGTGAAGAAAGTGGAACTTGGAAACTTTTTAAAAAGATATGCAATATTAGGGTTAGGGAACATTTTTCCATGCTTGATTTCCCTAACCTCAGGGATGTGAGGGACATCAAATTCCATGGTGGTCAATAGCATGACACGTGGCGTTTGATCCAATGGCAGGGAATGAAGAGGGAGAAAGTTACATTGAAGCACTGGGAGCTGAGAGGAGGTCACATGGGTGTCCAGAAGACTCCCTATGGGGGATGGGTCACATTTTTCAAGGTCTTATGTCCCCCACCTCAGGTGCATAAGGGACATCAAATTCCATGGTGGTCCTGGAGCTGACACGTGGCGCCCGATCCGACGGCAGGGAAGGCATGCTCCAAATAAGCACCTGGGGGCTGATCTGTCAAGTCTGGAGGTCATATGAGGGTCCCAAGGGTCACATGAGGGCTGGGTGAATTTTCCAAGGGTTGATTTACCTGACCTCAGGGACATGAAATCCCGCCAAGCTCCTGGTGCTGACACGTGTCCTCTCAAAAAAATGACTAAGTCCTGAACTGCCTTTGAGAGGGTAACTTGGAATGCAGATAACTTGAGCTCCCGGTGGAATTTCTTGGTGAAATTTTATATGATCATAACTATAAATGGCATTTTTAATCCAATTATGTGGCTATCATGTCTTAATTAGACCATATGATCCCTGAAAAATTGGATTTTTGATCTGGGACTCCACTTGTGCCTGAGAAAAACTACCTTCCAATCATATGCGCCAAGGTGTTGTGAAAAATATTATTTCACCATCATGTAGGTCTTGGAATAATATTTCTGAATATGTTTTTTTTACTTCCAACTCCATTCGGAGCTCTCAGAATCTTCTTCTGAAGCCCAGCGGCTGTTTTAGGCCTGTGTACTGTCTAGGCTTGTGAACCCTGTTTTTCACTCAGACTGCTCCAAGTCTTGAAAAACTTCTCTAAACCTTCCAAAATCATTTCTTTGATGTCATAAGGTATTCCATTCACCTCCATGTTGAATTTTTCCCTTCCATTCTACTCCAGGGGGTCAATCCAGTCCTGGGAAGGCCAGCGACAGCCCTTCCCGTGACTCCCCAAAATTTGCATTTTCAATGAAGTCCTAAAATCACCTAGGGGAATGAATGGAATTTCCTAAATCACCTAGGGGGATGATATAACATTGGTTGGGAGGTAATTTGGACTGACTGGATAGAGCTGGGGTTGCCTAGGAATGATAAAGCATGAAAATTTCGGCATAGGGGTATAGTTGTCGTGCTTGGAAATTTCCAATTTCCCTGTTGCACATTTACACAACAACAGCCCCTGAGCCCCAACAATGAAGAAATAAGGAATATCAAGAAACCATGTCAAATTATTACAAGGTCTTCAACAATGCATACACTCATACAAACCAAAATTATAACACAATAATCACAACATACAATTTTCCCAAACACAAAGGCTTAAAATATAAGCCAATGGGAGAAGAGAAATATGGGGAATGCCTTATACCTCTCAATGGGTTAAGTAACCACCTTAAAGCCTCCAAAATATTAATCCACACAACAAAACAAAACTCTTATCCCTCCCTTAATATCCTATCACTCCCTCAATCTCTTATCACTCCATCAATCTCTTATTACTCCCTCAAATGAAACATACCAAGATAAGCAAGAAATATTTCTTATTATCACAAAGTGGGACACCCAACCCAAAATCCCTCTAAATTTATATACAAAACTCTTATCCCTTCCTCAAAATATCCCCATTTTCCTTCTCCCACACCATCCTTAAGGTCATACTACCCCAAATCCAAAACAACACAAAATTCATTCATTTTACAAGCAATCACACAATAAATAAAATAAAATGCAAGGGTATAGAACATACCTTGTCATTGCAAGAATATTTAATCCACGAGAAATAAACTCTAAACTTTTCCAAGTCCAATCCAATATAAAACAAGCTCCCAAGCTCCAAAACAAGAACTCAAGCAAAGATCCTCCAAAAATGCAAGTGTGAAATTAAAAATAAGTGAACCCCAAAACTTCAAAATAACTTACATAAATATAAAATGAGGAGAGGGTAGTGATGTGGCTCCATGTAGGATGCCACATCACTTCTTCTCCAATCCACTTCACCAAGTCAAACACCAAGCCCAAGACTCCTAAATTGGTGGGTGATAATATGACAATTTTCCTTCCACACACAAATCACTACTCCATACTTCTAAGGACAAAATTAAAGGATTTTCTAAGAAAGTGCAATTAATTCCTCTTTTCCTTTCAAAAAACACATAACAAGGCCTACAACAGACCCCTCACATCATAGGTAAAGTTAGTAGGTGAGTTTGAGAGGTATGGGACAAGCTTAACTTGTCCCAAAAACCTCCAAAAGTGGCTCCAAATCCAAAATTCGAGATTGAAAAGTGGGAATGAGTACACAACACCAAAATCAATAAAATCCATCTCAAATCTATAAGGTAACAAGGACTATCTACCATAGTTAAATGCCCCTTTGGCTACATCCCAACTTGGCATAATCACATGATTAAATAACTAAACAAGAGCATATTAACTAGGCAATAATAAAGTGGAATACATTACAATAAATAAATCACATACAAAATAAATAAAATTAAGGTGGGGAAAAACCAACACATAAACCCATGGTCACATTTGAGGTCACCCCTCAATGGGGACCTCCTAATCAATTCAACAATAACACAACAATATGCATGAACATAAAATTACCAAGGTGACCTTGTTGCCAGTATCCAATATTATTTCATGGTTGGTATCATATCCCTTTCTTGTTTATTGTGATATAATTTCCTACAACCAATCAAACAATACCCATTCGGCCTCGAGGCCACATAAAATACATCATGAAATAAAAACACACGCATACATGTATTTGTATCATCATCATCAAAATTAGGAATTTATAACAATTATTTACCATTTCTACCATTTTACTAACATCACTGAGATCACAAGAATAACCTAATCATCTAATGGAAATCAATACATCAAGAATCCAAAGTGCCAGTATATATAAATTAACGACACTAGATCATGTTTAGTAATGAAATATCTATCCATGCCTCTAGAAGTCCATATAATCCACAATGTGAGTCATGACATATCAATAACCAATATTTCCATACTATCTATCAACATGCTAATCAAAATATAATAATAATTTCCATGTCTCTTATCAACAATAATCAAAATCATAGTATAATTACTTTCAAAGAGGAGTGGGCATTACACCAACTCTCTATGAATCCCAACCCCTCCTGTCCCCCTCCATGTGGACCTACTCCCTCCATGTTGATTTAAACACTCCCACCCCCCACATCAATCCTTGGCACACGTCTCACACCTCAACCCTAATCTCACTAACTCTAATATAACTCTCCCTAGATACCTAAGTTTGTACATACCCCTTGGCTCATAGCTCTCCCAAACACCCCTACGAACCCACCTAGAAACTTATTTCAACACCTAGTCAGCCACCATTTATATCTCCTTTTCATTTGTGCTTCACATGTTCCCTCCATTGGCACCTCACCCAACTCCTCAACTAAGCTCCATAATCACAACCACCCTTCTAATTTGTCATCAACCTTATTGATCCTCCTCCATGTAAACTAGAACATCCTACTTCATCGCTTATTTCTTTGACATTGTTGATCCTCTCCTCTCCCTTCATGATAATAAATGCATTCTATTGCATCCATTTTGCACATAGCCCTTCCTACAAACCAAATCCAGTTCTACGTAGTATAGTCTATCGCATATTTGTGCATCTAATTTCCACATAAAATAGTTTCTCATGTCTCTTTTTTCTATGCAGCCACCAACACATTCCATTATCAACCCATCACGTGCCACTAAGTCTATGAACTCGTATATTGATTCTTATTTTCTAAGTTACTCTTCCCATTCATTTTTCCTTTGTCCTCCTTAAAATTCCACATTTTCATTCTAATCCGATAAGTCCACATTTTCATCGTATAATTCCGGAACTTCTCATTCACCTTTCAACTTGTCCCCTTCCCTTGGTCCACACACTAAGGTCATACTCACATAGACTAAGTAACCACTCATAGTTTTTATCTATCTAGGATTTCTTATTGATTATTTTGTTTTACTGGAATTTTAATTACCTTTGGATTTAATTAATTCTTTTATCATTAAACATTTTTGTTTCTTTTGGTGACTTTGTGCAAAATAGTTAAAAAAATTTGCAATTGATTTTTTGAGATCAAATTTGTTACTTCTTGTGTGACAATTCACGATCATAAAAAAATTACTTTTTTGAGATCCATTTTATGACTTTTCATACGATATTTATCAATTTTTGAGGTTGATTTTTTCGAGATCACTTATGTTAAGTTTTGTGCAGGTAAAAAATTCTAATCATGTTCTTGTAGGACCTTTTCAACAACATTTCACCAAAACAATCCAATTAGCCACTTCTTTCATGTTATAAGCCATATTTTGAACACCGGAGGCCACCGAGGCCTCGTTGAACAAAAAACAATTACCTTACGTTTAACTTTTCCACATTAAGGATCTCAATTCACAGTTTGCAAAATCTTATGTAGGTTTCTTGGATGCTCTCGGTCACTCTGACAAATCTTATTACGACATCCACTGCTACATAGTACTCAATTTTTGGACACTCACGGTCACTCTGACGACTCTTTTTACGATACCCACTATTGCTTGGTAACGATTTTCAGCTTATATTTTGCCATCATTTTTCCTTTTTGTTAGGCTAATCACACTGCAATCATGTGTATGCTCTTGTTGATATCTTGTGCTAGCTAATTAACCCATTACAATTAGCTTAATTAATCACTGCATTTTATTAGATTCAATTTAATTTTATGTAATCATGTTTAATTTTTGGATTTCAGTTACATTTACAATATTTTATGTTTTGATCATGATAGTGTATGTTATTTCCTATGCCTTTGAGTGATCTAGAAAATCAAAAATGGCGACGATCATTTCTTTTTTTTTTCAAGCATTTTGTATGCAAGGAAAACTACTAACCTCTTTCGTGCATGACTATATCATTTACAATTTGTATCACGTCAACCAAACTTCTAACATTTTCCGCAGAATCCTCGATCAAATAGTAATTTAAAATTTAAATCCAAATTTTATGTTAACCTGTCCTTTTGTTATCAATAGCTTAATCAAGTCACTTTATCTAATCTAGATTTATTTTTTGTCTTTCACTTTCCTCTTGATAATTATTGGCTTTTTTCGCATTCTTAATATTTTTTTGATTATTGGTTATGTATGTTCTTTTCTTGCACTTTTGGGCGATCTAAAAAAATAAAAAACATCCACAATAATTTACTATCCATTTTTCTAATCTTCTATCTTTGGGGTAAACTACTAACCTCTTTTGTGTAGGACCGTATTGCTAAGAATTTATCAAACAGTAAAACCAAACTTCAAACACTTTCTGGATCTGAAAATTGTTAAAAATAAAAACAAAACCAAAAAATATAATACACTTAAGGTACGCTATCATTTTATTCCCATCATTTCATTTCAAATTGGAATGAATTTTATTGTTAATCACTTCATCATTTGTATTCGCACATAGAAAAAGTGGGTTTCATCACCACCTATGCTACATCGGTGACGTGGAATTCATTACCACGCACCACTAGCATTTGCATTTTCATTTCACATTGAGATCCAGTCTCAAAATAGTGTTCAATAACTACCTCACCTCTTATCCCCGCTTACAGGTAATGTTGTTGTGATTGGGACTACTACGAGTAACACCTAAATAGTTGTAACAACGAATTTTGGGTAATGTCCCTTTAAATATTCGGGGATTCATAAAGACAGCATACACACTTCCATCCCCCCATCACCTTACACCTTTTCACAAATATTTCCTTAGATGTGGTGATTCACTCCGAAGAAGGTAAGTAAGAATTGGTGAGTCTCCTCTAGTATTCTAAAGGCTCCATGTACCAATTTTTCCCCCATGTGTAGAATTAGGTATATCATGACTAGGATATATCAAAGAACACATCTTTATGGAGTGATAAGAGCTTGCATCCACCCATTTCACAACATACTCTATATTCATAAACAATTATTTTTCTTGATGGATATACCTTTTGAGCCAAAACATAAAATGAACATGATTGCTTATTGATTGAAAACAAGTTATTTTATCAATTTATATATCATAAAACTTGGATGATACAAATTTTTCTGTTGTAAATTTCAAGTCCTAGTGTGTTCCAAAAAACATTTCTCAACCACATCAATATCGACAAAATATTGAATCAATCAAGTAACAAAGATATAAACGTACATTGATTTCATTAGCTTGCTCAAGCTAACAAAAAATCTCTCATATTTTTTTTGAGCTATATAAAATTTATATCGAGTGACTTGTTTAAGCTCACTCCATATGTTATTGTTTGTCAAGATTGTTTAAGTTATCTCCACAAACAAATCCCTCATAGCTTGTTTTGAGCTAAATCCCACCAGTATCGAGTAACTTGTTTGATTTTACTCTCTACGTTGGCATTCAACATGGCTTGTTAAAGATAAACCAATCCTCATAATTCATGATAACTTTTTTGAGTTATATCCTACTGGTATCAAGTAACTTGTTTGATTTTACTCCCTACGTTGTTATTCAACATAGCTTGTTTAAGCTAAACCAATCAACAAATTCATCATAGCTTGTTTGAGTTATCTCCCACTTGTATCGAGCACCTTTTTTGAGTGTACTCCTAACACATATTGTGACTTTCATCACATTGATGGTCACCACACAAATAGATGTGTGTGATTTAATAATTATGTCTAAGACTTAATTGACAATGAAGTCATCTATATATTGATCACAAAACTGTTCCAACCGACAACAAATTTCAATAAATATTTTACTACTGTTGAAACTCTTGTACATGCTAAAATTTCATGAGATCATGATGACAGAAGTCAAAAATCTCTAACTATGAACCAATTCATCTCTTCTTCAATTTTCCTTCCATTAGTTCACACAAACATTAAACATGTTTTGGAAAACAAAATTCTTATAGCATCTAACAAGAGCTTGACCTCAATTCAAGACTCCCTTTTAACCCTAGATATAACTATAGACAATACATAATAGGGTCCATCATCAAGTACCATTGATATTGATTCTATTCTTCCACTAATCGCTCCTATTCCTAACATCTCTAGCCTTCTTGTCGAAACACAACCACAAAAAGCTTGGACACTTACGACAATGCATCCTTTCATGTCCATTATGCTTCCAACAATTGATCTTGTAGGCATCTCATAAATGATGGTTCCCACCTATCAATACTTCTACATACATACATTTCATGAGTTACATATACCTTATAATTTCCTTATGCAACCTTTTCCATCTTTAATTGTGAATCTATCATCAAATAAATTAATTAACAGCCAAACAAAAGCAACACAAAAAATTAAAAACTATCATGGAACAAATTTTCCACACACACGAAAAAAATTGGCACACCCAACTCTATCCTGCTCTTTGGGCTTACCACACATCTTATCACACACTTACTAGAGCTACTCCATTCTCCCTTGCTTATGGTTGTAAATTCATTCTGACTGCTGAGGTTTAAATTTCATCCTTAAGAATATCCCTTAAAGATGTAATCAACAAAGATTAATATCAAAAATCATGCCTTAATGAACTTGAGATTCTAAATTAAAGACAACTTAATGCTCTTAATCACCTTCAATTCTATCAAAAGTGAATACAATACCACTATCATAAAAAAGTAAAGCCTAAAGAGATTAAGGTCGGTGATCTCATTCTCTAAGAAAAATAAAATAATACCACCAAATAACGAGACAAAAAAATAAAAATTGATCCCAACTAGTCAGGACCCTATGTAATTACAGTCAAATTTGGTTTTGGAGCCTATAAGTTAGCCACTGAAGATGGTCAAGACCTTGAAAAAGCAATGAATTCACTCCATCTAAAGAATTTTTATTCTTGAGGTGTTCTATATTTTGGGAGAAACCACTTTTACATTCCTCACATGTCTAACTTATCTCTAAATAATTTAACATTTTCATTCCATTTGCAGATATACCCATTATAAAAATCACATATTCATATCCATCATCATGAGATAATTGTTAATATATATCCTATCAAGTCTTGTGTACATCACGCTTCTTATAATTTCTCCCATTTTTGAATGCTTCCGCCTATGGTCATACCTTGAATCTTATTGATGGTAACATATCCCCTTCAAACAATTCTCTCTTTCACAAAAAAGTGTTAAACTCCTATACTTGGTTCGTTTGACCACACATCTCAGTCTTTGGTGTTTAACCTTCATGTCCTACTAGTCATGTGGGGCTGAGATTAGGAGTAGATGTTCCTTCCCAAATGAAAATCCCTACAATGTAAATCAATAAATCAAGTAGCTTATGAATAATTAACTACCACATGTTTCTTCTTTCACAGTTGTTGATGTTGAGCCCACACTTCTTACTAGTAGAGTGAGACTGGGAATAGAGGAAGGTGCCCTTACTTGTCTACATCTTATCTTCAGTTATAAACCCTTTCATCTTACTAGTGGCATGGGGCAAAGTGTAGAGGGTCATTCATAAATTCAAAAGCATAAAAACTTCATAAAAAAAATTTGTTTTTTATCAATACTCGCCTATGTCTTGTCTTCGATGATGAACCCTTGCCTCTTACTAGTGGCATGGAGCAAGGCATAGGGGGTCACTACAAAAAATACAAAATATTATAAATTTAAAAGTTCTTATAATTATAAAATTCCCAAGAATTAATTTATATGCCTTAGTGAAGATAGAATTATCCCTTCACCCCATATCTTACCAATTAGTAGGCCATATAACAGTCTAAATCTAGTAAGTGACCTATAAAGTGAAAGTCATTTCAAAACTGGTTTAGTAACCTTAAGAGAAATTGAGTTACAATTTCCCAAATGGATAATTGTTAACAATTGTATCTATATTCATTATATACATCCTACATCGTTCTTGACTCTCTATGATGAGCCCTCGCATCTTACTAGTTGCATGGAGTCAAGAACGGATCTGGACTTATTTTTCACTATACCATCACCAACATATTATGTCAATAGAGAGAAAATTTCATATTATTTGAATCATGAGTTACCACAAGGAACAATGTACATGGAGATGATACCCTAAAAATTTTGCATTCTAGTATAAATCTCAATAATCCCAAAAAATCAAAAAATTTCAAAAAATCCAAAAACATTGGCAAATATCAAAAAATTGATTAACTAAAATTAGAAACTACTACTCTCTAATACTATGAAATTAAAACCACTAGTTAATCTAAATAGGAGGACTAAAACGATGTAAAATATGTTAAAGACAATATGGAAATGATCTGAAACAATTATACTAAATAATATAAAACCTTAAAAGTGTCAGTAAGGAGAAACAACTAAGTTGATTAAGGGAGACTATCGTAGATTGTCACAGGTATGTTAATAAAATCCAGGATCAGGAATGAACACTCAAAAAACTTGAAAAGGTCAGGTCTGGAGGATATGAGTAGACTGAGGCTCCTGGGAAGGTACTGGGGTGCCTCGGTGTGCCCTAGTCTACAGATTAGGCACCCTGGTTTTTGTAAAAGATCCAAATTTGGTTTTCACATGGACACTAGGCATCCCAAATTATTCTTTGTCTATTGCATTAGATCTATCGGATTGCACCGAATGTGTTGAATAATGAAGTGATGACCTATAAGAAAGAAATAAGTATTAAACCCTAAGAAAAATAAAATATGCATAATGAATGGGTCAAATTGACCTCAGCCACTAAATTAGTGGTCTTATCATTGAGTGTTGCACTACATTTCGGACCCGTATGTAGTTTTGGTGCATGGGTGCATGTCATTCCCTAGGTTCTCTTATGCTATTCACACTTTGTGAAGTAGCGAGAAATAATAACTATAAAAATGTAATAGCATACGTGCATGAAATGGAATAGAATCCATCCCCCTATGCATGTGTGTGTTGATGCAGATATCTTAGCCTTGATGCATGGCACTATGTGGATGCAAAAGATGCAATGAATGCAACTCTAGATGGAGTGATAGTAGTATTTGATGCTAGGACCCTCATTATGGTCTCATCACTTTGTATTTATAGGGTTCTATTGCTCTAATTCGTAATTAACCCCAACATGGCCGACTAGGAAAAAGATAAGGATGAAAAATGGCTTAAAATACCCCAAAAAGAAGCAGGAAAGTGGAACATGGATCAAGGTGCCCCAAGGGAGACTAGGGCACCCCAAGGCACCCGGGGTCTAGGCTAAAATGTCAAGAAAATTGTTAAATAGGTGGATATGTGCAAGGAAATATGTGGGAATGAAGAAATAAAATATAAAATAAAGGTGGCCAAAAGGTGGGATTAATTAGTACTTAATTCACTTGAGAACCCTCTAAATAGTACTATAAGACCGGGCTAAATAATGCCTAAAGTGCATGATTTTGTGTCTACATTTTTCCCCCACTTTATGTTGGTGAGTGGAATGCTCGATAACATAAAGTAGATAGACCTAATGTCCATGTAGAGTGTACAAGAAGACGTACCGAAGGACTAGACTCAAGTATGGAATGAAGAAAAGGAAAATGTGGAGGAGCGTGGATTTTAAAGATGAAAAATGTGTATAAAAAGTGATGAGAGTGAACCTAGGGTAGAACACGTGTGTAGCTGTTATTGTGTGTTGTGTACCTGTATAGTTATTAAAGGCAAGTTCATGTTGCGGTGTGTTGTTATTGTTGTCGTTGTTGTCATTGTTATTTTTGTTGCCCCCAATTTGACTACTTGTTTCTCATATGACTGGACCTGCAAGGAGAAAATGATAAAGTAGTCAAATATGTATGTATTTAAAAAATGTTGTGTAAAATACGCATGTTTATAGAAATGTGTAAAGTACGAAAATGTAAAATACGTGAAAAGGAAATTGTAAATGGAACATGGACACCTGATCGATGTCGAAAAAAAGGGTATAATAGGATATCATGTACTATTGCGAGTTTTTTGGGAAATATCACACCACCCTGGTTGAAAAAGTATAGGGAGGAAATGTTGTGTCCTCCAACCTTTAACTACTTCTGCTGAAATGTGTGAAGATCTCTCTGTATTTTCATGGTTTTTTAGGTGATCCAATTTCATTGGACAAATTAGTGTAGAGAGGCACACCCACTGTAACCTCCAAGCCTCTAACTACTTTGTAGAATCGCCAAAGGACACCATGTCATGTAGAGGTGGTTGTGTATAGATTTCGTAGACTGGTCTGAACTTACTCATTGTATGTAAACCTACAATTCCAAGGGTGGAAATTGTAATGTACTGAACCGGTGTAAATACATTGTGCTAGTATAAACACTCAATGATGCCCCCCATCTTTAGGGGCACATGCGATAATGCTGAAAGGAGAATGTGGCCCCAAAAGAGGACCAACCAGACTCTGACCTATAGAACTCTACCCTACATGGGGAAAGGGGAAGTGCTTGGTAGATACTAAGGCACGCACAAATGGGGATGGCTAACCAAAAAAAGTGTTAGTCCAAAAACACATTCATGTAATAAGACAAGTGTAAAATACACAAACAATGTAGAAACTAATTAGACCAAGTGTAACAGTAGTGTAAACACGTAGGAAAATAATTAGACCACACAAATCAGGTTGCAAACATGGGACATCACTCACAATGTCGCAAGACACACAAGGCCATTATCGCCATAAAAAACAAACAAGTGTGCACACAAGCAAAGGGAAAATCCCGTATACTATGGTAAAGAAAGTAAATAAGTGGAAATAAACAAGTAGTCATGGAAACATGTAATCCTACAAGACAAGTGTAACACATGGAACACCCATTAGCATGTTAGAGTGATAAACAATATGTAAAATCATGTATGAGCAAGTAATATAAGATGGTGCTAAGTATAAAATGAAACAATGACACCTAGATAAGATGAATGTGGATGCCCCCAGTGACCAGTATAAGAAGGGTAGAAGGTGAGCATCCATGTCACGTGTAGAATCATGTATATGTGATCACATTAAAAAAAGTTGTAAACGTGCATGTTTGTATGATAATGACATATAGGAAATTAATTTAACATGTGTAATAAAATGAGCATGCAAAACACTAGTAAGCAAGAGTAAATTCTCCCAAGACAATGCAGTGTGTTGTAGATGGATGGAATGAAATGTAATATGGAATGCTAGGAGAAACGTACCCCCTGAGTGAATGGAATTGTACGTATTGAGGTTTATTTTGTTTTTCCCCCTCAATGGTCAAGAATGAACTATAAATGAGAGTGCATCATCAGGAAATGGTCGAGTAGTATTGGTTGTTTCTAGTGTGCTTGTGATGAATGTGTATATGTAATGGTGATGAGATGTGACATGTGGGGAGATGTGTGTGAACCCTATATCTGAAAGGTATATCACGACTTATTGAATAGATGAGTGATGAGTTAACTCTAAGAGTATATCACTATAAAATGAGTAAGTGGATATGGGTGACAATTAGCCTAAAGTGTATGTCACTAGAAGATGAAGGGAGGGGGTGGTGATGTAACCGAAGGTGTATACCATGATAGAATGATAGAATGGGTGATGATGTAACCTAAGGTGTATGTCACTACATGAGATGAATAATAAGGGAGTGGTGATGTAACCTAAGGTGTATACCACTGAAAAATGATAGAATAGGTGACAATTTAACCTAAGTTGTATGTCACTAACGCTGGAAATATCGTATGAGGAAAATATCACATGGTCAATGTAAGGTCCATTTGAGTGGTAAACCCTCAATGGTCAAATATGGACCAAGGAACTAAAGTGCATCATAGGGTGGTGAGAAAAACACGTAGAAAATAACATAATATAAACGACAAAGTGATGAATATGGTATGTAAATGTGTGGGGTGGGAAATTCAGTATAGGACATGTATTTTGTGTAGAATATGGAATGTTTGAGATGCAATAATAGGTACATATAGAAATAGAATGTAAAATGATAAAATGTAGAGTCATACACATATTAAATGTAACCTAGTGTAGGATGTAGAATATAGATGATGGATAGATGTGACATGCAAATCATGAAATGTAGTAAATGTAGGTTTTATAGACTATGTAATATATGGTAATAGGTATATATAGATAGGTAGTGATAAGATGTAAAGCTAGACCCATATATAATGTGACCTAGTGTAAATATAGAATATAGAAATGGATTGTAAAACTAGACTCATAAGAAATGACGACTAGTGTAATATATGAAAAATGTATACTGTGAATTTTTTTTATGTATAATGTGATTGTATAAAAAGTGTAGGATGGATGGTGTATAACATGTAATGGAATATGTAGTGTAGTGTGTGGGGTTCCATGTAATGGTAATCCCTTAACAGTCAAGTGTGGACCAAAGCAAAAGAGTCTGTCATCAGGTAGCGAGGGTGCTAGAATGTACAATGAGTATACCTATGGAATAAGATGCAAATTGTTGTCATGCAAATGTGTAACATGGAAATTGACAATTTCTAAGCATGAAAACGATACCCCTGTAGAAAAAATTTCAAGTTCTATCCTTCCCAGGAACCTCAAGTCTTCCTAGTCGGTCTAAGTGACCTCCCAATTTATTTTATCTCATTCCCCTAGGTGATTTAGTAAATTCCATTCTTTCCCCGTAGGTTATTTTAGGAGTTCATTGAAAATTGCAAGCTTCAGATAGTTGTGGGAAGGGTTATCACTGGCCTTCCTAGGATTGGAGAAACCCCATGGAACAGAACAAAAAATCCAAACCATGCATAGAAGTGAGTCAAAGGCCTTGGGAAATTATGGAAGTTATTTAGGAAGATTCAAGAAGGAATCAGTGAATTTGGGGCAATTTCATCAAAATTAAGGTTCATAAGCCTAAGCAGTACACAGTCCAAAACAGCTATTGATATTTTGAAGGTGATTCCGAGAGCTTTAGATCCAATTAAGAGAAACATAAAACATCGTAGGAAATTGAATTCAAATACCTACAATATGGTGAAATTATTTTTTCCTCAAAACTTTGGAGAAATGGGTTTACAATCAGTTTTTCTCATGCACATGTGGAGTACTAGATCAAACATCCAATTTTTCAGGGATAAAATGAATTAATAAAGACTGTATAACCCCACCATTGGATTCATAAGGAAATTTCCAGTCAATATCATATAACATTTCATGAAAAAATTCCATCGCGTGCTCAAGTTATTGTCATTTCAAGTTGTCTTCTTAGAGCAAGTTTGGGAGTTAGTCAAATTTTTGAAGGATGTGTGTTAGCTCCAAGATAATGGAGGGATTTAATGTCCCTAATGGTTAGGAAAATAAAGTTTGGAAAAATTATCCTAGCCTCTATAAGCCCTTTGGACACTCATGCAACCTCTGAGATCACCAGTTCAACCCCTACATGCTTGTGGGAGCTCAAATCCTTCACCATTGGATTGCTACCACATGTCATCACCTAGCACATCATGAAAACTTATGTCCATCATGTCAATTTTATTTCAAGGACATCAAGGTTTTAAAAATTCACCCATCCCCTAAGGATACTCCTGGTCACCCATGTGACTAGCTTCCAGCCCCTCATTGCTTTAAAGCTATTTTTCGGCTTTAATCCCCTGTCATCGGATCTCTGCCATATATCAAGCTGAGGTGCACTATGAAAATTTATATCCATCACATCCCTTTGATGTGAGGGACTTCAGGGACATGAAAATTCACCTCTCTCCATGCCTTTGAAATTTTCAAATTTTAAATTCCCTCCTTCTAACATCTAACATCTAACATTCCCGTGCACAGCTTGCTCTGCAAACTCCTCAAACTTCCTACCACTACTCCACCATTTCCAAAGCTCAAAATAGATCCCTCACATCATGTAAAATCTCTAATTCATGATAATATTCAGGTCATAGAGGAAGAATTGATCGAAACGAGAAGAAAGAATGAAGAACATAGAACAAGAAGCTTGAAAACTTCATTTCCATAGAACGAAGCATCGAAGAAATATTTCAAACCAGTATGTGAAATGATCCACCATCAGTTGTTGAGTTCTCCACTCTCAAAAACCAACACAAACACACCTTCAAACCTCCCATTTGCAGCCTAAAATTCTCACAGCGAAGAAAGTTCACTTCCAGCTCTACGAAGGAAAAACCTCAATTTCCCGTCAAACTGGCAACCAGATTGAAGAGAAACGTCACCAGTAAGATAAGAATAAAAAACCCATATCAAAAATATAAATTTGATTGTGAATGGAGGATAAACCAGACCTGAAATTTTCAAGGTCCATCAATGGTTATCGTGTCCAAAAGCACTGCCAGGTCAAAAAACTAAAAGTTTAAAATCTCTTAAACTATTGATCAGGTAAGCACACAATTTTAAATGGGTGATATTGGGCAAAAATCCATATCAGAAAAAAATTTTCCATGTCAGTCCAACCCCTAGAATTTCATTTTTTAAAAATATCAGGTCTTCTACATAGAGGATTGTTATTTTAGGAAAGTCATCAATAGAAGAAGTTGTGAAGGAGATGCTGAACACAAAGGATGCACTGCAGTTGGAAGTTCACTAAAACAAACATATTGGTCCAAATTTGACACTTATTAAAAATATAAAGTGATCTCATGGATACCTGTTAAAATAGTAAATCAATCTAGAAGGTGAAGGGAACACGGGGAGAAAGGGTAATTCAAGCTACCATAATCATCTGAGGTCTGGAAAAGCTAATGTGGGCACTTACTAAAAATAGCATGATTACTCCAAAGGCTAGATTTCCCAGAAAGAGAATTTTGGGAGTTTAAAATTCATGTTGCCATCAACAGTTGGATGCCAGGGAGAGAAAATCTTGACACTTGTCAAAAATAGTTTCCCTTTCCAAATAAAGTAAGTGTCGAGAAACAATGAAGTTCATATTCAAAAAGGGGGAACCAATAATTCCCTATCTTTATGGATCTCAATAGTGTCCTTTGACACTCATTTCATGCTTCAATCAGTATGTACGAGGTGTAATTCACAATTAAATGTCCTTTGACTGTTCATCAGGATCATGTCCAAATCAACTAAGTAGTGTGGCAGTGTTGCAGGGGATCAAGACAGGGTTTGTGCCAAAGCTTTAGTATTTCCTGAAGGGATCTCCATGTTTGATGCTCACAGTCACCAATGGAATCATTCAACAACACTTAGCTGATGTGGTTTGTGCGTTATCTAAAGGAAGCCTCTTATTGTATAAGACATTCAAGGATCCATGTTTCACTACATTATAGCATTGCATGGTTCGGGTTACAGGTATATCACATGAAGGGTGGAATTTTTGGTCATCGGCGAAACAAGCCCATTTAACATGACATAATCAATTATAAGCTCCTATCTCTTTATATTTGGTGTTCATGGTCATCAGTGAAGTCATTTGGCAAGTATTTTTGAACACTTATTCCAAAGCTTTTGTAAGTCAATTTGAAGAATTTTCTCAGGAGGTGACAAATTGAGAGCTTCAGAGTCTCATTGCACTTGAGTTTTCAATCAAAAAGGATCATCAGACTTCATCAGGGGTGACATCCTTTCTTTTCCTCCTCCTTCTTCCCCCAACATTCTCTTTCCTCCATGTTCTAATTTTACATTGGGGGTTTGTACTTTTTTATATGTCTTAAAGTGAATTTAGAGACATGATGTGAAATTTAAGCTGCCTTATTTTTATAAAAGGGACTTAATATTTGAATAGGAATATGAATATTCTAAATTAAAAATGAGGAATATGAAAGAGCATCATGAATATGAGGAGTCAGGTCTAGCACCATAAATTGTAATGATCTCTTCACTCCAAAGGGTTCTATTTCTGAAATTTTTCTAGCTAGTTGTATTCTTGTAAGTTAATGAGAGATATTTTTCTCACTTCTGAGTGAAAAGAGTTATCCACTTTTCCCCTATTCTCAATGTCTTCCACTCTCATACTATGTTCAATTTCTACTTGAGCATCAATACAAAGAGTTTTGATCCTTTTTTTACTAAGGGGTCTATTGATACTTTGTGTTCATTAAATTCTTATTGGTGTTGTTACTATTTGCAGTATTGTTTCTTCCTAATTTTAGTGTGGGTGATGAAGTTTCTAACTAGTGTGTGTAAGAATCTGATTTTCTACCTGCAACATTAGCTCCCCTACCTCATATTCTCACTCTCTTTCCCACTCTCCTAGAAAATTATTCCCTTAAAAATATCTGTAAGCTTTTTCCACAAGGTCAGTTGAGTGCCCCTATTGGATACCCAGCCATAAGGCCACCTAGAGAAAACTCACTTTCACTCATGCATGCATATACAACAATTGCATTGGTTAAGTAGAGGGACTTAGATTCCTAGACACTTATTAAAAATATAAAGTGATCTCATGGATACCTGTTAAAATAGTAAATCAATCTAGAAGGTGAAGCGAACACTGGGAGAAAGGGTAATTAAAGCTACCATAATCATCTGAGGTCTGGAAAAGCTAATGTGGGCACTTACTAAAAATAGCATGATTACTCCAAAGGCTAGATTTCCCAGAAAGAGAATTCTGGGAGTTTAAAATTCATGTTTTCCATCAACAGTTGGATGCCAAGGAGAGAAAATCTCGACACTTGTAAAAAATAGTTTCCCTTTCCAAATAAAGTAAGTGTCGAGAAACAATGAAGTTCATATTCAAAAAGGGGGAACCAATAATTCCCTATCTTTATGGATCTCAATAGTGTCCTTTGACACTCATTTCATGCTTCAATCAGTATGTACGAGGTGTAATTCACAATTAAATGTCCTTTGACTGTTCATCAGGATCATGTCCAAATCAACTAAGCAGTGTGGCAGTGTTGCAGGGGATCAAGACAGGGTTTGTGCCAAAGCTTCAGTATTTCCTGAAGGGATCTCCATGTTTGATGCTCATAGTCACCAATGGAATCATTCAACAACACTTAGCTCATGGGGTTTGTGTGTTATCTAAAGAAAGCCTCTTATTGTATAAGACATTCAAGGATCCATGTTTGACTACATTATAGCATTGCATGGTTTAGGTTATAGGTATATCACATGAAGGGTGGAATTTTTGGTCATCATAAAAGCAAGCCCATTTAACATGACATAATCAATTATAAGCTCCTATCTCTTTATATTTGGTGTTCATGGTCATCAGTGAAGTCATTTGGCAAGTATTTTTGAACACTTATTCCAAAGCTTTAGTAAGTCAATTTGTAGAATTTTCTCAGGAGGTGACAAATTTAGAGCTTCGGAGTCTCATTGCACTTGAGTTTTCAATCAAAAAGGATCATCAAACTTCATCAGGGGTGACATCCTTTCTTTTCCTCCTCCTTCTTCCCCCAACATTCTCTTTCCTCCATGTTCTAATTTTACATTGGGGGTTTGTACTTTTTTATATGTCTTATAGTTATTTTAGAGACATCGATGGTGAAATTTAAGTTGCCTTATTTTTATAAAAGGGACTTAATATTCAAATAGGAATATGAATATTCTAAATTCAAAATGAGGAATATGAAAGAGCAGTCATGAAGATGAGGAGTCAGGTCTAGCACCATAAAATTGTAATGATCTCTTCACTCCAAAGGGTTCTAATTCTGAAATTTTTCTAGCTGGTTGTATTCTTGTAAGTTCATGAGAGATGTTTTGCTCACTTGTGAGTGAAAAGAGTTATCCACTTTTCCCCCTATTCTCAATGTCTTCCATTCTGATACTATGTTCAATTTCTACTTGAGCATCAATACAAGGAGTTTTGATCCTTTTTTTACTAAGGGGTCTACTGATACTTTGTGTTCATTAAATTCTTATTGGTGTTGTTACTATTTATAGTATTGTTTCTTCCTAATTTTAGTGTGGGTGATGAAGTTTCTAACTAGTGTGTGTAAGAATCTGATTTTCTACCTGCAACATTAGTTCCCCTACCTCATATTCTCACTCTCTTTCCCACTCTCCTAGCAAATTATTCCCTTAAAAATATCTATAAGATTTTTCCACAAGGTCAGTTGAGTGCCCCTATTGGATCCCCGGCCATAAGGCCACCCGGAGAAAACTCACTTTCACTCATGCATGCATATATAGCAACTACATCAATTCAGTAGAGGGACTTAGATTCCTAGAATGCTAGCAAGAAATCCACAATTTTGTCCCCCAAAAAATTTCTCACCAACACGACTAAAATGATGGGGGGAACTCATGATTATTATGCCCCCCAAGTGTACTATTAGGATGGAGATCTATGCAACGACATCAGACGTGTCATTTGATTATGGGAGAAAATGGTTGATGTCTTGATGGGGGGGACCAACACAATGATAGGTCAAAGCATTAGTAGGATCATGCGATGGTGGAGGTATGTGATTGTCATATGATTCATCATCATAGTAAGTTGTATATGGGTCCTAGTTGTCAATATATGTAGATTTTATGGTGGATGGTAGAATTAAAGTTCCATGGGAGGTAGTGGAGGGACCTTACATGGTAGTGATGGAAGATGTACCATTTCTAGACCACTAGTAGGAGACTTATGAGTTTTGTGTTAAGTAATTGGTTGGATATTATACCTGAGAGGAGGCCAAGTTGCATTGAGTCTCAAAGGAAGTTGCTTAGGCTAAATTGGTAATGTGGTAGAGGACCTAGTAGGAGGAGTTGATGAACTAACTTTGATAGGTAGTTGATTATGGTGTTTTGGTGATGTTATAGGTGACTGAGCATGATTATCTGGTGAAATTATAATGAGAGGTTGTGGCTTAGGATTTACTTTAACAACGCTAGCCAAATGCTCACGAGATGGAGAAGAAGCGACATCATAAATAGAAGAAGTTTTTTCGTAACTAGTAGAAGCATTATTATGCACATGTGAGGTATTGTCAATGTCACACATGTAATGAATAATAGAATCATGGAGAATTTCCTTAGAAATATTAGAAGGAGGTTCACTAGTAGTCTCATAGCATGGGGAACTACTAGAGGTTACTTATTAGGAGTGGCTTGAGGAACACTAACCTAATGCTCATTAGATATAGGTGAGTTAAATTTAGGAGCCCAATATGATTGAGTATTTGCATTAAAGTGTTGTGGAGTAAATGAAATAAGGACTTCATGCTTAATATTGTTGATAATGCAACGCAAAGTATGGAGATCATTGTCACTATGTCCATTAATTCGATGATAATTGCAATATGGATGACCTGGGTATTTCACTAACTGATAAGAAGAAGAATGTTGCATATGTGGTAAAGTTATCAAGTAACGCTTAAGGAGGTGAGTAAAAATGTAATGTGGCATGGTATTGTGGTCAAACATGAGAGGCTCAGGTAATGGTGTATCTTGAGGTTCAAATATATGACATGTAGTGGACATATATTGAATAGGAGATGGCAAAGGAGAACAAACATGTGATTGTGAAGCATCCTTAAGATGTTGGATTTCAAATCTAAGGGATGTAATGGTGGATTCGATGACTACAAATTTATCTTGAAAGAATGTATATAAGGCTTGAAATTTATCATGAAATAATGTATGTAAGGCATGAATCAAGTCTAATAGTGGTTGATTAGATACGGGCTCATCAAGACTAGGATTGACAGAGAAACTATGGATTACATAACTTATTTCATGTGGTGGCGTATTGTCATCAAAATATGTGGTGTCTATGGATTTTTGGAAAACATCCTAATAAATGGGATATCACTTAAGTAAATCAGATAAAGAAAATTGACCCATGGTAGAAGAAAGAGGAAGGATCCTAAGCGTGAGAACGGTCAAGTTCACCAAAATGATTAACTAAAATTAGAAACTATACTCTCTAATACTATGAAAGTAAATCCACTAGTTAATCTAAATAGGAGGACTAAAACACTATAAAATATGCTAAAGATAATATGGAAATTATTTGAAACAATTATACTAAATAAGATCAAACCCTAAAAGTACAAGTAAGGAGAAATGACTTATCTAATTGAAGGAGATTGTCTCAAGTTGTCGAAGGTCTATTAATAACATCCAGGAGCAAGAATGAACACTCAGAAGTCTCAAAAAGGTTAGATATGAAGGATCTGAGAAGACTGAAGCACCTAGGACGGTATTGGGGTGCCTCTGAATACCCTGGTCTACAGATTAGGTGGCCTAATTTCTATCAAAGCTTTAAATCTAGTTTTCACAGGGCCACAATGTATCCTGAAGTATTCTCTATCTTTCACATCAGATCTATCAAACTACATTGAATGTGCTGAATAATGACATGATGACCTGTAAGAAAGAAAGAAGTATCAAACCCTAAGAAAAATAAAAGATGCAGAATGAATGGGTTAGACAGACCTCAACTGCCAAACTAGTGGTCTTATCACTGAGCATTGCACTACATTTCGAACTCGGATGTAGTTTTGGTGCATGTGTGCATGTCATGCCATAGGTGATCTTGTGCCAATCGCACTTTGTGAAGTAGTGAGAAATAATAACTATATAAAATATAATAGCATGTGTTTATGAAATGGAATAAAATCCCTACCCCTATGCATGTGTGTGTTGATGGATATCTCCTAACCTTTATGCATGCCACTATGTGGATGCAAGTGATGTAATGGATGCAACTCTAGATGGAGTGATAGTAGTATGTGATGCTAGGATCCTTATTATGGTCTCATAACTTTTTATTCATAGGGTTCTCTTCTTCTAATTTCATAATTAACCCTGACATGGGCAACTAGGAAAAAGATAAGTATGAAAAATGGCTTTAAAAAACCCCAAAAAGAATCGAGAGAATGGAACATGGATCGGGGCACCCCAGTTGGGACCAAGGTGCCCTGGGGCACCTTAGTACAGACTTAGGCACTCAGGTTTAGGCTAAAATGTTGGGATAGTTACAAAATAGGTGGATATGTGCAAGGAAATATGTGGGAATGAAGAAATAAAATATAAAATAAAGGTGTTCAAAAGGTGGGATTAATTAGTTCTTTATTCACTTGAGAACCCTCTAAATAATAGTATAAGACTAGTTTAAATAATGCCTAAAGTGCATGATTTTGTGTCTACAAAAACATTCATAAATTTTCAAAAAAAAGTCCATTAAAAATCTTAAAATATTCAAAAAATTCAAAAACATTTGAAAAATCCAAAACATTCGAAAAAAGAAAAAAATTATCCAAAAACATTTCAAAAATCTCAAAAACCCAAACAAACATTAGAAAACTCTTAAAATCCCAAAAACATTCAAATAATAAAAAAAATCCTAAACATGTCAAAAAAATCAACACAATTCAAACTTTGAACTGGTTTCCCTAATAAATGTTCAAAGCACTTTATGACTTTAAAACCCAAATCATCTCTCCCTCGCACGAATCCTCACTTGGGGAAAATTTTGACTCTCATTAATTCCTTGTTTGAGGATGATGACCCAATCCATTCTAAATAATTATATCCCTGCTTGGGCACACATTTAATCAATCATCATTGTGGAACACATTAGGGACATGCTTGAAAGTTATTGTGTTGTTTTATTAGTTACAACTTTATTTGTTATATTGTATCTTGATATATTACATGAGCATCTTGATTTTATATATCCTCATGCTCCCTCTAATATGCTTTTGTTATATGTTGTTACTTATTTTATATGACTATGTATTGTACAAGGATATGATATATTTTTGATGGTCCATGTCTATGCTCTCTTGCACTTGCATATTGTATAGGGGAATTGTACCTTTTTTATGGCCCTTGTCTATGCTCTCTTGCATATAACAGCCTAGTCATTCTGATCTTCTTTATCATGATGCATCCTATTATGTGCTATATTAAAATTAATATGTTTTTTTCACGTGAGTATCTTCCTACATGATTAAACACTTAATTTTTACCCCATCCTTTCACCCTTAGTATTAGATTTTCTAATTTGGGAATCTGACTTAATCACTATTGCAGTTTGCGAATCCAACTTGAGGATCTTTCTCAGGTAGAATTCGCTATCTTGCAACTACTCATCCCCCACCATGGTCAACATGTATTTTATCCATTTGTCCTCTCTCATAATTTCTATTCGTCCAACACTTATACCCACATCACTCTTCTCACCATTCATGTCCCCTTTTACTACTTTGTTCCTTTCCCTTTTATTCTTCTTCTTTCATCTTGATAATCTTACTTAATCACCCATACATTGTAGGACTCTTAGTTTAGGTATACCCTCTTCCTACGCTTCTCCTGTTGTAGAAAATTCTCTGCCATTTCCTCTTTCATGAGACAATAATCACCACCACAAACGTATTTCCATTCTACCTCTTCTACTTGACATTCTTACCTCATCTCTCCCACCCCATGGGCATCCTAATTTTAGTCACAAAATCATGCACTTACTACTACTATTATATTGTCAAGTATGTCATTTTAAATATGGATCTTGTGTAATAAAAATATTCAATAATGACCTATCCCCTAGTCCTTTCATTCATCTACTTGGTCTTTGTCATTTTTTTTCTTGCATAGTTGTCACTTACTTGCACACTTCTGATCATCTCTCAAGGAGACTTAGTTGTCATTATTCACTTATTTATCATCTTGAATATTTGACTAGGGTGCCTAGGAAGGGATTAGAGTGCCTTGGGTGCCCTAGTCCTCATTTCTAGGTGGGTTGGTCCTGGTCACACTTGGTTCTCATTTAGATGTTTGAGGTCAGTCTTTATGGTTTTCCCTCATATTCCCCTAGGTACTAGTCATCATGTCGGGTCATTAGTGATAAAAAGTGAGTGAGAGATCCCTATATAAACACAACATACATACTACCTTATGGGTGGACTATCTACTACCAAGGAATAGCTATCTACATAGAGAAAGGGGCTGCATTTAGGCACTATTCTACATCACACATTGCATAGGAAAGGGAAGTCTATTATATTCCATCCACCATTTTTTATTCTATCTAGCTATTTATGGTTATCTTTGTGTCATTGGCGCTAGGGCATCCTAAGCACATTATTGCATGCATAGAACTACATTGGGTTTGAGATGTAGTGTGGCACTTAGTTTTAAGACCACCATTGTGGTTGTTAAGGATAGTTTGACCCATTCATATGCATATTTTTTTTTTAAGGGGTTTGATGCTTTGTGTGGGGTTTTTCAGTTGATTCTTCATTGCAGGTTCACGGCATCATCAATGAAGCTAGTGTGACATCCACGTGACAAAAGGTGAGTTATTAAAAAATCCTAGTGACCAACTTTGACTCAGGTTCCGAGCTTCCCCATAGACCAGGGCACCTTAAGCACCCTAATCCTACCCTAGGTGCCCCATTCTAGTCAGATTTGCCTCTAGTACAACTTTCTAAGGTGTGTCGCAACACTCTGTTATGCTTGTTCATCATCCTGCTTAGTCCCAGATCACTGTGAGGTAATTTCTTTTAAGGTTAGTACCTTCTCCCTCCTATTTCAATTATTTCATTTCATCTAAAATATCAAATAAATTATTTAGTATTCTACATTTCAATATATTTCAGTTATTACATTGTTGTACTTCTTAGATTAATTCTAAAATTTAAATTTTTGCAATCTACATTCTACACTACGTATATTCCTCCTTCTATTCATGTCACACTCCTTTATTTCCTTCATTCCTTATTATCACCTCCTCTCACCCCTTGTTCTATTCTCACATACACGATTCCCTCTTTTCTCATTCTTCCTAGTATAAATATCCTACTTGGTAATCTTAATTACATGTACTCGCAGTATGGAAATTCACTTCAGGGTTCCCCTTTAGTCCATCTTATCATACAATCTTCCCCCACCACTATCAATCACTCAGGTCACTGTTACCTTGTGGACCTTATTCTCATCATTCTTCCTCATCTTTGTCTTGGTGATTTTACTTAACCATTCACGTAGCATAGTAATCTTACTTAAGAGTCCCTCTTAGGGTTGATTTTCCATCTATACCTCCCCCATCCCATCAAATTTCCTCCATCCTATTTATCTCTTCCCTCACCATTATCATCTACTCCAAAAACTCATTCTACCCCTGTACCCAATACATTCTTTCCTTTCACCTTCCATTCATCATCATTTTCAGTTTGGTGATCTTACTTAACCACTCGTGTGGCATGGTGATATTACTTAAGAATTCCTCTTAAGGACGATTTTTCATCTTACACTCCCCCATCACTACACATTCTCACCTTTCATTTTTTCTCATCATTCCCCATCATCACATCCTCTCACCACTTTTTTCGTCATCTTCTACTTGGAAATCTTACTTAATCAGCATCACTACATGACTGTCCTACTTAAGGATTTCCTTTAAAATAGTTTTATCATTCTGGTTTTTTCCTTCGACTCATTATTCATTCCCTCTGTTGATTTTTACTTCCTCATGTTCCCCCTACCAACTAATTTTTCCTCCTACCATTACCCTTTTTCAACATATCATATCACAAAGTGTGTCCATCATTTTCAGCTTGTGTATCTTACTTGATCCATCCTTACTCAACCATGTTCCTTTCCCCTATTTTCAACTTCATGTTCTACCTATTATCATCCCGTTATTTGTTACTTTTCCATATCTCATTTCTTTACCTTCACTTCATCCATCCTCATCCTCTGCATCCTCTCCTTGACTTCATCTTGTCACGAATCATCACTCCCTTTCTCTTTACTCTTTCCACTCCATCTTCTTGAAGTCTCCCACATATCCACTCCCATATCTACTTGTCATTTTTTGTTGGTATCCCCCTAACATTATTTCGTCGTCGTCCATTTCCTCATACTAGCACACTTATTCCACACTAATAATTATTGTTGGTCTACCCTTAAAATTCACTCATTTTCATTCTCCCTTGCCCTTTTAACTTTCTTCACTTTTCCTCTCATCCTTCACCAACAATAATTATTATTGGTCTTACCCTAACATTATTTCACTCAATATCCTCCTCCATCATCCATTATCTCTTTCCTCCCCTCATTTTACTCATCCTTCACCCTTTCTTTTCACTTCTTCACCACCTCTCCATCTTCTCTTCGCCCTTGTCAATGTCTTTACTATCTTCATCATACACCCTTTATCTATTTTCTCATAATCTTCTTATCCTCATCTCACGCATCTCTGTGGTTTTTCCACTCTATTTCAATCCTCCCATCTTTCTTCTCTTTACATTTATGATACTACCCACTCTCCACATAATATCCCCATTCTTGGTTCTCTTCATTTTGCATCATTTCCTCTCTTTTCCTCTCCTCCTTCCCACTCTTATTTTTTATCTCTCTCTTTCTTTGCATCTTATTCCCCTTTTTCCCTCATTCTTCCTTCTTACTTCCCCATCATTACCTTGTCTATTTCTCATCATCCAATCATTTTTACCCTTTCATCCTCCACATGCATCTCCATGTGTTCTATTTCATATTCCCTTCCTAATATGACACCTTGGTCCCTTCTATCTTCTCCATGTATCCACTTTGTCATCTCTTCTTCCTCTAACATTTTCACCTTCCTCCTCCCCTCCCCATATTTTCTCTACTACATCTACCCTTTTCATTCTTTCTGTACTAGTTTATCTTCCTTTCTACAATATTTTCCACATCTTCTTATTCTCCTATAGTTTCTTTCTATTCTCCATTCTATCATCTCTTTTGTCTTCTTTAAATTCTCCATCTTCCTCATCTCCTTCATTTTTCCATCATTTCTCTCCCTTCATCTCATACATACCTCTTCACTTTACCTTTTATATTCCACTACCTTCATTTTGCATTTTTCTCTCCCTTTTTCCTGATGTCACCCTATATTCTTTCATCTTCTCTCGTCTCATATTTTGCTTCTTGTTCATCCTTTCTCATTTCCTTCTCCTATCATCCTTATCTCTTATCCTCTTCCACCTCTTTCATTCCCTGTTTCTCCTTCTCTGTGTCCATCTAATCGATTCCATATCCTTGTCTTCTTCACCTCCAACTTTTCCTTCCTTGTAAATTTTTCCCATTCTTCACCTACTCATAATCAACCACTACGCATGTGTCCATTCCTTTTTTTCTCTTTCCACTCTCAATCTTTACATCCTTCAACACATCTTCACACTTAGCATTCAAGGTTGATTAAAAAATTTCACCATTTACGCATGACATCTTCTCTATTATCTTAGACCCCATTCTCGTCCTCTTATCCACAACATTGACCTCTCCTCTTTTTCGAGAGCTCTATCATCTCTTCCATTCTTGTCAGCCCTCTCAAGGGGGCATCATCACATTTATCCCTAATCACATCTTCCCATGGAATTTTTTTCTTGGAGGATACCATAACATTCATCACCTACCACCTTCTACTATCCCCAACAAACATCTACTCTACTTTTTGTTTAGCAAAAGTCGATTGAATTCTTCCCCCATTCTCAAGAGAAAACTTGTGTTCTACTTTTTTCTTAGATAATTTTTTCTCTTTTATTCCTCTAATAACTTCTTATCGAAGGAACACCTTCCTTAAGAAGAATCCCTTCAAAACCTTAAATTGTGCCACTTGGGGAATCTTCATCCATTTCGTCTACTTTCTTTGAAAGGACACTACTTTCATAATACCCTTCCAAAGAGGGGGAAATGTAGACACCATATTTCTATATTCCTAAACAAATCAATCCTCCACAAATATTTCCACAAAAATCCACATAGAATTAATCAATGTTAACTAATTAATTAATCCTTTTCAATCCCTTAGTAAACCTAATCCTCCTCACATGTCATTATCCTCCATATTTCTCCACTTGTGAATTAAAATCCAAGTTTAATCCTAACCCACTCTTTTTTTTCCCCTACTCACCTAATCATGCCCACATTTTCAATCTACGATTAGTCAAAATCGTCTAAGTTAATCAAGTTGTCAGGCTATAAATAGATCCTTACCCCCCTCTCTAAAGACACAGAAAAAAAAGAATCAAAAATTCTGTCATATCTCTTGTATTCTTTCTACATAGAGCATCCCCTCCATCTCATCCTAATTTCCACATAATCCTCACTCCATCCATCCCTAAATTCATTATCCCAACATCCTTGGTGCAAATTTTGAATTGATCTTTTCCACACTGAAGAGCTTCCTCACATTGATGATGTACCTACATATCAAGAAGTCTGGGCCCATCCACATTCTATCACCCATTCTAAGGTTTGTGAAGGAGTCACAAAGGAGAAGGTAGCTATTTAGTTACTTTACTTTCTTGTTATTAGTGTAATTTCCATAGCTCATAGTGGTAAATTTGAAATCTAAAAAATTTAAGTCTTTTAGGGAAATTATTAGGGGTTCCATGATTTCTTTAAGTGAAATTAGGGGTAGGTTGTGGAGAAAAAACAACAAATGACAAATCTATTATAAAATGATCCTAAGCATTTTTATAATTTTAAGCAATTAGAGCTCAAAAATTTTGGTTCACATTAGAACATACACAAACAACATGTCCATTAAGATTTAAATTTTCGAACTAAAAGTAGAATAAAAATCTTTAGCATTACCATGCAACACATTAATCTTATATACTAATAAAGAGTCAAAGGTGTATAAGTTCATTTACCTTGTCTTCGATATGTATGATCCAACACAAAGAGTGATCAATTAGCTTACATGTTGACAAGGTTTCTTTTATATTTTGATGGGGTGGATAAAGGGGAAGGTCAAGGAATTTATTTTCTGTCACCCAAGCATCTATATCCCAAAAAACATACTTTTGGTTCTGATCAAAAACTTGCTCCATTATCAGGAAGACATTTATAGCCCTAGTGGAGAGTACCATAAACACCCTTAGGAAAAGAAATATTCTGAAACACTTTAAATTGAGTGATTTTTATTTACTTATTTTATTTTTATGGAGGTTAGTAACCAAGATAACCTAGTTAGAGGATGCGTCAAGAAATTTGAATCACGGATGATTCCTTTGAAGATAATTCTTACGTTTATAAAGTGTGGGACTCTCCTTTAGAATAAAAATTATTCTAAATCTATGGGGAAACTCCAAAACAAATCCTTGAATTTTATTTTGAAAAATAAAAATAGTTGAGCACAAATACTTATATTCATCTTAAAGATTACCAAATCCTCTAAAATTTGAGCATTCTTATAATAAAAAACAACATTTTACCATTATTTTTTGGTAACCATAGGGATTGACAAATATCCAACAACCTGAAGCTTCAAGGAGAAAATATCTAAAAAAGGTGAGCACCATGAATCAACCTCATATGGAGTAGCATACATTGAACCCTCATGGCATGTTGCAAGTAAAACATGGGATTCCAACCCAAAACCTAGACTATCTAAAGTGGTGGTTGAGGTTGAGTGAGGCAACCCTGGGGCCAACATTTACCATTGTTATGCACATGGAAACATACTAATCAATTCCTTGATAGATTAAAAAAATCATAGAGGGGAATTTAAAACCAATGTCTAGGTGTAAGAGGAAACAATCGGGGATGAATATTGCATACCACAATTTCATATTTATTTAACATTATAACTAACAAAAGAAAATTATGAAAGGAGGAAAAGAATAATACTCTAATGAAAGAAAAATTAACTAGTGTAAACTAACCAATATGTACAAAATGGGTTGGAAGGATGGACCTAAAATTTCTAAATGAAACAAACTTCACTCTAGGCAGCAACAAGCTCCTTCTAGATTTTTTTCTAAGGTTCACAAAAACATCCTTTAATTCTAAAGGTAAATCGATTAAATTTTTAAATTCAAATCTATACCTATTCTTAACATGTATATGACTGACACCTAAGACCATGGGAATGGATTATAAATATGTAAGAGGGTGATAATTTTTTACCTCAAAATCAACCCAAGTGAATCCACACAAGTCCTTTACCTATATGACTTCATTGAGTGCATCAAGGCATGCAAGATCCTTAAGAAAGAATGGTTCCTCGTGGTGTGTAATGAGTACGTAAAAATACTCGGTTACAATATTCTGTTGCATCCTTTTTATTTTCTTAAGGTTCTCTTCCTCTTTGAATGTCTCTATCTTAGCTTCCTTAATTCCCCTAGGAAGCACACTTTTCCCTAAATCTAGCTCATGACGTGGTGAAATTAGTTGTTTCATGGTCGAAGGTTTTCCTTAGGCACACTTGAGGCAATGATAGGATTCAAGTAGCTCACTCCTCGCATCATGCAAAGTAGTTATAAAATCAAACAAGTACTCTCCATATGTGATTTATAGTGAATTTTGCACCATTTAGGTAGGTCTAACTCTAACACCTCAAAACCTCCATGGAAAACATCACATCTCAACTTGAGCAATAGGTCAAATGTGTTATAAAAAAGCACTAGGCTCATGTCCTTTGGATAATATGAACTAATACATTCATTTTACATGCAAGAGTGGTCTCCAAGCGACTCATTCACCACTTTATTATTAAAAATGAAGGATTCCACATCATTTTATGTAGGTTCAAAGTGTGTGCCTTCCACAATCTCATCCTACACCTATTCTTCTTTATGCATTTCCTCTTCTTCCCTTGCATAAACCATTGCAACATAAAAAAATTAATCACAAGAGAAATAACTAAAAGAAGGAGAGAAAAAACCACCATTAGAATGCATGATATTATTATTATGAATAACAAAAGCACTAGAATGTGCAGCAGTTGAAGCTTGGTTTTGTCTCCACATTATCAATACAAACATCTTGAATAGGGTATCCTAGGGGTGATTGTATGGGATAAAAAACTTGGTTGGCAATTGGATAGATAAGGTTAGGAAAAGAATTGGAATAGGGGATTTGCATAAAAGTGGGGTTAACCACTGGCATGGGAAAATAAGCACTTAGCTGTTGAAGTGGAGTGATAGGTTAGGAAGTGCATTGTTGATCCATTAGGAAAATCTCATCGAAAACTATAGAAAAATAGGAAAGGACCACATGGTCCCGCCTAATGAACATGTAAATAAGGGGATCCAGTGCATGCAAGTAGATTTAAATAACAACATGATGGATGATAGTGAAAATATCCCTCAACCTCTTGTATAGCTAGGGAAAATGAGTGTTAAAAACACTCGCATTTTATGTTTCTCTTTTACGATTAGATGAAAAATGGGAGTATAAGACTATGGGATTGATGTGTTTGGAAAAATATTCCAGAAACTCGTCCTCAAAAATAACCTAAAATGTAATTGACCAATGCAACATCCAAAGAAACCAACAATAGGCCAATTCACCTAAAGTACAAGAAAACAAGAGGCAAGTGATGTCTTCATGGATTGCATTATATCTATGCAAGGTGTCTTTGAAGGTTGCAATATGATCTATAATAGATATGGCTCTTTTGTCCTCATACTTTGGATACTAGTACCAAATATGACTAGACATGTCATGTTGGACTCCTGAGATAGCTAATAGATATTGAACTCTTCCCAACCAACCCATAGATATGATGGGTGGATTTTAAAGGGCGTATAGTAAAAATTTCAAATATCACACCATGGCTGGGATGTTTTCCTCATAACGTGCAGGGTATGTGTTATGTCATACTAGAATGAACAAGGCCCTCCCTCTAATGCTAGTAATGTTGATCTCCATGAGTATCGTGTTAGCACCTACTACTCATTTCCAATGGTGTTGATGTCAGGAAGAAAACAAGGGTATAGGAAAGTACTTGCAACCTAGATAGAGCTCCACACAAATGAGTGAGCCTTTTCCTCTCTTAAAAGGTGGATACACATGGAAACATTGATTATGTAATGAAATATGTGTAAGTGGATATCCCCAAGGTTCCATTTCACCAGGTCTTGGTGGTCATATGATTTCTTGGTAATAGTTTGAGCTAGGTTCGTGGACGTATGATTTTATGAGGGCGTTTATTGGTTTATTCATATGTTCTAGAGGAATTGTGTATAGAAGTTCACAATGAAAATATAATGAAATTTAGCCTCAAAGGGATAAGCGTGGGAGCACGTGAAGCTGTTGGGGTTATTCATTCATCACACATGGGATTTTGAATGTGAAAGATAGTACATAATTAGTATAACTTGAAATCATAAACAATTTATAATATACAAATTTTTGAAAGCTTTAATCCTAAATCAAATAGATTTTATTAAAAAATAGAAAAAGAGGAGAAGGGTTGGGTAAAAAGAGAAATAAATATAATGACATGGTATAACTCCCTTTCTAGTTGGCGAAGACATATCTTGAAACCATACTCACACTCAGACCAACATTCACTCAATCAAGACATGAGAAGGTGCAACATGAGGAATTTAGTATGGAGCAAATACGAGCACAAAATTGTTGGATGCACAAAAAGAAAACATTAACTCCAAGAAATTATTGAATGATATATTTATTTCCGAATAGAATAGATCTAATTTAACTATATATAAAGAGTGCACACATACATTAAGATCCAAGGAAGGTAACAATTTGAAAACAAGATAACTAAGTAAAATCCATAAAAATGTTCAAAATCTTCTTTCTACAATGATTCTACTATAACAAATCCTTTCACTTGCGTATTTATAGGAAAACCCACAACTTATTTCGGCATAATTATAATTTTTATAATAATTTACCTCAACTAGCTACGTAATGAAAATATGATAGAATAGAAACATAATGGCTACATAAACCACTCAACTTGAATATGTGCAAGGTGATTCTAAAAAGAAATCAAATTTGATCTTTCATATAGTATAAATAGCATTTAATGTTGTGTGGTGTGTAAGGGTCACTTGAACTATAAGTCAATCTCTGTTTAAATATATACAACATATTCTCTTTGACATGACATGTTCAACATAATATCCTCTGGTTTATTTTTTTGACAAAGTGGAAAAGATCATATTTTCTGACATCAATGTTAGTTTTCGGCACTTTTATGTTGGGAATGACAAATTGTTGACTTTTGTAAAATTTACATTTTCTCATTTAGCGAATAATTACTATTTCTTGTGCACATTGTACATGCTTTGGGACTTTTTAACCTTTTGTGAACTCCTTTTGGAACCTTCTATGATGATGCCTTCAATTCCTACAAGGCGCAAGAAGAGGTGCAAAGTTAGTATTGTGAAAGGAAAGTGCATAATTAAACACTATTACATTGTGCACACAATGAGTGCATTCCTTTTAGTTTTGTGTGCATTGTTTGCACACTCTTAATATTCATAGTTTGTGTGTGCTCAACCATGCACACTAACTTCCTCATAAAAATCTCTAACAATTCCTTTTGCGCATTTTTTTACGTATTGCAGATGCATGTATAATATTTACACAACATAAAGCTTGAGAATACTATGTGTTATGTGTTATATTTTCTTAATTTGACAATAATTCATTTAATTATACAATGCAGTGAAGGATTGTGGTGTCACGGTAAGGCACAAGGTGTTTGGGATTATGTGTAGTATATGGTGAGTAGATTGTTGTATTAAGGTGTCATGAAGAATTAGGAGGCCACATGACTCGTGATGGGGTTGTGCAATGGAATGTTTAGCTAATTTTAGCATAGGAGAGCTACACAATGTTGTGAGGGTCAAAAAAGTAATGGCTAAATGGCTAAGCATATGGAAATGTGTAGGACGCTTCACAATACTATGTGCATGTCATTTATTAAATGTGAAGGTGCACGGATTTAAGGCATTAAACAATGGGATTACGTAAGGTGGAATACACAATGAGATTGTGTGGGGTGAAATACATGTGTCATGAAAGATACAAAAAGGTGTGCTAAAATGCACGAAAGGGGTGTGCGTTAAGGGTATGCTCAAAGAAAGAAGGTTAAGAAGTATTGCATAGGTGAAGGAATATCACAAAAAGCTATTGCGTAAATATTTTTGATATTGCGCATTGGAGGGAGCCACTTGAGAATTTAAAAATGAGACAATGAGACCATGCATGCTTTAAGAGTGAATAGCCTAGAAAATTAGAGGCCATAAAAACGTGAAGGGGCCCAAGAAAGAAAAGATGAATTGTGCAGAGTGTGGGAAATTTGAAATGCACAATAATTTGGTTTTCAAGGAAAGGTCCAAGGGTTGTATGAATGAATGAAAGAAAGATATTAATGACATCCATCAGACTGAAGAGTCTATGGGACCAAAAGATGAGACTTTAAGATAAATTTAGACTCTTTTCAATATCAGATCTTCTACTGTGAATCTCGAGCACAAAACCTAGGATCTTTTCAAGCCTTGTTTCTTCTAATAATTCATTTAATTTGTCCACCTTCAAGTCATTTTCCTACCGAATATGAATATCCTCATAAGTTGAACACTCCATGATGGAGTTTCATTTTGTCTCAACCACCCCTTTGTTGTAGAAAAGACAAGTTCTCCTTTCACAATCCTCCTTGCGTATAGTCCATCTACCGGTTTCACGTCGAAGGTGATACGATCCGGTCCTCATTTTAGCCACTAAAATCCTTGCTTTACCCTTGATAGCTGCCCCAAGATAAGATTTTTCATCGTGCTCCCAGGTGGGGTTCAATTATTTGATGTAATAAGCTTTCTTATAACTAATTTTCCATGTCCACGTGGTAGTCCTAAATTTTTCTATCACATATTGTTTTATTTCCCTGTTGTTGTTAGGACACTCTTGAAAGTTGATGCCCCATTTTTTCATCCACTTGTTGTTTTGCTTCATTCAAGTTTTCTTTCTACGCTCTAATTTTTCTTCCACAACCATTTTGGGTTAGTGATGATTATCCATGTTTAAAAACTTTTTTAGATAACTTAACAACCGAGTTATTATTGACGCTTCCATCGATAAAGTACCTGCTTTAGCCAACAGGGTCTCATAAGGGACTGTTGACTTGACTTTAAGAGTGCTTGTGATTAGATGTTTCTAGATTCTTTCTAATTGTCTCCATCCATTATTTGACATGATACATCCCCATACTTCACAACCATAAATAGCAACTAGGGTGACAAGCATTCCACAAAGGATTTTCGTAGTTTTCCAATCCCAAAGTTCAGTTGTCTTGCACCTATTTTGAAGTAGGTAAGATGCTTTCCAACCCCTTGTATCCTTTTTATTTTGCATGTCTCCCAACTAAGCTTGTTGTTCAAATCAATCCCAAGATATTTGTATTCTATTACGATTTTCAATGGGCTCCCCTCAAAAATAAAGTTATGTTTTTTCTTTTTCCTTTTTAAAGAAAAAATCATTACTTTGGTTTTGCTAATGTTCACTTTCATCCCTACTTCCTGGTAAAAAATTTCTAATGCTTTCAAATAATCCTTTAATCCTTTAACTATTTTTGAAATTAGTATAAGATCATCATCATATAAGAGTAACTTCACCACATAACCTACCAACGGTATGTCCCCTGCCTCTGTTTTGTTTAACTATTCTTCAAGCTTGTTAATGTATAAGCCAAACAAGGTGGGAGAGAGAGGACAACCTTTCTAAACATCAATTTCATTTCCAAAACATTTTGACATACCTTCTCAGGTTCTGATTTTACCTCTTACCTGCTCATAAATCCTATGATTTGTTAAAGGGAAATTATGGGCATGTTATGTAGGCACAACAATAGAACCCTCCCATGAAGTCACCCACTGATTTTAAGAAATATTTTGGAAATAATATTTTATGAAGAGGATGTAAATTGATCTAGACTTAGATAATTGATAACATTATCTTTAAGCATACATCCTACATGCCAACATTTCGTGAACATACATATATTACGTAATAACCGTGGTCCTCCTAGGAATATTTTTTAGATACCTCTTTGTTTACAAATACTATCATAAAGTATCTTTTGGGGTATATTTTTATTTTTATATCCACACAATTTATTTTTTCTTTGTCTCACATGGTCAAATCCTCCACCATGATTTGCATGCCAAGTTCAAATGGAAAATAAATCCTCTTTTATCTAACCCATGAATATTTTCCTCTATTTTTCTCATATCTCTTGATTTTAAGCATGCACTCTTTAATTTTTTAAGGGCATGGCTACCTTTAGTTTCCCTAACTGAGGCTTTGAGTGTCTTTACTTTACGCTCATCTCCTTACCTAACTGTAAGGTAAGCTTTGGGGATTCATGCCCGTCATTCCTAGTTTCCATTACATAGATTCCTCAAAGATTATTCCGTTAAAAGATTCACCACAAAAGAATGGAGGCTTCAATAACATTGCATGCAAACCATAACAAAGAACAAAATTCCTCTCTCCTTCATTAAACCCACGGGTCATATACATGTATTGATGAGAAGTACGCCTCGTCAATTATATATTCTTATGGAAACATGAAACATGAACAATTTTTATATACTTAATAACAATTTATGTATTAATATCAAAATCAATGCAATGATTTAAAATATTTATGTTAATTGTTACTTTATAATTTCTTAAGAATAACACCTAATTATGTGTAATTTCATGCAATTGTACCCATCAATAAAATTTTAATAATTTTAAAAGTGATTAATAATTAAATATAATATTAAAATAAAAATTACAATTTTATAATTTGAAAGAGACACAACTTCTCAAAAAGTAATTATGAAGATGTTACCTTGGGATTTTATGTTATATTACAATTTTATTAGCCATCACCATTGTTTATTGTTTGGCTCTTGCATTTTCCATTATGTGTTTTTCAAAAGCTAAAGGATTAGTCTTTACATGTTTAACATTTATTAGGATTTTTTAAGTAATGTCACCCTTCAGTGGCCACAATGGTGTCATATATAGATGACATGTCACAACTCAAGTGCATTTATTGTGACTGCAACTAATGATTGTAAAGCTTTCTAGGATGGTGCCTCTACACAAACAACCATGTATGTTTGTGTCAAAAGTATTGAATGAGGAAAAATCTCTCTTCGTGATATTATTTTACCTATTCACGAATCTGATGTTTCTTATCATTGACATGATTGTTTCTATTTAATGGGTTATTTTATTAGGATAATTCCCTATAAAATATGTGTAAGACTTGTATTTAATATTCCTAGACTCAACATGGTATAAGGACGGATGGAATCTATAATATAACCAAAGTGTTCTTCCTCTTTTATTTTTCAACCCAAACCATTCCTATTTTGTAGAAGTACTTCACCTAGTATTTCAAATCTCTCCGCTTGTTTTTTCCCAATCGATGCATGACTTTTTTATCTTTGAGAAAAATTCCCTTAAAATCCTGGTTGTAATGAAATTACTTAGATAAATCTAAATATTAGCAACATTAAAACACCAAAACAAAGATAAATTATCACAATATATAAGTTGAATGACTTATCCACTTCAAGGGGACAATCTTTGAACCATACAATAAGACTCAAGTACTTAATATGATGATCATCTACTAGTTACTACCTCTTATACATATTATCCTTACGCTCTGTAATCCACATGGGTTGACATATTAAGCATATGGAAGCATATATAAATGTGATATGTCATGTCAAGAGATTATGTTAGTCATAGATTGACTATAAATATACAATATATGACCTAGGATTAAGAGCATAACATGCCCCCTTTCAAATCACCAATGTCCCCAATGTTGACAATTTTTTGGATGCTTCTTCAAACAAGAGTAGTCCTCGATGTTGATGATCTTTGGGTGTCTGTGCATAAAATATTCCTCCTCCCATGTTACTATTACATTGCCACGATTCTTCTAATTAATTATATACCCAAAAAATACTCTCTTTTGCACCCTCTTAGTGTACATTTGAAGAATTTTCTTAGGTTCCAAAATTATTGGGACTTCTTTATTCATCACAAGCTTTGTTTAGGATGAAACATTTTGTATAATGATAATATCAAAAGTTGGATTGTTATTCAAAAGTGGAAAACTATCTTTGGGACTAAAGGATATCTCCTATTGATGTTTTTTGTATTTGTTGATTATTTAAACCTTTAGTTGGATTTTCCCAGTTGAGATGGTGGTTGGTGGCTTGAATTCAGGAGACATTTTGGATAAAGTGTTTTTCCTCGGTGGCTTGACTAATGGCATATCCTCCACAACAAAAAAAAGATTTTCCACCGTTTCTTAAATATATTGTGATTATTTTCTACCCATTCAAAATAATTGAGTTGTGGGGCCCTTGATTAGCTACATTGGATGAGAGCTCGCATTTTGAGGTGACTTTTTATGCAACCCTTTTAACTCAAACATATTTCCATTTAAAAAACACATGAATAGATTGTAGAATTTCATTTCAATTATTCCTAGGGTTGTGATCCAGTGGACTCCCAAAACAATATTTTCTCCACCTATAGGAATATCAAACATAGGGGAATTGAGCTTATAGTTTACCACTTCAATTTTAATACTATAGAATTTCCTTGAATAATTGCTTATGTCCCTATCTGTAGTCATGACCTAAAATTTTGGAGCTACGAAAATAAAGTAGTTCAAACATGTTGTCAACTTTTTATTGATAACGTTATGTGTACTCCTCGGGTCACTCAATATTATTAAATTATGTTCCTTTAGAATACCCCTTACCTTGAGGGTTTGTGGGGAGATAAAAGCTAACATTGAATGACAAGGGATATTCGGTTGGGATTATCCAAACCCTAGTTTTTCCACCATCTTTACTTCTATTTATTCATCTTTTACTTCATTATTAATGACCTTAATGTAGAAAATTTTATTTTTAGCACATTTATGTCCTTCACTGGATTTTCTATCACAATTGAAACATAAGCCTTTTTCTCGTTTCTCTTAAATTTGTTGAATAGTCAATTTGGTAGGTTGATGTGTTAATTTTGATGCAACTGTACTCTCTTTGCTAGCCATGAAATCCCTTTGTTTAATCATATCTCTTTCCCCCATCCAGTGAGAAACTATCATGGATGTTGATATTGAACTTGGATTAAGCAATCAGACATCAATATTGATGTTATCCTCAAGACCACCAAAGAACAAATCATTTAGATGATCCTCTAAGATGCCCTACACTTATAAGGATAAATTTTGGAAATGTTGGGTATAATCCTTGACTATCCTTGTTTGATGTAGCTTTGTTATCTGGATTAAATAGTTCTTTATAACACAATTATTATAATGCAGTTGGATCTCACCTACGAACATTGACCAAGTAATTGGGATACCCTTATTTTTATTCTACTCACACATCATTCTATACCAAATGAATTGTTCTAGTTCTAGATACAAGGATGCCAATTCCACCTTCTATCGACTTAGAACTTGATACACCTCAAAAAATTCCTTCATTTGGTTTATCCAAATGATTGGGTCCTTGCTATAAAATTTTCTCATCTCCACTATTGGTATCATGTTTCTACCCCCTAAATTAGAACATGACAAGTGATGTGCATAATGGATTCACTATGTAAACTTATGTCCTATCACATGTGTTCGTAGGATATTAAATAATACCCCTATTTCTAAATCCACATCTCAATAGTATACTATTAATACCCCCTTCAAATACAAATTTTCAATTATAAAATGCCCTTTATTTTACCATATATCCAAACTATTCATCTTCCCTTTGGCATTTTTAATACCCCTTTTTTATTTCACTCTCTTCAATTTTGGATTCAATGTCTTACAATTTCACAAAAATTAATTATATTTCCTCTTAAAATCTTGATCAAATTTATATTAGACTTGAAGAGTATAAACCTCATCATGTGTAATTTGATATTTATCTTCCTTTCTTTCCTATCTCCATTTGTCACACTAATCAAACTTTGTATAGTAATGAGAAGGGTCGTATGTGGTTGCATTCTTGTTAGTTTGTATTTATTAATCTTCATGACATGCATTCTCCTTAAAAATTTGAATCAAATGACAAAAAAATATACCTTATCAATGATACTATAAAGGATGTCTCATTTATTGAGAGTTATGTAGTGTCGTTATTCTAGAAATACATGTTTCTTCTCTAAAAAACATGTCACTACTTTGAAAAAAAAACACAATGAAAATTATCTAAATTTAGGGCTTTATTATCTGCCCCAAAACTATTCCTACCTCCTCCTTATTGCTTTAATATGCAGCAATATATTGGGTCCATTTTGATGAATATTTAAAACCCTTGTATGAACTCATGTGATAGGAAATGATTTGGATTGTGAATACCCCATTGTGATGTGGTTTTGTTGAATTGGAGCTATAGTTAATGAGGGGCTGTGACTGACCTAGTTGGGAGTTGGAAGATTGTGGTTTTAGTTTAAGACTAGAAATGGCTGCCATAATTTTAGATTTCACTACGACCAATTTGTCATTGGCCTCATCTAGAGTGTATTTTTTTACCATTGTTGAATACAAATTGTGAAAATTATACTCAATTCAACTGATTTTGTGATATGTTGAGGAAAAACTCTAGGTTCAAATACTCAGTAAGTACTCCTTCCATTTCCATATCCTGAGCATTCTTCCCTAGAGTAGTTTTACCATTTTTTCTATTTTGTGGACTTTTGGGTTAGTATATGTTGTATTTTTTACATATTATACATCTAAGAGTATTGTACCCTATTTTTTAGCAGTATAGATGTGTGGTTTTTTATCTATATGTGTTTATGGGCGATGTCAAAACCCATGATTTATGGACAACCATTATGGGTTATTTTCTTAGCCCATGGTTTTAGTACCCACTATATTGCAAAACCAATTTGATGGATACCTATTAATGTGCTTACATATAGTTGGACATGTAGTAGGGTAGAGCAGAACTTGGAAGTACATTATTGTATCATAAATGGTTAAGTTAATGTAATAAGAGAGAGGTTACTACATTGGGTTTTTTCTCGAAAGGGTTTTCCAGGACAAATTTTGTGTTATCTTGTGTATGACATTTTCATTTCTATTTATCTTGAATATTATATTAAGTAATTCTTCTCTCGTATTTTCTTATCAGATCAAATTCTCTGCACTCTCGTGATTTTTTAATTGGATTCACTATTCATGCTTAAGATTTAGGGTAGAGATTTAGGGTTTGGGATTTTTTAAATACTTTGGATGAATAGACAAAACACAAGGAAAAGAATATTACTAGATTTTGGAAAGCTTTCTGAAAATGTAAATAAACATAAAAAACTCTACCAATTGTTGCTTACATAGTAGTTTTATCAAAAATCATAAAATAAATATAACTTATGTAAAACAAATTTAGAAAATCTGAAATTTGGAGATAATATCACTTAAATAATTGCACATTGTGAGATATTACCGAATCATCAAAATTAGGGTTTTAGCCCATTTTGGCCCAATTTGAAGCTCTAATACCACTTGTAATGAAATTACATAGATAAATCAAAATATCAACATCAATGGAACACTAAAGGATACCAAAATATTGATAAAATATCACAATATGTAAGTATAATGACGTATTCCCTTAGAGGGGGGAGCCTTCGAACCATACAATAATACTCAAGTGCTTAGTATGATGATCATATACTAGTTGTACTACCTCTTATACATACCTTACTTAGGATATGTAATCCACCTATGCTAACCTAATATACATATGAAAGTATAAATAAATGTGATATGACATGTTAAGAGATTATGTTAGCCACATTTTAGCTATACATATATAATATATGACCTAGGATTAAGGATGCAACACTAGTTTGGGTAGGATTTTCTATGGTTCCCCATGTCATGTTGGCATTTCTTGAACCAAATAACATCTAGGAAAGGTTATGTTATTTGTAAAAAAACCTTAGAAGTTTTACTCATCCAAACCCCCCTCGCATCAGGTGGAATGGCCATTTTCTAGGATAAGAAACTACTTACTGGTATGGTGATTTCTACCACTAATACTCATTTTGTTGTTAATTTTTATGCTCTTGGTAATGATTTAACGTGGATTCTCTCAAACATTTATCTACCTAATAATGTGAATGGAAGAAAAAAACTTTGGGAAGATTTAAAGCTTTATAGAAATCAATGTAAAAATGACAATTGGCTAGTTATGGGAGATTTGTTGTTGTTGATTCTCAGTGAGCATCAGGTGGAATGGCCATAATCTAGGATAAGAAACTACTTACTGGTATGGTGATTTCTTCCACTAATACTCATTTTTCTATTAAGTTCCATGCTCTTGGTAATGATTTAACATGGATTCTCTCAAACATGTATGCACCTAATATTGTGAATGGAAGAAGGAAACTTTAGGAAGATTTAAGGATTTTTAAAAATCAATGTAAACATGAAAATTGGTTAGTTATGGGAGATTTCAACTCCCCTCTCAATCCTAGAGAAAATCAAGGTGGTAATACTGACTACTCCAATGGCATGGATGAATTTGCTAAGTTTGTCTCTGATTCTAATCTTATGGATGTGGAACTCCATGGAAATCAATTCACCTGGACAAATAGAAGAGTTGGAAATGACATGATATAGGTTAGATTAGATAAAGCTCTTATATCAGCTAACTAGATTCTTCAACAGGATTTCCATTTATCTTCTCTACCCATAATTGGCCCTTATCATAATCTGATAGTGTTAAATCTTTTCAACTGGGCCAAACCTACACACAGTTCCTTCAAATTTGAAAAGATGTGGCTGGATCATGAAGACATTTTAGATCATATTAAAGAATGGTGGAATTGGGATGGAGAAGGAACTGCTTAATACAGGTTAATTTAGAAATTAAATATTGTTAAAAAGTAGGTGAAAACTTGGAATAAAGAAGTATTTGGCAATATTTTTGAAAGGAAAAATGATCTAAATCAGCAGATTCAAGAGCTTGAATCTCAAATCTCTACAAATGGTATGACCTTGGAGAATCAACTTACAGAAAAGAAACTACTATCTGAGCTGCATACGGTTTGTAGTAGGGAAGAAACTTTTTGGAGGCTCAAATCTAGAGCCATTTGGCTGAAAGAGGGAGATACTAACACAAAATTTTCCATATAACCACTATGAAGCACAGAGCATGCAATAGGATAATTGAGGTCTCAAAAGTAAATGGTATTGTTATCAAAGACCCTAAGGACATCAAAGCTGAAGCTCTTAGATTCTATGAAAATCTGCTTAAGGAAAATAGTGCTTATAATGGAGAGGTAGCCTATTTTCTTTTAGAGCCCATTCTAGGAGATAGTATAGACGAACAAATATTCAAAAACATTACCAAATTAGTCACTATAGAGGATCTTCAAAAAGTTGTATTTTCTCTTTAAGGTAATACGGTACCAGGTCGTGATGGTTTCTCTACTAATTTGTTTCAAAAATTCTGGGAAATATGTTTGAAATACCTTCTCAAGGCAGTAAATGAGTTCTACAGAACAGGAGACCTCCTCAAGGAGCTGAATAACACTCACATTATCCTTGGTCCAAAAAAATGGATGCTAAAGACTTTAAGGACTTCCATCCTATAAGTCTGGTAAATGTGATTTATAGAATCTTTACGAAGATTATTTCCACAAGAATCCAATCTATTCTTTCTGATATAATCTCAAAGAAGAAAAGTGGCTTTATTAAAGGGAGGATAATATAAGATGGGGTGATCATGGTGCATGAAATTATTAATTCAATGGATAAAAATAAAAAAGCTAGTATGGTAATGAAACTTGACATGAACAAGGCTTTTGAAAGAGTTTCTTGACACTTCCTTGATAAGGTTCTAGCTAAATTTGGCTTTCAAAGTAAATTCTGGAAGATCATTCAGGCTTGCATTTCTACGGTTAGATTTTCAGTAGTGGTTAATGGTGAGCCAGGGGGCTTATTTGCCAGTAGTAGGGGTTTAAGACAGGGATATCCCATATCCCCTCTTCTCTTCATTCTCATGGCTGATAGCCTTAGCAGATCCATTACGAAAGCTATTAATGAAGGCCTTTTAAAAGGAGTTAGACCTACTTTTGCTAACCAAACTACTTCACATCAGCAATTTGTTGATGATACACTTCTACTTTTGATGGCCTCCATCCTTGAAGCTAAGGCTATTGAGTCTATTCTAAAATTATATGAGGATGCCTCAGGTCAAGAGGTTAATTTTTATAAGAGTACCATCATCTTTTTCAATACTCCTCTAGAATGACAAAAAATAATCACTCATATTTTGGGTTGTAAAATTAGTTCACTGCCTACAACCTATCTGGGACTACCTCTTGGAACTAATAAAGTTCCCATAACAATTTGGAATGGTTTACTTGACAGGTTTCATAGGAAAATGACTAGATGGAAAGGGATTATTCTCTCCAGTGCTTGAAAATGTCTCCTTATTAAAAGCACATTGCAGAATTTACCTATCTATATTATGTCTATGTGCAACATTCTTGTAGTAATTATGGATAAAATATAAAGGATCCAAATAAAAATTTTATGGTAGGGAATGAAAGAAAAATTTAGGTATCACTTGGTGGCATGGGATCAAGTTTGTACACCTAAAATAATAGGTGGGTTGGGCATTACGGACATCAAAAAAATAAACATGGCTTTAATTGTAAAAATGGGATGGAGAATGCTAACAAAGGAACAACCTTGGATTGAATTAATCAAATTCAAATATCTAGCTCAACAAAATGTGAATTATTTCCTTTATGATGATGAACTACCTCATAGATCTATTTTCTGGAATAAATTGACTCAAATGAGGAACTTTATCAAGCAAGGATGTAAATGGAAAATGGGAAATGACAGTGATATACAGTTTTAGAGTGATAATTGGACTAACTTCAATCTAAATGATAGCTTTGGCTCTATCAAGGATATCTTAGTTAAAAATTATGGAACTAAAGTCAAAGAATACATTCAAATGGAGGGAAATAAAAGAATATAGAAGCAACTTAGTGTGGAGGTGAATGAGCAAAATCCCATGGTTTCCTCTCTCCAAGATAAATTAGATATCATACCTCTGAATATAGAGTGGAGGTGATTGTTTGGAGTAACCCATTTGATGGTGAATATACAGTCAAATCAGGATGTAATTCCTTTTTTGAAAATATTCATTGTGATTTCAAGTGGAGTAGAATTTTTTTGCCTGAACTAACTCCCAAAGTCAATTTATTTTTTTGGCTTGTCCTCAAATTTTGAATTCTCACGAATGATAATTTAATCAAAAGAGGATTTATAATGGCAAACATGTGTTGCATATGTAAAAAGGAGGTTAAGGACATTAAACACCTATTGCTACACTATGAGTTTGCTTCGAAGATCTGGAGTTTTGCTTTTTCAAGATTCAATATATGTTAGACCTTTCCAAAGAAATTATTATAAACTTAGGAACAATGGGACCTCCAATACAAACATGACATGGTTAGGAGACTATTGAAATTAACCTTGCCTCATATAATCGAGAGAATCTGGAAAGTCATGAATGATATAATTTTCAGAAACAGTAGGCAGATTTGTAAAACAAGCTTCAATAAGATTGGTAATGTTGTCAAAGATAATATTGAAAGATTTAAACAACCCAAAAACAATCAATATCCTAAGAATGAAGAGGTTATCCTTTCAAATTGGAAGATTGATATTGAACATGTTCATAAACAAAGAACTTCAATCATTCACGAGTCTTCAATACACTGGATCCCTCCTCCTAATTCTTGGTATAAGCTCAATTTTGATGGAGCCTCTAAGGGCAATCCAGGTGTTGCTGCTGGTGGAGGAATCATACGGGATCACAAAGGTTGTTTAATTTCTTCTTATGCAAGTAGAATGGGACACCAAAGCAACCATTATGTTGAAGCCTTATCAACTTTATGGGGCCTAAGACTTGTTAAAGAATGTAATATTCTAAACATTATTATATAAGGAGACTCCTTGGATGTAATCAATCATTTAAATTAGATTCATCCTTCTAGTTGGACAATTAAGGCATTTATACAAGAGTCTATAAATATTTGTCACACTTTTAATAACTTTAAAATTGGCCACACTTATAGAGAGGGTAATAGTGTGGTGGATGCCTTTGTAAATCATGGAATTAGTAGAACCTTCACCACTTGGTATTATGAAGAAAATACCCCTATTGAAGTACAAAACTCTATCATCAAAGATAAATGTGATAGATTACATCCCATGTAGAATCTCTTATGAGATTTCATTTGATTTATTGGAAATGCAAGTTAGCACATGTGAGAGGAGTACATGCATTTATAATCATAAACTTCCGCATGCCCAACAGGTCTGTAGATGGATGGTTAAAAAGTGGATTAGGGAAGATACAAATAGGTTTTTCACTAGATTCAAGTAGGCTACATGTAGAGGTGGAAAAATGGCGGGAGATCCTTGCCAAATAGACCCTAACAATGATCCTACATGGAAATAAAACATAGAGATGTGGAACTACCTTCATCTGGGGGGTTGTTAAGTTCATTGAGAAGATACAAGGGCATGATCATAGCATTTCCTTACATTTTTCCGCATATTGGAAAGAACGAAAGGTAAAATATGGTGGTCAAAACCTTTTGATAATAGAGGATCTTATTACAGAGATCATGAACCTCACTTTGGAAGGAATAAGATTTTTCAGTAAGAGAGTGGATAAAAATGCGGAAGCTAAAATTTTTGTTGAAACGGGGGAGGAGCTTCAATTTGTAACAGTGGTTATAAAGGTAAGTTCCATCCCTGAGCCATTTGATGAAATTGCTAAGATGATGGTTCATTTTATTTCACTTGAAGGTAGATACATCACTGTATACACAAAGCATTTGGTTTTTCTTAACCATTTTAGGTGAAACCTTCTTGTTATCTTCCTACACTATCTCTTAAGCTCAATGGAGCGTTCCATACTTGATTTCCAAAACTACACTTGAGTCATTCCCCTCCATCAAGGGCTGATCTTCCTCCTTCATAGACATTACCTTACACATCACCCTAACATACTTGCTACTCCTGTCATCCCACCCATTCCCATTAATCCTATTCCCATTGTCACCCCAACCACCATCTTTGGTCAAAGGAAAGTTAGAACTAAAAATCCTTCCTTCTTCAAACTATACCCCTCTCCTTTCAGCAGAGTTCTCAAGAGTAGTAAGGACATTGAAATTACCCAAGATTTATTACACATCAGCAATACAAAACAAGGAAACAACACTCAACATGACAAGGGGAATCTTCTTCATAGGATGGAAACCATGGAAAAAGAGATGGAGAATCTCATAAAGGACATGGATCAGCTGATTAAAGTAAAGAGGTAAAATAAAATTGAATGAGGATATTGAAATTGGTGAAGAACAGGTAAATGAAATTTATAAGAAATTGAATTCCCTAGACAAAAAACTAGGGAATTCTAAGGAATGACATGATCATAACATCTCAATTTTCAGGGCTATCCATGATTTTCTGGAACAATAGGTCAGAAGCATTACCATGCTCGATGGTATCTCAGCAATCATTTGGGGCATTAGTGTTGAAAGGGACCAGGTGATCTCCCAACTGAATGTTAATGACCCTACACATGTCACTACTCTGGCACTATTCACCTCACTTCAGACTGTTAAATCAAGAATTGACAAGGCTTTTAGGAGATAAACTTCTTCATAGCAGTATTGATGTGGTTTGGATGATGTTTTGTTGTTGTTAGGTTGTTGTTTAACTGTTGCTTTTTAGCATTTCTATACTTATTCTGCTCTTTCTTGGTAGTTCCTTTTTTTACTATTGATTGGCTTATTGTAATATCTGGATCTTGATCCTTTTTTTCTACTAACTCCTATTTATCTAGATTTTGAACCTTTTTTGTATTACGGTATAGTCCCTTCAAAACTATTTTCCAATAATAAAAAAACCCTCGCACAACTTTAAGGATTTTATTGACATCCAAGTTGATGATTATCATTACAGTCAAAGAGTTTTCTACATCAGTTTTCCTCATACATGTTTTTGATACCACTCTTTTGAGCATAAAATTGACAATTGTCCCCTGTTAGATTTGTCTAATAAAAACATGTCAAATTTAGTTACTGATTTAATAAAATCTGAATTATTTTATAAAAAATCTAAAAGTAATTATTGTTATAAATGGCATACAATTAAATATAAATGTTAAGTAATTTATTTGATTCTAATTATGAAATTCAATGAGGGATAAGGTACTTACCCTGATTTCATTTTTCCCAAACTATGTATGGGTTGAAGAATGTGGTGAAACAAAAAAACAGATCATTACAACGAGCCTCTGAATAATGCAAAGGATGTGGAAATTTTTGGACTGGGGTGGCTGGGAATGGACTAGGGAACCTACAGGTGCCCAAGATCTTTGTGGGGGCACTGGAGTCTACATAAAATCTTGGGATTTGGTTCGAACACCATCGCTAGGGTTTCACACTTATTCACCTTTGGTCGTATGTGCTACACTTGGATCATTGAGGTACCTTAAACCTACACACAAATATCCTCCTACAAAACCCTCAAAAAGACATCAAATCCTAAAAACGAAGATGTAAAATGAGGGGTTAGAATGTCCTCATTTGTTAACTAGTGATCTTACAACTGAGCATTGCACCACATCTCAGACCTAATGTAGTTCTATATGTTTGTGTGTGAAATAATGCTCGTAGTTCTCCCTCACGCTAATGACACCAAGCTAGTAGGTGAGAACTAGATAAAATGCAAATGTGTTGGATATAATAGAATGAACTCCCCTTCCTATGTAGTGTGTATATATAAAAATATGCCCAAATGCAACCCCTTGAGATATGTAGATAGATATCCCTTGATATAAATTGTCCACCCTTATAATGGTATTTATGTTGAGTGTGTATATGGATCTCTTGCTTGAATTTTGACACTAATGACTTGACATGCCAACTATAACCTTGAGATATGAGAGGGAAAACCAAAAATACCAACCTCATATGTCAAAAATAAAATAAAACATAAAAACGACCCGGGCGCCCACGATGGACAAGTTCCTGATGCTGGTGTCCAATCTTGGGTGCTAGTTTCCAGAGACAAATGACGAAAAAAATGAGTGGAGACTGGGTGACAGGGATCCCTGTGACCTAGCTAGAATTGGGTGTATGAGTGATAGGTGTGAAAGCTAATAGAAATAGAAACCAACAAGACAAGTGGATGGACTAGGAAATTGCTCAAGAATGAATAATTTTTTTATGCAAGATCCATATATAAAACAACACACTTGGTGGTATAGTAACTAGTAGTAAGTGTGTGATTTTTTGTCTACATTTTCCCCCACTTTATGTTGGTGAGTGAAATCTTGATAACATAAAGTAGATAGAGATGCATACCTGAGAGAATTTCATAGAATCCCATGTTGTAGAAGTACATGCATATGTTGTAGAAGTAGGTGTAGAATAAGAACACATAGTGTGGTGAACCATAGATTGGCATGTCGATCCATGCATTATAACAAGATACATGGGACCATTACGAGGAGAACCAAATGATATTGATTATTTCAATATTGAGTGATTGGAGATTTCATTTTTTTCAATGATGGGGATGTGTTGGGGTAAGGAGTGATCAATTCCTAACTTGGTTTCATGTGTGTGTGAAAAAATGAGGATTTGGGTGTCTTGTCACCGGAGGAAGAGTGTAGGGAGAGAGGTTTAATTTTACTCTCTAACTTTTACTACATCCTCAAAAGGTCTAGCTATTGTAGATGGAAAAAATACTAGATTTTATTAATTTAGATCCAATTTGGTTTGTTTCTATCAAATGTGAATAACCCAGATTGGAGAAGTATAGGAAAGGCAATGACATCTTATTGTCCACACTCCAAGGGTGTCAACATAATTTTTTTGATATGCCTTCCATGTTAGGTCATCTGGAAGTAACGGAAAATGTGGAATAATTTCCCATGTTAGGTCATCTGGGAAAGTGATATCACTCCCAAGTTAGGTCATCTAGGAGGATAAATACATCGTGTTATGTCGATTGTTTGATGTGATTTATAATGGTAAGAGATTTGTGTTGAGATTTAATACGTACAATGGATTACTAATGGAGATATTTTTCATTTGGTTTCCCCCATATTAGGTCATTAGGGGGATTCACTAGAAATTGGTATGAAGTGTCACATGTTGTATGAGAAAAAAATTCAAAAATGATGAATTAGAGTTGTGTGATGATCACGTAGTAGTGTGAGGGGGATTATAGGATGCCCTAATTATAAGCCCCCTTTTCTGTGAAAGGGGAGTGGTGATGAGAACACACATTGAGCCGAAAGTAAATGAGTAATGAAGTAATAGTGAATAGATGATGAATATTGAAAAAGTATGTATATATTGAGTTGAAATGATGACTAGGAGGAATATAGTGTTCATGGAATGTATACAATACAATAATATGCAAAATTTTGAAGAGAACAATTCAAAGGATATAACAAATAGACTAGGGATGCTCTAGATATGATTGAAACTGAGTGATATTGATTACTTTGAAGAATAGGTGTAAATAATGATGATGACATGGTAAGTAATTGAAAGGTACTATAAATAGTAATATGAAAAAGTGAATAGGAAATTCATTTGATTATTATGCGAGTGTAATTTTGAGTTGTGGGTGTGTGAATATGCCTCAAGTGAGATCACCTAGATTGATTCATTTTGAGATGGAGGTGGCAGAAGTGGCATCACATATGACAATTGAGCTAGTAAGTGTGACTTTTTTCAAGAATTGTGTTGAAATTAATTGTTTTTGGTAAAATTTGGTGTATTTTTTATTTTTTATTTTTGAGGCATTTCAAACTTGGGCAAGAGCGGTGAAGGTACTAATGACCTTCAGGAATCCAGCTCACAAACATGGGCACTGGTGACCTACTCTTGGGTGCCCACATCCAACTCCTGGGTGTTGGAAACCTAGAAGGATAGTTCATAGTCTAGAGCACAAAAATTGTGAAAATTAATATTTTATGATGTTATCGATAGGTGCATTTGCATATTAATGAGATGTTAATGATTTTCTTGTTGTCGTTTTTTGGTGTGCAGAGGGATATTCATTTACGAGAGTTTCATGGTGGCCGCCACTTGAGCACATTGTTAGGATTGTGTTTGTTAGATGACTATTGGGATGTATTGCCATGTCAGCCTGCGACACATAGCGAGTATGGGGGATATGCCCCATAATATGTTTATGATCATTTCATTGTGCAAAATATGGTGTGCATATACTTGCACATTTTTTTTCCCTTCAGGTGAGATGACCATGAATTTAGAGGATGTATATCATATATTGTGATTGCCTATCATTGTTGAGAGGGTTCAGGTGATAGTTATAGATGATGCTTAGAGACAGATGAGGGTTTCTAGGTAGTATTTTATGAGGACTCAAGTTCATACTGAGGTCCACATTAGTCAGTATGTTATACTGAGGTCATGGGTTCCGCGATTGTAGAAGTTTATTGCTATTGTGATCACCTCTTCAGTTGCAGTGGAGGGTAGTGATGTAGGCATCTTGTATAAGATGCATGATATTTTTCATCATATAGAGAAGGATGGGATGAGATATTCTTGGGAACGATGTGTAATAGGAAAATTTTACAGAGATCTATACATATTTACACAGGAGGAGCATGGGGGTGGTACTGTAGCTACCACATTGTTACGTGTATGGGCCTATGAGCATATTGTGATACTAACGCCAATTGGTGGACTGTGAGGACATTGGACAAGGCCAAATATATTTTTTGGGATATGTGTAGGTGTTCACAACATGAAGATGGATATAGATACTTACAGAGTTATGTTAGATTATATGGGGCTAGAGGTCGTGACATGGAGGCCATAACAAGACTACATGGGATGGCCAGAGGATACGATAGAGCTACAATGTATTTGGAAAACTATATGGTTAAAGGATCAATTTCCATGGGTGACCAAGTTATTTCAGGTGGAGCATGTATCGCAATAATTTGGTATGGCCCAAGATGTGCCCTCATATCCATATGTATGGGTGAAGGCCATTAGGGTACCAAGGATGGTTGGAAATAGGCCAGGGCCCATAGGAGTGCAAATAGTATCTCCTAGGCTAGATAAGGCAGATGTGGCGATAGAGATAGTATATGTGGATGACATGGGGTATATGAAGACCTGCATTTTATGGTGGGTATTTTTGTTTCTAGTATTTGTGGATGTGGTGGGAACACAACTGAGGGGAGTAGTATAGGGGCAAGGACATGCCCCTGATAGCGTGGCAGTACCGATAGCAGAGCATGAGTATTTATATATTGATACTTGTGATTTTTTATTTGGTTTTGTAAATATTTTTGTTATTTGATGCGTTGATCTATGGATGCAGGTGATGCGTATTGATCATTGATTATGGACACATCTGTCCACACATTAACGTGAAATATGCCCATCGTTGTACTCATAAGAAGTGGCATGCTAGAGAATGTGAATGCTATCATGAGTGAGAATGCACACTTATTTGATCCAATGGTGCTAGCAATGGCTACGTGTAATGTGTTATTGATCGAAAGGGATGAGGCATGAGAGGAAACATAGTGAGCTAAATAGGTTGTGGGTGGAGGTCCCCTAGTATAGGATGTATTTGTGAGGTTTGTGGAGCTCCAGGGTCACTTTGTAGAACATTCGATCAAGTTGACTTTGTTATGTAAGTAGGTAGATAGGTATAGTGGCTGCGACCAATGGCACAAATTCAGTGGTGAAGCATCTAGTTCTAGATCTCCCGCAGTTATAGATAGTGATAATGATGATGAGATATGAGACGTATGTATTGATGTAGTGATGTATAATGGATTGCCCCCCAGTATTGGCATTTTCATAACTATGCTTGTGATTGATATATATATTGGCATACGTTTGTTATAGTTGATGTTCATTGATGTGTGATCTGAGGATTGGGACTCATTTGTTGATGTATATTGTGTTGATTATTGTCATTATATTTGGTATGTGATTTTTGATTATTGTGTTGTTGATTTCATTTGAAATCCTTAGTTGTTGATGTTTGAAAAATGATGGGATGGCGTATCGTATGTGTGAATAAAGTTTTGATTAATGGTAAAGTATGAAGCAAATGTATGATATAAAAGAGTGTGTGAATGGGATGATCGTAAAAAAGTGCATTTAAATGCATGTGAATACAATGAAGAGGGGGGAATAAGAAGAGTGATGCCCCAAGTATGTAGATGATAATTTTCATTTATATAAGACCCCTTAGTAGTTAGGAATGAACCGTAATGTAAGAGTTCGTCATCGGGAAGTGATATGATAGTATTCTCTAGATAGATATATCGATATAATGTGTAGTGCAAAGATATGGTGAGGTTCTTATTATGACAGATCCCTCAACATTCATGTAATAACTGTGAGAACACGAGTGCATCATCAGGGGGTAAGGTGAAGAAAATCACCTACCAAAGACCAAGCAGGTGTGGAGTGGTGAAAGCATGTTGAGTGGAAGTAGTATGAGTGTATGAACCAAATTGAATGCCTAATGAAATGGTTCCAATGAAGGGATATGCAATGATGGGAAATGTAGATGTAGACGGCTTAGGATGCCAATGTGAAGTAGTAACATTGTGTGTCAAATTAGATGGTGCAGCAGTGGATGAATGAGATGGAGAGTGTGCATGAACAATGACCTATGGTTGTGGACGAATAATGACCTTAGCACTAGATGAAGGAGATAAGTCAACTAGTGTAACATCACGCTTGCATGGAATTAGAGACATATACCGCTCATGAGAGAAAGAGCCAAAGGAAATGACACCCTTATCTTATAATTTTTGTAATCTTTCATGAATGGCGTAACCATCATTTTCACAATGGCCATTGATATGATGATAATTGTAATAAGCTTGATCATGCTGGTATTGCAATCAATGAGGTGGGTGATACTAGTTAGAAGGTCAACTAATAAAACGCTTATCAAGAAAGGCACGTAGCACATCATGTAGTCTAGTGTGATGAGAAAATTGTAATGGATCCCATGAAGGAGATGCAGAAGTATGACGTGGAGCCCAACGTAGTGGAGGAGATGAAGGATTTTTATGCAATGGAGGAAACTAAAATTTCTTGTGAGGTTTAGGATATGGAGATCATGGAGGACACTCGAAATATGGAAGTGGAGAAGAACTATATGATGCAACAGTAGCAGTGATAGGAGGATGATCTATAACATGTGCAACAATGAGATATTGTTCGATATCAATGAATTTATAGCATATGAGTGTGAATGATTCACATGTGTCATATTGCAAGTGCTCTTTTAAATTAGGAATTAGGCCACAACAAAAGATGAATCATTTTTCTAAATCAATGGGTTGAAATACTAACTAATGTATGCAAGCATTAAAGCTTAAAACATAATCAACAATAGATTCTGGTTTGCCTTGATGTAAGCTAGGTAAGCAGTCATGGGTGACTCTAGGGCCATTGTTAAGTATGAAGTGACAAAGAAATACCTCTTCCATTTCATAATAGGTACTAATAGATCCAAAAGGTAAATATGTTTACCATTGGAGAGCATCAGCAATAAGACTATAATGAAAGACTTTCAACAATAATCGATCATTGGAGTAAGAAGCCATAGTGAGATGATAGTGCTTGAGATGTAAATATGGGTTGTTAGTACCATCAAAGCATGAAAAGGTAGGCATAATGAAATCCTTAGGAAATATTGAATTGTGAATCTTCTTTGGAATAGGATTGTCATATAAATATTTGTTATCAATGGAAGCATATAGGCCTTACTTTTAAGAGTGAGAGATTGGACCTGAGATTGTAACTGACCAACACCATGCATGAGTGATAATATATGATGTGATGGAATATAAGGATATTTAGATGGCATATTGAGAGGTTATACCTTTCCATTATGAGTGATTATAGGAATATCATATGAAGAAGTGGAGGATTCCAATACTATAGGGATGGTAGGTGTAGGTGCAGAAGAAGTTATAGGTGGTAAAGAGAATGGAATATCCATAACATCAGTAGGAATATCATTAGGAGAGTTGTTGGGGGATGAAATAATGGACAAAGATGACTCAACATATATGTTACAAGATACAATCTCAGAAGGATATGAAAGTGGAGTAGGGGATTCACATTCAACAGTATATAAAGAGGTGGAATCGTTACTATCATGTGCCTCATCAATATTAGACAAAGATTCGGAGGCAAGGATTTCATCAAGCATATCATCACTGTAGAATGAAGAAGAGAAAGGATGAGATGTAACCTTACAATCACTTGAAACATTTTCAAAAAAACATGGAACATGAGATGTAGATATACAATTATCTAGACAAGTATTAGAAGCAAGATCATGTACATGGATAGCATCATTATGTGTTGTATTCATACTAGCGTCACCAAGGTTGAGCAAATAGTCAATAATAGCCTCATCCAAAGTTGTAACAACAGTAGAAAAAGGTGGAGGAAGCCTATTGTTGATAAGATATCTAAGTCGACAATGTGAAAAGATAGTTGGGTCCTAAATAATACTAATGGTAGAATTATCAAAACTAGTAGGAATATTGTATTGATTGGCTAAAATATCTCTTTGAACCTCATCCAAAAGAGTAAGATTATGATAGAGAGTGTGAAGTTCATAAATAGTAGCTTCATCATATATAGGACTGATACTTACATGAGGCATAGCTTGGGCATGAGGGGGAGAGATACTCCTAGTCATTATGGTTTTAGTGGATCCTAGGGCAATGAGTTCTAAGCTATGAGTTCACCAAAATGATTTAATAAAATATGAATTATTTTATTAAAATATGAAAGAAATGACTGTTATAAATTACATAAAAAGAAATATAAATGTGAAGTAATTTATTTTATTCTAATTATAAAATTAAATAGGAGGTATAAGTTACTTAGCTTGAATTTGCTTATCCTGAAGTGAGTATGGCCTGAATAATGTGGTGAAAAAAAAATACATACCGTCACAATGAGCCTCTGAAAAATGCAGAGGAGGTGGAAATTGATGTACCATGGTGCCTTGGAATGAACTAGGGTGCCTGTCAGCACCCAAGACCTCTGTGGGAGTACTGGAGTCTGTAGAAAATCTCGAGATCTGGTTCCAATACTGTCACTAGGGTTTCACACTTATTCACCTTTGGTTGTTTGTATGTTGCACTTGGATCACTTAGGTACCTATAAACCTACACACAAATATCCTCCTACAAAACCCTCAAAAAGACATCAAATCCTAAAAAAGAAAGATGTAAAATGAGGGGTTGGACTGTCCTCGGTTATCAACTAGTGAACTTATAATTGAGCATTGTACTACATCTCAAACCCAATGTAGTTCTATGTCCTTGTGTGTGCAAGTGTTCCTAGGTCACCCTCATGCTAATGACACCAAGAAAGTGGGTGGTGACTATATAAAATGCAAATGTTTGGGATGGAATAGAATGAACTCCCCTTCCTATGCAGTGTGTATGTAGAAAAATGTGCCTAAATGTAACCCCTTTAGATATGTAGATATATATCCCTTGATAGAAATTGTATGACCTTATAATGGTATGTATGTTGTGTTTATATAGGGATTTCTTGCTTGAATTTCAAAAATGGTGACCTGACATGCCGACTAGTATGTTGGGATATGAGAGAGAAAACTGAAAAGACCGACATTAAATGTCAAAAATCAAATCAAACATATAAAGAGGATCTGAGTGCCCAAGATGGGCAAGGGCGCGCTTGGCACTGGTGTCCAATCATGGGCATTAATGTCTAGAGAAAAATAATGACAAATGAGTGGAGATTGACTTACAAGGATCCCTACGACCTAACCTAAATTGGGTGTATGAGTGACATGTGTGAAAGATAATACCAATAGAAACTAGCAAGACAATTGAACAGACTAGGAAATGGTCACCAGTGTATACTTTCCTTACACGAGATCTCTATATAAAACAACACACTTGGCAGTATGATAAATAGTAGTAAGTGTGTGATTTTGTGTCTATATTTACTGAGGTCCCCTAGTATAATGAACAAGATTGTTGGACCACTATTAGTGGTTGTAAAAATATCCATAACAAAGGTGGGGACAATAAACTTTGTGTGGGTACACCCAATGCCAAAAGTTCCAATATGAACCTTAACATTAATGATCATTCACAAGTAACACATAAATAAATGGTGGTTGTTGCTCCCCTAGGATAACAAACTCAGTCTTAATAGGATAAATCTAAATCATGTCAAAAAACCTAAGGTTTTAAGCACATTTAAAGTCATTCTCGATATCTTAAACTACTTGTAGACACCCTAAAAATCATACCCATTCGCAGTCATCCCTATCACCTACGCAATGTACCAAATCAATTATAGAATACATTTTAGACCATAGCCTCTCACATTCCATTAGAATTCACCTTCATCCCTTTAGAATTAATTTAATTAATTTTATCATGCATAAACCATACACTCACACCCCTTGGCCAATTTAATTAGCTATTTAAATAAATAATAGCTAATTATCTACTCACCCTCCACTCACCTCAATTTTACTGTCCAACTCACTCAAGTTGAGCTAGCTCACTCCACTCAAATACTAGAAACCTACAAAGGTAGAAGCAAAATATTCACCTACAACCACATTTTGTAATAAAATCAAAATCCTACTAAATTTTAACTACCCCTTAAATTCTTATTCAAACCATCCAATTACGTAGACCAAATTAGCTTGCTAATTCAGGAAAATGCATTCATTTACCTACAACTCATTCAAATCTTGATCCGTAATCCATGGCCTCTCCTTCAACTATATATATGAGGCTCTTTCCTTCACAATTCATCTCTTGGAAGCTTTAAACATTTGCAACAATACTCTACCCATTTTCCGTTAGAATTTTCATAGTGGAAGGTTTTCCATTTGATCATGCATTGCTCATAGAATCCTTCTTCCATTTGGAACCAAGTTTGGAGCATCCACAACCAAATCATCTAAAGATATCCAGCAAGTGTGGTACTCCATTCTACACTTTAGCTATCTCATTTGAGGTTACAAGAAAACTTGAAGAAAGGTTTGCATTGCATTATTATTGTTGTTTTCTTTCATTTGTTTCGGTTTTCCTTGCATACATTATGGCAAACCCAATGGGACTCCCACGCATTATTTATTAGTTTACCTTATTTCTTGTCAAGATAACGTTGTTTTTTTGTTATTTGTTTCATTTAATATCTACTAACAAAATTTTAGGGTATTTGGTGGTGTAAACTGAGAGAAAATACAAAAAATAGTCATTCTACCTTTTTTCATTTTTTGTGCATCTACCATATCCTATGAAGTGTGCTACTGTAACAGTAAACGTGCTACCATAACCAATTTTTAACCAAGAAAAGTCTTTGTCATGCTAGTACACCTACTTGAGTGTCTTACCATTAGCCTTCACACTAGTGCACCTACTTGAGTGCACTATCGTTGACCTTCACACTAGCACACCTACTTGAGTTTGCTACCGTTAACCTTCATGCTAGTACACCTACTTGAGTGTGCTACCATTAACAGTTATGCTTAACACTCATTCTAGTGTAGCTAATTTAATGCGTTAGCATTATGTGTTTTTCTTTTTACTTTTTTTTATAGTTTTCCAATGTGTTTGCTCATGGTTTTTCTTAAAATTCCATAAATGGTATACAAGCTCTATTAGGGTTTTCTCCAAGTGCACTTGTCATTTTGAGGTATCTTAGGGCACTGCGGGGTAGTAATACCGTCATTATTTTCTATGGTTTATCTCCCTCTGGGTGCCTCTATATAATGAGTCCTCCCACTTCAAGCCTAGTTTTTGCAACCACGGCTAGAGATAGTGGAGATCTGAAACATGTCACTGCCACCAAAATGAACCTGAAAGTTCATCCCAAAGGTTTTTTCATGAGGTAATGATACCCCTCCTGATATTGTTTTGCCCATTCCTGATTTTAATGCTAATTGTCAATGGTTGGAACAATTTTGTCTCATTGGGTACTTCGTGGGTCACATGCCCTCTAAAATCATTCTCAAATCTTGGGTTAAATCAGTTTGGACTCCTCATGGTGTTTGGCTTGAGTGCATATAGAATATGACTGAAGGATTCTTCCTTTTTCACTTCTCTAACCCAGTTAATGGCAATGAATAAATGTTAGCCCTATTATAGCTTTACATGTTATGTTTACAACTTTTGTTGTATGTGTACTATTTTAATAAGGACCATGATGGTTTGTGATCATCTTAAGAAAAGTGATGAAACTTAAAGCTGTTTAGTCTGAAAGAGTTGGATAGCCTAAAATCTATTTCTATTTTTCATCAGTCAATTCTCATTACTAGAAGAGTTTCTTCCACCTGATTCTTCTATCTGCTTCCTTCATATATTTTTTATCATCGATCAACCTCTTCTATCACCCCATTGACACTCGAGGGGGCATCCTTCATTCTACTAATTTTTCGTCAAAAAATTCTAGTTTATACTTGTGTACTATCTTTGAAGTGGCGCTGCTTATGACACCCCAAAGAGGAGCAAATGTAGAGGATTTAATGTAAAAGTGGTACCAATTACCTTCTATCTCATCATTTCTGTTATAATTAGTGATTTTCGCTAAATAATTAACGTTTCCCTCTATTTTGGTCAATTAACGACACTTCGTTAATTAACTAGCCTTCATCACATTCCGAATGTCAATTAACGACACTTCGTTAGTTATAATCCTCTTCGAATCAATTAATTAACTATTATTAGTTAATTAAGACATTTTAACATTGTATTTAATCAATAAACCCTTTTATTGGTTAAATCCATCTTTCAAATGCTTCAAATCATATCAAAATTCCTCCTAAATCACCTCTAAATAGCCTAAAAAGCTTATTCTAGCCTATTAATTAATCCTACTTGATTAATTAAAGCACTCTCCAACTCCCATGAGTTGTTAATCACTTAATTTTTCTAAGTATGCTTAACAAATCTAAATCTACTTTATCATTTATCCCACATCCATTGGGATTCAAGCTTCTCTCAAATAGAAAGCTATATAAAGGACCAAGTTCCTACCTTCACACCTTACACCATAGTTTTACTAGTATTATCATAAAGCATATGATTAATACCTTCTCCATTAATTTGGAGTAACTTGTTCATCTCTTGCATCCATTCCTTCATGCTTGATTAGTAAAGAAAGATCTAAGCATGGCCTCGTAGTTATTGCTTAGTGAGATTCTAAAAGGAACGATAACCAAATCGTAACAAGCCAAGAAATCAGATGTTAATCAAACACCACGATCAATAAGATAAAAGTAATTCACCAGAATAACTTTAATGAAACCTTTGCAAACAAATGAGCCTCACTATCATATAATAATATGGAACTCAATGAAATACAATGAGAATGGGCCTTGCTTATATAGGAAAAGAATAACAATCTAAGAGCTAGTCAAGGTCGTAGATCAAGCCATAAATCAATGAAATAACTAGTCATCAAAGAACAAGTCAAGTCCATAGATTTAGGAAAGAATTAGACATCAAGGATCTAGTCAATACCATAGATCAAGGAAGAAACTATACCTAACAACTAGATAAAATCTCCTAATATCTAAACAAGATAAAAAGAAATTTTCACACACATAAGTGGGTGAGGATAAATACAATAAAAGGTAAATAAAGTACATATTTGAACATTAACTAAGGTAAATACCTAATCTAACACCCCCCCTCAAGTGAATCTAGGGGCCAAAATAGAAGTGGCATGTCCACAGTATGAGTCCCAAAAACTAGGCCTGATGAGGTACTTATGTATAATATATCCATGAAGAAATCTCAAACCAAAAGAAGGAAAGAATCCTACCAGGAGGAAAGAGAGAAGAAGAAGAAAGAAGATGTTCTCACGAACACCCCCCAAGAACAAATTCTGCAACCCCAAGCATTCCATGCAACTCAAGGTAGCGAGGTGATGAAAAAGGCTTTGTAAAGATGTCTGCAACCTGCTGTTGAGTCGGAATGTAATCCAAGCAAAGAACTCCATCCTGAATGTGCTAATGAATGAAGTGTATGTGTATCTCAATGTACTTGGTCTGTTGGTGCTCAACAAGGTTGTGAAAAATGTGAATTGCACTTTGGTTGTCACACCAAAGTACAATCAGTGAATCCTGTGGGAATCTAAACTCTGTTAATAACTATAGAAGCCAAAGAATCTACTGACTCACTATAACTATTTCCCTATACTCTTCCTCCAAAGATGAAAGTGCAATATCCAGTTGCTTTTTAAACGCCCAAATCAACTAGAGAAGAATCAAGACAAAAATGATAGCCAAAATTGGAACGCCTGTCATCAACAGAACCTGCCCAATCTAAATCTATATACCCAACCAACTGAGTAGAATCTTTAGTGTAGTGTAGGGTCAAAGTGGAAAGTGCCCTATAAATAGCACAAAATCCTTTTGGAAACGTGCCAGTGACTATTATGAGGAGAATGTTCAAATCGAGATACAAGCCCTACTGTAAATGAAATATTAGGGCGAGTATGGGTCAAGTACATGAGACTTCCCACCAACGTCCTTTACAAAGTAGGATCACAAAGTGGAGTGGTACATGTGGAAGTAAGAGTAACCCCTCGACTGAAAAGGAGATGGACTTGGCTTACAATCAGCCATATCAAAGCACCAAAGAAGATCATGGGTGTACTTTTTCTGACTCAAATGAATCCCTGATTTTTTCTGAGAAATCTACAAACCAAGGAAATAATGTAATAACCCAAGATTTGTCATGTCAAACTGTCTAGAAAGAGCCTTCTGAATAGTCCGAATGTGTGAAGAAGAACTGTTAGCAAGTAACCAATCATCAACATACAAGACAAGTATCACAATATCCTCACCAACATGTTGTAGATATACTGTATGATCTAAGTGACAATGAACAAAACTAGTAGATAGAAGAAAAGAATCCATCTTCTCATACCAAGCACAAGGGCCTTGTTTGAGACCGTAGAGAGACCTTCAGAGCCTACAAATAAGAGAAGAATCCTGAACAAACCCATCATGTTTCTCCATGTATATTTCCTCTTGTAAATCTCTATGGAAGAAGGCACTCTTCACATCCATTTGGTATACGGGCCACCCCTATGATGCAGCAATAACAAGTATAAGGCATACAAAATATATCTTAGCAACAGGTGTAAAATTCCTAGAGTAATCAATTACCTTAAACTTACGAAAAACCCTTTGCAACAAGACGAGCATTATACTTTTCAATGGACCCATCAGCTGCATATTTGGTTCGGTATACCCACTTACACCTAACCATCTTTCTTCCTTTAGGAAGAGATACAAAATCCCAAGTATGATTCTTCATCAAAGAAGAATACTCAGGTGACATCACATCATCCCACTCTTGTATCCCATGAGCCTTTGAAAATGATTGTGGATCCTCAGAAACTACCTGACACAAAATTCCAGAACCTATAGAATGTGTGTGATGATGCCTAGTGGGTGGAAGATCATGTATGAAAGGTGTTACCTCGAAAAATTTAGTACGAGCCCACTTAGGCATAATGAAAACATCAGTGGGAATAGGATTCCCAATGACATTTATAACCTCCTCATCAACCTACTCAAAGAAAGGATCCTCAAGATGAGATGAATAAGGAGGCATGGAAGAAGATGAAGAATCATGAGGAGTGAAGCGCTAATCAAACTGAACATGTCTTCAAAATAGAATGTCATGATTATCAAGATCTAAAGTTGATAAGCTCTCATGTCCTCATAATACCCTACAAACATCAAGGGTTTTCTCTTATTATCCAAAGCTTTCCCCCCCCCCCCCCCCCCTTTTTTTCTTTGGCACAAAGGCCCAAGCATGACTCCCAAAGAATTGAAAAAATGAAACATTTGGCTTAGTGTTGGACCAAGCTTTCTCTAGAGTCAAATGCTCAAGTTCTCTGTGTGGTGTGTGATTTTGAATATAGTTAGCAAAATTAATTGCTTCTACCCAGTAGATAGGAGGTAAATCTCTAGAATGTATCATACAGTTAGCCATTTCCTTTAAAGTTCTATTCTTTTGTTTTGATAAGTCATTCCATTGTGGAGTATGAGGAACAAAATGCTGATGAATAATACCTTGAGTTTCCAAAAATTTAGAAAACTCGTTGCTGAAGTACTCACCCCATTATTAGTGCGAAGTTTCTATATGCAACTAGAAGATTGTTTCTCGACGAAAGCCTTGAAGACTTTAAAGTGTGAAAAAATATCACTTTTTTACTTGATAAAATAAACCCAAGTACAAGCTCAAGAAATTATCAATAAAGTTAAGTGCATACTAAGCTCCATTGAAAGAGGGGGTAGGAAAAACCATCAAGTCACTATGCACAAGCTCAACTAGTGAAGAAGCTCTCTTAGACAAATTCTTAGGAAAATGATCTTAGTGTTGTTTCCTTAATGCACAACCATGACAAACTCCATCAAGACAAGAAAATATAGGAAGGCCATCTACCATACCATGAGTGCTCAACTCCTTCAAATATATGTAATTGAGATGTCTAAATATTTCATGCCAAAGCTTACTCTCTGAATCTGCATGAGAAACCAATCTCATCCCTATAAAGAAATTGTTATCAAAACCCTCAAAGTGATATAGTCTAGAACTATGATCAACAATACCTCGAGCAAAAAGTGAATGAGGATCCAACAAAGTTCGTACTTCTGCCCCATGTGGTGTAAAAGTCATTATTTTCCCTTTACCAGAATGACAAATTTGATATACAGAAATAAATTTGTAGTGATGTTAGGAACATATAGTGCATCTTGGATACATCCAACATCAAGTTGTATATCACCTTTTCCTTTAACAGAAAGAAATGAATAATTTCCAACCTCAATTTTGGAAGTAGAACTCAAACCTAGAGAAACAAAATATTCCTTCGAAGAAGCCATGTGGTGAGAAGCACCAGAATCTATAACCCAATTGTCTGCAAGTGGTGATTGAGATATTCCAACAACATTAAGTTCTTTGTCATGGTAATTAGAAGGAGGTGGAGTGATGATAGAATTTTTTATTATTTTTTGGATGTATCCTCTGAGGCTTGCATTCACTTATAACACCTAAGTTCTTCATGACCACCCCTTCCACAAAAAGAGCATAGAAGGCTAGATTTATTCTTGGATTTAGAAGACTCCTTGGGTTTAGAATTGTTTTCTTTGGGTTTAAGATCACTTTGAGATGGAAAAGGGGTGGATTTGGTTTTCCTTTTTGGTTTTCCCTTGCCCTTAGGATTAGATGCAACTAATGCCTTTTGAGAGGTGGAGAACTCAAGGTTATAAAATTTTGATTCCTCCCTAGTAATTCTTTCACAAAATGTTTCTAAGTCAAACATTTTGAATGTATCACCTAAGGCATCCATGCTAAAGAAAAAGGTAGAAGAAAAGATTTGAAATGGTCCTTTTAACTTGGATAGAATCAAGTAAACACACTCTTCATATTTCTTATCTCTTCCACTCCCCTTCAATTGTGTCAACAAATTCTTGAACTTGGTAAGATAGTCTATAATTTTTGGAAATTCTTCAGGATTAAGAGAGGTGATCTCAATTTCAAGTTGCATGGCTCTCATATGATCCACCTTACCAAATAAATCCTCTAATTTCTTCCATATTTTGAAAGGAGAGTCACATTTTTCTAAATGAAACAAAAGAGTATCACTAACATAAGTTCCTATTAAACCCATACACTCATCAAACTTGCACTGGTACTAAAATTTATCATATTCTCTAGTGAACACTATTTTTTCTAAAGAAGTTAAAGCCCATAATTCTTTCCTTTTTTAGTAGGGGTCCATGGATGTTGTGCACGACTATTATTATTTCAGGAAAATATGCAGACTACTATTTTGGGCGGTGAAGGTCACTTTCAACACAGTCCAACCTCAATTTTGGGATGGGTGACCTCCCTGGAAATTCTCGATGTCACTTCCTCCTAATATTGTTTGGCTTGATTGGGTGTATACCCAGCTCCATCATGCGGGAGGGTGTTGGCGTAGTAGCTGATTAACACGATGAGATCCCTCTCCACCATCAGTTTGAGCTTTTGGTGTGACAGCAAGTCATGTAGCTCTGATACCAGGCAGTTAAGCATACCACCCCCAGAGTAGTTCTGGGATGGGTGACCTCTCAGGAAATTCCCAGTGTCAATTCCTCCTAATGTTGTTGGGCCTGATTGTGTGTATACCCGGCTCCATCGTGCGGGAGGGTGTTAACAGCTGAATAACATGATGAGATCTCTCTCCACCATTAGTTCGAGCTTTTGGTATGACAGAAAGTCGTGTAGCTCTGATACCATAAAAGGAATGATAACCGGATTGTACCAAGCCAAGAACACAGATTTTAATCAAACATCATGATCAATAAGATGAAAATAATTCGCTAGAATAACTTTACATAAACCTTTGCAAACAAATGAGCAGTAATATCATATATTATTATGGAACTCAATGAAATACAATGAGAATGGACCTTTCTTATAAAGGCAAGGAATAACAATCTAAGAACCAATCAAGGTCGTAAATCAAGCCATAAATCATGGAAAGAATTAGTCATCAAAGAACTATTCAAGTCCATATATTTATGAGAGAACTAGACATCAAGGATCTAGTCAATACCATAGATCTAGGAAAGAACTATACCTAACAACTAGATAATATCTCCTAATATCTAAATAAATAAAAAGAAATATCCACACCCATAAGTGGGTGAGGATAAATAAAATAAATGTAAATAATGTATTTAGGTGAACATGAGCTACGGTAAATACCTACTCTAACAATTACAGGTTTTTCAATTATGGATGGTTTGTAAATCCATTTGCCCTGATAGCTTGGTTTTTTGTAGTAATCATGTAGGGGGGCATGAGGGATTAATTTCAATTTTTTCTACCAAATGGAAACATTTTTTGACAGACCATGGCATCCACCCCACCAACAGTGGAACATGGGTCCTCTTTAATGTTGATGACCTCCCTTTTAGCCTCATTAATATTTACGCATCTAACGATGCGGTCAAAAGGGACGATCTTTGGTGGTGGATAGCATACACCATTCATGATCCTTATTGGGTCATAAGTGGTGATTTCAATATGGTTGAGTCACCCACTGATAAGTGTCGAAACTTGCCAATGAGGTGGACAATTGGTGAAAGGGAGGCATGGTTTTTCGTGTGTAATAAATTTGGGTTTTGCAGCCCTACTGTCTCTCACACTTCCACTTCTGAAGCATGGTTCACTTGGTCCAATATTTGAGGAGGATCAGAACATGTTTTTAAACAGATCAATAGAGCTATGTTGTCTACTCAAAATTTCTTTGAGTTTGATAGCATTTATTCCTTGTTAATTGAGATTATGCCTCATTTTTCCTTTTGGACCATTCCCCCATTCGATTTCATATCGCTTGTCCTGATAGGTCCACTTTTAGTCATAAAGACCAACTCTTTGTTAATACTACCTTGATGCAACATGGGCTAGCTCTCAATAATATCAATCTTGTGTGGGAATTAACCCCTCGGCCAATTCAATGTCAGTACTTTCATCAACATATGCATGCTAGTTAGATTCAATGTTGGGAGGATGCTATGACTCGAACTACTAGATTCCTCAAAATCTATGGCTAACAACTAGCCAAAATTAGATGCCACTCATACTTCACTAACACCTTTGATCTTAGCTGAGTTGTGGTGGCACTGTAAGGAAATCCCTTATCTGAAACATTATAACACCAAGTTGTTACGCTTCGCCAACAAATTCAAATTACAAACAACTACAACACTCAAGGAGCTCAAATTTGTGCATGCATGAATTGGCTTAAAATTGTCGACCGGTGATGAGGGTTATCAATCCTCACCATTAATAATGTCAATCCAGGGCTGGTGTCTGATGGTTGTATGCATTAAGAGAAGAAGATCTTTGGAAAATAAATCCTTTAAACACAAACCAAACTTGCATAAAATAAATCACACTTGCAGAAATTTAAAGGCACACTTGCATAAATAAAGGCACACTTACATAAATAAAGTTTTCATGAAATAAATCACACTTGCAGGAATAAAAACACAATTAAATAAATTAAAATTTTTGAATTGGAAATAAACATAATTAAATGAAACACCTGCAAGTTTACAACAGACTGTATTTTCACAATACAAATATAAAAATAATACAACATAATGAATTACAGACAAATGACTAAACATAAACATAAATACACATATCTATCTTCCTTGAAATAGTGGCCAGCTGATTCCTTATAAGAGGATTTAAATCATACTTCCAAGATTTCAAAACTACAGAATATTTGAGAGGAAAGAACAGATCTTTATTTCTTAGAAGAAAAGAATTACATCTCTCAGTGTGGAAGGTTGCATTTATAATTCATGCATCCAACCAACTTGTTATTTTAGGAAGTATAATCTAATCTTATCTTTATTCTAATCCTAACAACTAAGATCTCCATCTCCACAAAATATGGAGAGAGATATATTATTGGAGTCAAAGTCTTATCTCACTTATTTTAAGAATATTTGCTTTGAAATCTTCTCCTTACTTTTCGGTAACAAGAATCATAATGATTTTATTCTCCTATATTATTGGAAGGAGTTTTTTCCTCAAAATATGATTTTGACCAAATACCTTTCCCAAATTTTCCATTTAACTTTGATGTTTTTGATTGTGGAACTTTTAATGCTTGTCTGATACGCTTTTTCCTCGGACTGCAGTTCACTAAAAGTTAGATATCTCTTCATTGGTAAAAATTCTAGAAAATCTTTTTTTTTTTTTGTTAAACACATTTCTATGAACAAAAACCTCTCTCATATTTTTTGTTTCTGTTTATTGAACTTTTAGTGCTCGTATGATACACATTTTCTCGAAATGCATATCACTAAAAGTTAGATTTCTCTTCATTGTTAAAACCTATAGAAAATCTGAATGAGGTTTTTGTTAAACACATTTCTATGAACAAAAACCTCTCTCAGATTTTTTTTTTACTTTTTCTGTTTCTATTTATGGAACTTTTAGTGCTGGTTTGATATACTTTTTCCGCGGACTACAACTCACAAAAAGTTAGTTTTGTCTTCATTTTTAAAACCTGTAGCAAATCTGAATGAGGTTTATGTCAAACACATTTATATGAACAAAAAATATCTTAGAGTTTCCATTGGATTCTCTGATTTTTCACAATTCCTCAAAAATTGTCATTCTGTTGATGCAGGTTCCAGAGCTAACGCTGTCATTCCTTTTATGCAAGTTCCAGAACTAATTTTTTTTTTCCATGAATTGTAAGTTCCGGAACTAACTGTCATTCTATACCTTGTTGTTTTTTCCATTGTTTTAATTTCTTGAAAATATAAATATATGAATTGCAAGTTCCAGAACTAAATGTTACTTGATTGATGCAAGTTCTGGAACTAAATCTACATGTTCCGGAACTAAATCTACGAGTTTCGGAACTAAATTTGTGAGTTCAAAAACTAAACTTGTGAGTTTTGGAACTAAATTTGTGAGTTCCAAAACTAAACCTACGAGTTCTGGAACTAAATCTGCGAATTCCGGAACTAAATCTGCGAGTTCCAAAGCTAACTTAAAACAGCCATAACTTTTACATGTGATCTCGGATTGAGATGATTCTTTGTTTTAACTTGCATAATTTTTTGAGAGAAATATGAATATGAAATCATATTTAAATTTAGATGTATTGTTCATGATCGGTTCCATTTTTTCCAATACTAGCATTATCTTTCCTTTATAGCCTTCATACACAAGACTTTGCATCTTTTCCCAAATAATCAATAGGATTAGTCAACAAAATATATAACAAAATATTTCTAAAGATTGAACAAGATATATATCATATATTTTATCTTAAGAAAACTATAAGTTCCTAGATTACATTTAAATCCACTTTCAACGGTAACTTGGAAGGACAAAATAATGGTAATTTATGGCTAATTTATGGTCTCATCAACTGGGTCTCGTAAAAATTATTTCTTTCTCTCAGAGCCGAAAAACCTTCACAAAAAATTCATACCATCTATAATGGCTGAATTCAAGTCACTGATACCCAACTCATGCTACAAGCTTTTATGCGACATTATAAGTTGGTTTTCCAAGCCCAACAACCCTCTATCGAATGACAATCAGCTCTCAAGAAATGTCTGGATGCGGTGTTGTGTAAGCTTTCTACTACTAAGAAGGTGATTTGTGATTGGATGCTCACCATTGATGACCTCCATGAAGTAGTTATGCTAATGACTAATGATAAGGCCCCTGGATGTGATGGCTTCCCTTGTGAATTTTACAAATCCCTGTGGGATTCTATCGGCCCCAATCTTCTTCAATTCTATCTCAAGGGCTTTAAGAACTGGTCATTAGGGTCAGGTATCAACAAAGGGAATATTAAATTCATCTCAAAATCCAAGGATCCAAAGAAAATTAATAGTTGGCAGTCCATCACTTTCTTGAATGTCTCCTATAAAATTATTTCCAAAGCTTTGGCTCTACGGCTACATAATATTCTCCCTATTGTCATCCAACTAAAAAAAATTGGGTTCATACAGGGGTGTTATATTCTAGATAACCTCATTACTATCTGGGAAGGTATGGAATGGGCTTGTAGATCCAATCAATTTATTATGTTCATTAAAACTGATTTTGAGAAATCTTACTATCGGATCGAATGGTCATTTATTCTTCTTATGCTTCAAGCTCTTGGCTTCATCCCCATCATCATTCAATTCATCAACATGTTATTTACAAATGTCTCTACGCATATCAATATCAATAGTCTTAGCTCTTAGTCTTTGAGATTGTTTCGATCCATCTACAAAGGGTTCTCATTAGTGTTTTCACTCTCTGTGCTTGTTGGGGAAGGTTTTGGGTATCTTCTAGCCCAAGCCAAATCATAAGTGCTCGGCAGGGGAATTTTACTTCCATCTGCAACCAATTCTCAATTGCTTAATGGTCACTTTGCAGATGATTTCTTCCTCACTTTCATCGAGGATGAATCCAATATCCACCATGCCATGCAGTGCCTCGATATCTTCTTTCTAGCATCTGAATTGTTCATTCAATGGAGAAAAACCCAATGCTATAGGAAATCCTTCCTCCATGCACCTGCTTGGCTAGACTTTTTTGAGTGGAAGATTCTTTCCCCATGGTGAAATGTTCAAGTTTATTGGCATTCCTTTTACCTTTCAAACTTCACAGGCTGATATTTGGCAATATGTTATTCAACGGGTGGCCAAAAACTTGGAATACTAGATTACCAGACCCTTGTCCTTAGCAGAGAAATTCCAAATTTGATCCAAAGTCCTTACTGTCACTCACATCTACTAGTCCTCATGTTAGGTGCCTTCCAAAGAATCTATTCAAAAGTTGTAGAAACTCCTCAAAGCATTTATGTAGGCCAATTATTCAACTGGAAAAGGCTTTCATCATGTTGCATGAGAGATATGTTGCCTTCCCTGCGATTCCAGGGGGTTGGGTTTTATAGACATTCAATGCCAAGGGTAGGAACTCTATGTGAAATGGATCATTAGATGCGAAGGAAAAAAAGTGTGGAAAGTGATTATGTTTCATTACATCAAAGAAGGGTCATATTACAGATGACCCACCTGGAAAGGTTTGGGGTTTATCAATCTCCTTATTGCCCCTATTCTTGTTAAAGTTATTGGCGTTATTCCTATTAAAACCATGGCTCCTATAGATAGGAAACGATTTCTGAAATGGCCTTTCCATTAACCACCATTCTCAACATGGTGGTTGTCATTTTTTCAGGCTTGGGATAAGTATTTTGTAGAAGTACCAGGGATTCCTACACTCAAGTTTTTTAAACACGGAATTTGTATCATTGAAAATTTATTCTACAAACACTCTCAATCCTAATATAATTGGCATAAGCTCAAAGCTAGGTTTAGGATGACCACCCAAGATCATGCAAGTATTACTAAAATTCTCAATTCAGTCCCTGATCAAATGTTGCACAAAATTTCTATGTATTCCTCTCTCCCTTGGTAGACGGACTGGAAATGGTACGTTGATACCCCCATTTCACAATTACTCAAATATTAAGGCTATCGTTGGCTCTCTCCTCATCTTCCCATGGTTGATAAACTCAACTCTTGATGGAGGATTCATTCTACTCCATCGTGTTGGAGAAGGAAATTCGACACTATTTGGTCAGTCTATGT
>CM034151.1:154150104-154469389 GCA_019776745.2 Taxus chinensis | reverse complement strand
CAAGGAAAAAAAAAAATAGGGGTTTGTTCTCCATGGGGTTATCACTTCATTCTTTTTAGTTCAAAGCTGCTTTGGGATATTCAATGGTTCAAGACAAAGGGGGGTTCAGACAAGTTTCAAAATGACATCTTCTACCAGCAGATCTGGAAGATGGGGGGGGGGGAGGCTTAGATCAACAAAATGCATATCAACAAAACCAACCAGAAGCGACAAAACCAGAAAATAAAGCACATGACGAGAAAAGAGAAAAGAGAAAAGAACCTTTTACCCGGATCAATAGTTAAAAAATCTGAGCACGGGTCCCAAGTGTTGAAAACGTGACGGGCAGAGGCTGACAGGCTTAGAAAAAATCACGTGCACAACGAATAGTGAAAATGACATTTGGGCGCGCAACATAGATAGATCGCGTTAGCTGGACATTAATGCGCCACCCACCTTTTGAAATGCGCATGAGAGTGGCTGTTGACACGGGAAGGCATGCGCCCTTTGGCGCACCAAAACACCTTCCAACATGAAATAAAGCGCGCCTTTGGCGCACCGAAAAGGGGCACAACGTTAACACGTGTGTTAACCCGAAGGCGCACGAGCACTTGCGCACGCAAGAAGGCTCACATACTTTGGGCACCCAAAGGTGTGGCTAACAATGGAAGACGCGAAATCACGCGCCAAAGGTTTTTAAGGAGGGCGCCATCCAAAAGTTGGTGTACAAGCACTTTCATGTGACAGCCAACAAAGGCTCCCAAAAGACTAAGTTCGAAAAAACCAGTTTCTGGGAAGGGATTTTACAACGTTTCGAACGCACGGGATCCCTGCACGAGGAGAACTCGGAACAAAATTTCAGTATAGGTTATTGGTAAATTGCCCTTGTCAATTTGCCGGATAACAGCTGGCCTCTTTCTGGGGGAAATATCACTGAGCGACGCGGTGGGTAGAGAATCCCAGTTCTCATGTGCTATCCATGGGTAACCGAGTCAAAAACAAGGGTGACGGAGGGGGCAAAAGAGAAAAAAAACACAAAACCAAAGCAAACCAAGACGGAAGCAACACACAACGAAAGAAAAACACTGTACAAAGAAGAAGAAGCTCTACTTCCTGAAGTCTTCAGATGCTGCCACCGCTATAAGGAAGCGGGAGGTTCGGGTTCCATTAGATATGAGGAGGATTAGAACTATTCTCTCTGTTGAGCTGCTTCCTTGATATTGAAGGGCCCCTCTCCCGGAATCAAACTTTCCATGCATGCCCTTTGGGTTCTCTTCGCTTTGTCACACAAAAAGGACGAGATCTCCCACTTGAAAATCTCTTGCTTGGCCTTCATATCAAAAAGGCTTCTTAACTTATTCTGAGTTCAGTGATCTGCGACACCTACTCTCTTTTCTTCAAGTCTCTGCCGATACATGATTCTCTTTCAAGAAGAAGCGAGCTTGTGGTGTAGGACGGAAAAAGTTTCATCTTCAATGGCTCATGCCAAGCGCAGAGCAGGAAGTTCAGCAGAAGACAGAAATGGGAAAGTTCGGCATCAATGCACATATAACACTTGATGAACATGTGGAAATGCCGAGAGATTCTCTTGGGAAGTAATACGATCAGCCCACAAAGCGCGTACAAGAACTGGTGCCATTCGCTTGATCCATCTACTAATTCCGTTTATGATGGTCACCAAGTTCTTGTTACTGGATTCCGTCTGACATTTCCTGAGGATAATATTGAGGGTGTGAGCCAAAAGTATCCCATATTCATAGCAAAAAAAACATATAACTTCCCTGGAGGAGAGTTAGAAGAAGCATATTCAGCAACGATTTTGTTTGGAACACCGAACCTGACAATGATATTTTCTTTAATGAAATTGCAAACCACTCATAAGTGGCATTGCTTGACAGGTATGGCTTCCACCCACTGGTAAAGTCATACGTTTGAGGTTGGCTGTAAGGAAATAGCTATCGTTCCAGCACCTGATTGAGGATTGAGGTGCACAATTAAAATCAATTCCACATGCCTAAAGGTTCATTGATAATGAACGGCCTTAGGGAAGGCAGCCCCTTGGCTTGTCGACGAAATTGATGGTAGGGTTCACACGTAGACCACCCAGGGTGTTGTATCTTGAAAGAGCGTCGGCCATAGTACTGCTCGAATGATCTGCGTGTGTAGTTACAAGAGGAAGTAAATGCCCTCCATAGGCTGAATTGCTGATAAAACGTCCATAGTTGAGTGAGTTTTACTTGCTGGGGTTTTGGGGGTTTGTCAAAACATCGCAAAAAAAGATGCCATCTATCCCAGTTTATATTAAACCGTCCTCCTAGAGGACATATGTAGCCGTCTGAGCTTTATAGTGGCACTTTCCTTTGCAGTTAGTGCATCGGGCATTCGCCGTTAGTAAGAAGAAAGTGATGGTCGGAGTTAAACAGTACCACTATCACTAGTGCAACAAATAGCCCAGAGCAAAGAGAATCAGGCGGTTCAGCCGGTCACCTGGGTTCCGCGTGTTTTGTTTTTTGTGTTTCAGCACTTTCACAGAGAATTTTATCAGGGTTTCTGAATCTTTATTCTCAGCTATTAGCTGACAAAGGCCCTTGCCCTCACTAGCTTGGTTGGTTTTTTAATATCCAGGTATACTCCTGGACCTTGCGATCCAATTTCCTCGCAAACTTCCTAACGCTGCTGTGAGTTAGAATTGATTTCACTGCCGTGTCTGGACCGCACTCCGTCATGCGAGTTTAGAATGTAAATGTAAACCTGAAAATTCTTCCAGCTTTGACAACGGCAAAGGCATGCTTTTCCAGTTTAGTTGAGTCATTTTCAGTTGTGAGGCTGGAGAGGAGAACTCATGAACGCGATTGGAGATTCAATATATCAGAGTTCTTTTGCTCAAAGGGATTTGTAGACATATTATGCTCAGATGCGGAATATTACATGATGAAGTTTTGGAGAAAAAAAATATGGACCTACCGGACTGGTGCGATGAGCAAAAAGAAGCTTTATTTATTTCAATGGAACTTTTACCTCTGCACTCCATCTGAAAGCGTGATTCCTTTTTCCCCAACGAACGTGAAGAAGGACGCAATGAGGAAAGAACAGTCATCACGGCACCCGGGAGGAAGAGGACCCCTTCATTAATGTTCCACATATGTGACAGGTCTTTCAGCCAAGTAGAAGAACAAAACGCCTGAGAACGCTCACCTTTCCAAAGAACGAATGAACACCATAGTCTTGCTTGTAGGCAGAGTAGGAGATGAATAGCTTTAACTCTTCGGATTTATCTTGGTTCCTTCTTTTGCCTAACCACATGGCTAGCAAACTTCCCTTCCCGTGACTCCAAAAAACAGACTTTTTGTGGGTTTAGGAAATCCCATGTTCTTGAACCTGGCAACATTGCTCCAACTGACACAATGATCATTTCACTGTTTAGAGGAACACGGTTAAGTCATCTAGGTAAACCACAATTGATTCCCCATCTTACCTTTGAATGCAAATCCATGGCCAGCATTGAAAAAGTTGCGCAAGCATTAGTAGCCAAAGGCATCCTGCTGTAGGCAAAATGTACCCCACGGGAGAGTATGAATGTGTTTTTTTAAACTGATCTTCAGGTGACTTGGTGATGATGAAACTTCAATCTGTTATGATAATAACTTGAAAAACGTTCAAGCATGGACAGCATCTCTGATCCAGGTACTGCTGCAGAACCTGATCCCTTATTCGGAAGAGGGTAGTTGTCCCTTAAGCGAGATTGATTCAAATTCGGAAGCTTACAACATATGCGTATCTCGCGTTTTTTTACTTGAACGTACTAGCACAAATATTTTCTACCCAAGTGTGTGATGGATAGGGACAGAGATGATGCTCTGCGTCCAGCATCCTTCTGAATTTCAGCCTGGATGGTGCCCGAAAAATCTTGGCGATTATAGTGCCATCTGCTTCTGGCGGAAGGCTTTGACATCGTCTTTCAACGGAATATCGTGCTGAACGTCCTTTGGCTTGAAGGACTTTAAATCGGCATAGGACCATGCCAATACATCCATATATTTTTTCAGCAACTTGACAAATTTTCGCTTCTCTTCAGGCGTGCAACATTTGCCAATGTTCACGAATTGCGGGTGTTCTATCGAACCTATATTGACCCGGTTCAGGTTTCCTGGGGACGAGCTAGGGTCGTCCCACTTCTTCTTTTTTACAAAACGGTCATGCCTTGTCGAACAAGCATTCCAGAGAAACTAGGCCCTTTGGAATTTTATTTCCCTTGAGCTTACATATGCCCTCATTCCCTTCAGATTCATTGCCTTGATCGGTGACTGACTCTCGGCAAGTGGAAGTAGACCCTTCAAAGTGCAATTCTTTAAAATTTTTTGCCTTCTCCAGAAAAGCAATGAGTTGATTATCGTCGTTAAACACCTGCCAATGCTGAGAATTGTCTGGTACGCTCGGGCAGGAAAACCACCTCAATTGGTGTACTTGTTCGTTTTCAAACCTGGGTGTGGGAGCATGAGAGATGCTCGAAACAACCAATGAATCAGCCATGTCATTTTGGGCTCTTGGAATAGATTCAATTGAAAAGGCATCAAACTCTTCAATGCTTGTCCCATACCACATTACGGTAATGTCTGAGCCTTTCATTCTTCACTTGGTAAATCCTTTTTGACCTGATTTACAACCAGCTCAGCATCACCTTGCACTTTTAGATTTTTAATTCCTCTTTCTTTTGCGGCTTGCATACCGAGTAAGAGAGATTCATACTCAGCAATATTGTTAGTGTTGAAAAAACTGCAATTTGAAAGAGAGAGGAATGACTTCTTCCTCAGGAGATATCAGCACGGCCCCAGTGCCACATCCACTAGTTGCACAGCTCCCATCGAATTGCAATGTCCCGATTTTATTAAGATCTCCTTCTTGAACGAGGGACACCCGTTTTATCCATCTCGGTAGATAAGAAGTAATTCCCCATCCCTGATGATTCAAAAAGGATTTGGGCCTTGGGGTCTTCAGAGCTAGTGACCAAGTACTTCTTTTGGGATTCTGGCTCCAAAGTTTGCATTATGCCTTTGACTGGAATTCTAGCTTTAGACCAGTCCATATGAATTTCTCCACGAACTTCGCTGCAAAAACTTCTTCCCAGCAAAATTTCATAGGCTGCCGGAATGTCAGCAACGAGAACTATCATTTTTACTCTTTTATCTGGGAAAGCCGCAAATTCAAATTACGCGTCTTTGATTTGGCCCAACCAACGGAACTTGCTTAGTTTCCAAGGAATAACACCTGCCGAAAGGCTTGGTAAGAGTGAGGCCCAAAGCATGGGTGACTTTTGCCATCATGAACGTTATCAGAAGCCCCCGGAATCCAATTATGCAGTTACTCAGCTTGTGTCCATTGATCAGCAGAGAGAGATAGAAAGGCTCTATCTTGCCTGACGCAGGATGTTGAAGCTACATTTATATGGGATTCAGGGGGAGTGGAAAGGATTCCTTTTGGGGAAACCTGATTAGATATAACAGCTTGATTTTGGATATACTTAGTCAATCTTACAAGCTGTTCGGGGTTTGAATGAAGGTACTCAGCTTCAGACATTTGGATCTTGGTCTTTTTTGCATGATCTATAATATCAAACGCGGCTAAGGGTTGCGTTGATAAAGGAATGAGTCCCTCACCATCGCGAAGATGGGATAGGATTGGTGGTCTTAGTAGGAATGTGAGAGGATTGATTTGGAGGAGAGATAGGGGGAAAAGATTTCCTTGTAAAAGATTTGCCAGGGAGTTGAGCAGGAAGAGGATTACCTCTTTTAGCAATGATCGGAAGGCGCGTTTTGACACGGCCTTCTCCTGCTAGACATGGGCGGTAACTTCCGCTTCTTTTCCTTGCGAGCGAGTAAAAACAACATATGACTGTCCGCTTGCATATCCCTAGGTACCCTCTTCTTCATCAGATTCTTCCTCGTCAAATTCCATATACCCGATAGTAGAGTCGCCAGTCGGTTCACCGACATTCTTGATCATCTTTGCACCTTGAGACGAAGGTTCTTCATAATACTGCTCTTCTTCTTCAATTTCAGCCAGTAGCGTTGATCCGAGGAGGGGCCTCAAGTGCCAACCGCAGAGCAGCTGGTAGGTGAGCGGCAGTCTTTGTGAAACATTGTTAGGAACGAAATTCCTCCGCGGAATATCCTGGTATGAGGAACTGGGAGAGGCCTGGGCCAACTGTTTCTTCAATGCGAGCAAGTCATTCGCCATCTTTTGAAAGGCTGGATCAGACGAAGTAATGGGCGCAGGGCCCGAAGATTTAGGCTTGGCTGATTCCTTTTTTAATTCGCCGGGATATTATCAGATTATCCTCTATGCGAATGGTAGCGGCTTGGGCGAGAACTAATATGGCAACTCGTTCCTGAAGGAGCAAGAAACTAACCTTCGAGCTCATAGCGTTTACGAAGAAACACTTTTGATTTTCCGGTGTCGGAAGCATGGCAACAGGGACACAGTTGATTAGTGCATTAAACCGGGCGATAAAATCGCGCATGGTCTCATTCGCCTCCTTCTTCAGGTGAGTGATTCATGATAATAATGCAAATGCATCCTCTGAAGGCTTGTACCTGTCTTCGAAAGCATCCCGTAGGGTGGCCCAACTGGTGATAGATCCGACCCGACAAATGTTGAAACGATTCAGCTGCAGGCCCTTGTAGGGTTTCCAGAAAAAGGCGAACCGACACATCTTCATGAGTCACATCCAACAATACTACACGACATGATGAATGCAGATATGTGGGAATCCGTGCTTTGATTTCCACTCCCATTGGAATTTGGGAAAATTCTTTCGATTTTCGTGAGGGAGAGCGTGAACTGGATGTGGTAAAGCCAATGGACCCATCGCGTTTCCCCATGGTACCGCCATCTGAAAAGCTGGAAAGAGAACACGAGCTGGAAGTGTGGTTCCGCTGAGTAGCAAGGCACTACAAAAGGATGTAGATACCCCCTGAAAAAGACTTTTTCCTCCGTGAAGGTGAGACACTCCTGGATAACCAGCTAGCCAAGCTTAGCACTGAAAAATGTGCCAGTGTCACACTGAAATTATGCCTTTGAAGCAGATCGAAAGTAGGATCAGCTTCTCCATGGGCTCGCCTGCTGCGCGCGTAAAAGGTTCACTCGCCAGTGTTCCTTCCAGATCTGCAATGTGTATGGCACATAGATTCAAACTTTCTTTTTGGTTGTACTTGTTGATTTTCTGGTTTTTTTGACAAAAACCAGTAGTAAATACTTTTTCTAAATATTTAAAACTATCCTCTTCAGAAAACCGATTGCGGTTAAATGAAAAATAACAAATGAGGATAAGATGGCAAGGAAGATTAGTAAGCTGATTTTCGGATCTGATTTTAACTTTTTTTCAGAGGGTTTCAAACTTTTTGCAAACAGTCAAAACTCAGATCTACGGCAAAATATTGATTTTTTGTAAAAACTCAGCGAACTAAAGATCTTTAACTGGACCAGATCTATGACTCTCAGAAGAAATTTTTTCAATTTGAGCACTTTTTTAAATTTTTGGATTTTTAACAAAAAGTTCAGATTTGCAAACAGGCAGAAATCTTCTGATTTTTCTGATTTTTTATCTTACTACCCATCATAGATCTGACAGATCTATTCGATCCCCAGCGGAGTCACCAAAAACTGTTGGTCCCAAAATCTGTCGCTTGGGCAGATCTATGGATAAACGAGCCAACAGTGTGCAGGGCATAGCCCCTCTTTGAGTCAGCAAAGCGAAACTGGTTTATTGCTATTCTACCAGCAGGAATCTATGCAAATCTCACAGATTCTGCCTTTGGGGGTTTGGGATATCATCCCAATAGGTTTACTTCTAGCTGCGAAGAGAAAGGAATGAAAGAGAGGAAGAATAAGGAACAGGGTCCGAAGGGAGAAAAGAAATGAATTCCAAAGCAGAAAGGTCAGGAGATTTATGTTTTCAGGTTGGTAGTAAACAGAGGCCAAACCTACTTGCATAAATAAACAAAGCAATACTGATGATAAATAAATGACAATAAAATAGAAGCAGATCCAACAGAATAAACACACAGATCTAACATAAGAAAGATCTAATGTATATAACACAGGTATTCAGCACAAAGCCTAAATATTGTATTACTAATTTGTTCTGTTACAAAAAGCTCAAAGTCTTTTCTCCTTACTCCTATTTCTCATCTGAAAAATATTCATCCATCATCAACACAACAAGTGTTGGGGTATTTATAGAAGAAGAGGAGAAAAGAAGGCAAAAAGGAGCCAACAACTATTTACAAAGATATTTACAAAATATCTAAAAGTCATGTTGACTTTTTACAACTTGATGGATGACATCATCCCATGATGCAACATGGATGATGTCATCGTTTACATCAACATACTTCAGACATTCCAATAAGAAAGTCAGAGAAGAGAGAGAAGAAGAAGAAAGAAGGAGGAGGAGGAGCAGCTACTCGTCGTCATCATCCTGCGGTCGAAAGGGAGTAGCCTAATTTTGATGCTACTCAGGTGATGAGATATGGAACTGAGCGCGGTATTCCAAAAACTTGTTAATAATTGGCCCAAATTGATCCTGAGAAGGATCCTTGTGCAGCTCGCTGATCGCCTCACAAGTCTCCCGCTCATCTATGAGCTTCTCTGGGAGTTTGGAATAATCCTTTTTCACCTCCATGAGGAACCCGATGAAGTCCCTACAGGCCAGCAGGTTGTTGATAGATTCAGTGTCAAATGTGACCTCTGGCCCTGTTCCTTGAGAAGTGATCTCCTTGAAGATCCGGATGGTTTCATCAGCTGACCTTAAGATAAAGGAAGGAGTGAGCAACCCTGGAGACATGTTGAGAACAATTCGCTCCATTTGGTGTATTGCATCCAGGGCTGCTCCTTTACCTTGTCGATTTTTTTCCAAAATATATTCAAGCTGATCCACCCGGTAGTCCAGAGTGGACATGGTTTTGTTTAGGGCCCTTGGATGGCCGAAGACACCGAACCTTGACCAGATCTTCGACTGAATAGTCAAACATCTGTTGAAAGGTCTCGTGTTGGAGTCTAGCATGATCCAGCTCTTCTGATATGGGCCCCGCTAATGCTTGGAGCTCTTTGTTTGTCTTTTCGATGCTCAGATACAAATTGACAAACTTGGTGATCAATCTTTCACTGTCCTTGAGGATCTGGCTCCTCCAAGCAGAAACGGCCATACCTTGCTCACCAATCTTTGCATATTTGTTGATTTTCTACTGGCTGAGAAGCTCAGAAGTCTCGGCGACAGTTGTGGGAGGCACACTACCCATCTTCTGTAAGGCTTGGAGCAGATATTTGTTTTGCTCTTTTAATAGCCTTTTCTCTTCTTTTGTTTCTTGAAGCTTTTGACAAAGGGCGTCGACCGCGGAAAGAGCTTCCCCCTGGAGACTTTCAGAAGATGTCCCCATTGTGACTTGGGTCACAGTAAAATCTATCGGAGACAGATCCTTTTTCTCTTTGAGGGGATCGGGGTATGCAATTTCCATGATTCCTCTCACCTGCAGCACTTTTAGAGAAGCGTGCAACAGGCTTTAGCTTCTTTGCCCCTTTGGCTGGGATCACTGAAAAGTCCATCGGAGCGATGAGAACTTTCCTCTTTGTTGCTGGCTCAGCTGCTGAGAGATCCAGGCTGGTCCTACGGAAGAAGGACCAGAAACAGAGGAGGGGGCAGCTGCAGTAGAAGAGGGGAAAAATGTGGAGACATGCGGAGGTGGCATTGAGAGAATAGCCGAAGAAGTGTCCATAGGAGGAAGGGAAACTGCAGCTGCGGAAGACATAGGAAGGGAAGGGAGCCCGAAGATGAGGGAAGAAATGGAAGAGGACAGATCAGCGAGGGAGGAGAAGATAGACGAAGAAGCAGGGGAAAGAGTAGAAGAAGGGACAGAGGACACGATCTAAAGGGATGGTCGCTTGAGTCACTCGAGGAGGGGAAAGCAAGAGAAGAAGAAGGGATAGAAGGGACCTCTGTTGTGGTAACAATGCCGAAATCCTGAGTGGATGGGCCTATGGGACTATCCTCTGCTTCTTCTTTCTCTGGCGAATCCAGAGTTATTACCTGTTCTGGCGCTGTGAAAAGAGGACTCTCGAGGGCTTCTCCCTGAATGGTGCTGGATTCACCTTCTACACCTTTACCTTTAAGCTACTTCTTGGATCGTGGAGGCGCGTTGCCCAATGGGGATGTTGTGAAAATCAACCCCGAGGTAGATTAGGCCGTTCATTACCGGCACCAATGTTCTGTCCCTCCGCAAAGTCTCCTTGACCCTCTCCTTAATTGTCTGAGGAGCTTTAGTTTCTATCAATGGCCGGAGAGGGCCAATCATCCCCCTCTGTATCAGTATATACCTTGTCTACTTCATCTTCTATTGTTTGGTAGCCTTTGGGGACAATGGCTACCCCATATTGGATGATTTCTGCCAATGCTAGGCGAGAATGATCCTTTCTTCTGAGCTCTACCTCATAGGAGGACGTCAATATAAATATCCTCGATCTGAGGAACATGGATTTGATCAAGCTTTGCTCTTGGCAGGCAGCTCCTTGGGTCGAAGGTAGGCCTGGCTGGGAAATCATGCTTCAAATTAAGTAACTCTAGCTCTGCAAACATTTCCTTCACCTTGTGGTGGGTAGAGCATGTATATCGGCCCACTGTAAGGGGGAAAGGAGTTCCACCCTTCTTTCTTTTCAGGCACTTTTCGTGATATGTGATTAGCTGCCTTGACAGCTCCAGCAGAATCAACTTAGGCTCGGCATACCTTAGTAGCCTGGTTGGCTCTCCTAAAAAGTTGGCAGCCCTCAGATAGGTGAATGTAGGAAATTGGGTGAACAGGGCTCCCCATTTCTCCGTGGCTGCCACTATGTTTTTTGGTCGTACGACACCATGAGTCAGATTTGGCCTCAATAGGCAAATGATGTGATAAAAGATTGCATCGTTGATTTTGGTGAATTGGGCGATGCTATTCTCCAGCTTTAACTTCTGGATAATACTCATATATTTTGACCTGAGGCCAAACTCCACTTCGTGCTAGGCTTGGATAATCCCTCTCTGATGCTGTAGCGTAGACCACGTAGGAGTTCATATGGAATACTCCCGTTGTGCTGAACTGTTGTAGCTGCTCGGAAATGGTGCTGCTTATAATTTCCCCCCAGCAAAAGCGTTGCTCAGGCACATTCTTATTCATTGTTTCCAAAGTAGTGCAACATCCATTTATGGAAGTAATGGGCGTCAGAAAGCCCGAAGACCCTGCTCAGGAAGGTAATGGTATCGCTGAGCTCTTCTGAGAAGTCACTGCGGTGGATGATTAAGGGCCACCGGGTTACCACCTTCTTGTTCTTCAAGTAGACTTCGTTCATTAGTTGCATACATTGGTCTTCATTGTCTTCCCAGGCCTTGATACACTCTGCTTGACTGACGGCCACGAAGTGCTGGTGGTGAGGGATGCCAAGTATCATCTCAAAATGACGGGTAGTGAGGTTAATGACTACCTCGCCCTTACTATTTTCGACACATCTGGTGTCTTTTGTTGTAAGATTGAGCAACCACCATCATAAATTCATTGTTGACTGTGCTGACGGGGATTCCTCTGGTGAAGTGCAGGGCACTGCCTATCAATTTGTCCATCCATGGACTCCTTGTAACTTTCTGAGTTCTGGCCCAGAATTCCTCCATGTCGACATGCCCCAATTCTGAGTCTTTGACATCCATGCTGCATTCGGCCTGTGACTCGGGCATTCTGACCCTTTGATATTTATACTTCATCTCTTCCTCAGTAAGCTTAGCCTTCCCTTTTGATTTGGTGGGTCTCTTGCTGGATGTAGACATATGTTCTTCTAAGATTATCTGTTGATCTGCATGAAGAAGAAGTGAGACCCAATCCGAAAAAGTTGAATTAGCCATTTGATCTTCCATTGGAATGTTAGCAGAAGAAAGAGTTAGAGATTTTTAGGCTCAGGGCGCAGGAAAAAATGCAGCTTACAGGGCTAAATAGGCAGGGCACACAGGAAAGGGCTGTTGCAAAGGTTAAACTGGTGCCAAAGGCGCATGGCACATGCATACTGCAGAGTGCATTTTAGTAAAGGGCGCATGAGAAAATCGTGTTGCATGGAGACAGGATGCGCTGAAGGCGCATGGAACTTGCATGTTACATTGGGATTTGGTGCGCCCTTTGGCGCATGGGAAAAGCGTGTAACAGGGACTTTTCGTGCACTAAAGGAAATATGGCGCGGCGCACGGAGGGTTTGCACAACACGAATGTTATTGAAAGGAGGGATGCACCTGCGCTTTTACGACTATACTTGGCGCAGATAGAACTTGTGTTGCATGGGCGCAGGGCGCGCCAAGGGCGCATGGAAAGGCGATGCAGCACTGAATGATGGTGCGCCAAATCAGTGCAAGCTTAGCTTGTGCAGCATGTGGAAGAGGCGCGCCTTGAGGGTGTATGAAAAATTGATGCAACAAGCATGACGGGTACGCCATTGGTGCGGGTTCTAGTTATGCTGCAGAGGGGACAGATGCGCCATGGGGGGCGCAACTGTTTATGATGTTGCACGACGCGCTGGTGCGCCTAAGGAAAAAACAGGGGTTTGTTCTCCATGGTTTATCACTTCATTCTTTTTAGTTCAAAAGCTGCTTTGGGATATTCAATGGTTCAAGACAAAGGGGGTTCAGACCAAGTTTTCAAAATGACATCCTCTACTAGCAGATCTGGAAAGAGAGGGGGGAGGTTAGCTCAACAAATGCATATCAAAAAACCAACCAGCAAGCCAAAAACCAGAAAATAAAGCACATGGACGAGAAAAGAACGTCTTACCGAGATAAATAGTGAAAATCTTGAGCACGGGTCCACAACGTGTTGAAAACGACGAGGCAGAGGCTGACAGGCTCAGAAAAATCACGTGCACAGCGAATAGTGAAAATGACATTTGGGCGCGTAAACCATATATATATAGGTTAGCTGGACATTAATGCACCACCCACCTTTTGAAAGGCGCATGAGAGTGGCTGTCGACACGGGAAGGCATGTGCCCTTTGGCACACCCAAAAACGCCTGCCAACATGAAATAAAGCGCGCCTTTGGCGCACCGAAAAGGGGTGCAACAAATGTTGTGTTAACACGAAGGTGCAGACACCTTGGTGCACGCAAGGAAGGCTCAACATACTTTGGTGCACCAAAAGGTGTGCTGACACTGGAAATCACGCGCCAAAGGTTTTTAAGGGGGCGCACCAAAAGTTGGTGTTACATAGCAATTTCATGCGCCCAGCCAAAAAAGGCTCAAAAGACTAAGTTCGAAAAACCAGATTTCCTGGGAAGGGATTTTACAACGTTTCGAATGCAAGGGATCCCTAACGAGGGATCGGAACAAAATTTCGGTATAGTTATCGGTAAAATTGCCCTTGTCAATTTTACGGGATAACAAGACCAAGAGTTATAGTTTCGCAAGAAGAATCACATTATAAAATACCACCGAGATTAAATTATTAAGGTCTAATTATACTAACATCACTAGTGGCATGGTCCAAAAGACTCAAAGCATCTATAAGTGTCTCCATGTAACCCCAAGATTGATAGGCCAATGTGAACAAAACAAACACACTTAATTAAACACATTGCTCGAATGGGCTTAAATCTAATCATAATTACCAAGATGCATACAATCCACAAGTCAATAATTTTTATAATGAAACATGGAAATCATGATAAAACTTAGCATGCCATTCATGAAAGGTCCTACCGAACAACCATCTTTCCACTAATATCCACAGCTAGCTAAAAAAAATCCAAATCTAACATAATTTATCAGCCCATAATTAAACACCTCTACTCCGATGAGGTTCAAGAACTTACCAGATTGTAAGAGAATCACCACCACCGCTAAAAGACTGCCAACTAGAATGCACAACAAAACAAACTCTCTATCTATCAAGGTTGAGCAACAAAAAAGTCACTCTAAGATCCTAGACACACTCCAGGTTTTGTTCATCCAAAACCAAGGCATAACTTTAAGCACCTAAGAATACATTCAAGACACCAAGGGTGTACCCTGATACAATGAATTGTCACAATACAAACATCGTAGAACCAACTCATCATTAAGCAAGAAGGAATCACGTAATGTTTAGCTAAGTAGCCAACAAAATCAACGACCTTCGAGTGACAAATCAAAATAAAGTCCAAGAAATATCATAAATCAAGGAAAGTGGATAAGTAGCCGCATTGCAAAGTCTAAAAATTCTCACAAAAATATAAATAACTAAAAGAGCATCAGAGCTTCTCAAATCAATCATAAAATAAGATGCTGGTGCTTGATAAAATAACACAAGATTATGAATGTAAAGCACAAAAGTTAACACCACATTCACTCCGCAGCCCTTCATGGCTGCCAATAGGGGTACTCTACCTCAAGGTCAGTTTCAAGGACACATAAACAAGTTTGGGTCATATACGACACCCAGACTTAATGTCCACTCTCCCATATGGGTAACAAAATGAAAAACTGACAACCAGACCATCTTTCCTAACGACTGAAGGAAGGAAGCTCTAAACAAATTCTAATTAAATCTTCCTGAACCCAGATCACAATCACTATTGCCCAACCACAAGAATCACACCATACAATTTATCATTCCAACCACTCCAATAAGTAAGGGTCTTAAAAGGGCTTAACACATCATACAATTAAATCAAGATTTAGGACTTGTAAAACAACACATTTTCAAAGGGGAGCCAAGTTTACAGTACACTAAAAGTTCACAAAAATCAATTTAATTTGAAATTATTGGTTACCCAGGTTTAGACAAATGCCACTAAGAAAGCACAACAATTTTAACAACTTATTATTTTATTATTATTTTAAATATGAATGTTTAGAGTAATGTAACATTTCTTCATACGTATTTCTTTTTTTCAATTTTCAAACAAGGTTGTTTTCTAGATTAAAAGTGTCTTAGGTTTACAGTTCATGTCTCAAGTTTTCTAGTGTGCCCAAGGGTCCAAGCTTTGAACCAAGTCTTTGATACCAAGTGTAACACCTGCTAAAATCTTCCACTTGAGAACTAAGAACAACCTAGGTTTAGTTAGAAAAATTATGGAATAATGTTTATTTTTTTTATTTTTTTTAAGGAGTTAACAACCAAAGTCTTAATGACAATTAAATTCAACTAATAAATTTTCCCATTATAACAATTACTAATTACACATTATAAATCAATAAGTGTAATAAATCAACACCTAGCTCAAATCTCCTTAGGGATTAATTTAATCACTGATTACATTGACATTTTAGCTAAATATTCCCTAATTAAAATTTTAGGGTTAAGGTACCAAAACAATTAAATACCCAAGGTATTTAATTCCACAAGATCCAAGACAAGAGCAAGGTTTAATTACAGGGGGAAAGAATACATATTTAAAATTATCAGAGTAAATTCTTACTTACCCATTGCCAGAACTCAGTTAAGGATTCAATTTGATTTTTCCCATGATTAACACAATTAAAAATTCTAGAAAACATTCCCATTAGATAGGGAATTTCCTCACCTTTCTTGTGATATAAAGAAGTCCTCCTAACTCCTCATATTTCTCAAGTTATGGGCCGGCATAACTTGGGGTGAATTTTTTCCTAAGAGCAGGCTTGCGGGCCTGGGGAGGAAAATACAATCAGAGGAGAAAAGTGGACCGACGGAGTTGGTACGAAATTTTTTCTCAGACATAGGCTGGCGGAGTGGGGAAGGTATTTAGTGCTTTTTCCCTTTTGGGACAAAGGTGTAATTTACCTCCGCGCACTTGCGATCCGGTAAGGGGACACATGTTAGCATTTTTGAGCTCTAGTGGGAGGTCGGGTCACCCGAGAAATTTCAGACACTAAGCTTTTTCCTGGAAAGCGGTAAGGCATCAAAAAGATCCACACCTCCACCATCGCCCAAGGCACCATGTGTCACGCCCTGATTCGTGTGGAGAAAATGGGTTTGCAGGGAAACTTGAGTATTTGATACTTTTGTGATAAAAGTGCAAAGGCTAAAATTAACCCTCACCTCCACTGACGTCGGATGATGCCACATGTCAGAATCTCATTGGCTGTAGGTGACGAGGCGGTGGAGAAACTTTTAAATTTTCGCCAAAAGAATTTTAAAACATTAAAGTTAAGAAATCCTCTACTCCTTCGCCAACTCCTCGTGAAGCCACTTGGCAACACCTGATTGGCTGCGGACCGAAAGGGTTGTGGAGGAAACTTAAACATTTTTCCAAATTTATTTTTGAAAGTGCTTAAGGTTAAAATTGATCTGAGCCTCCGCCGACACCCAACGAAGCCACCTGTTGATCAATGACTGGCTACGAGGTGGCGGGTTGCGGGGGAAAAATTGTCAAATTAACTTTTTGGACTTAGATCATTTTTAGACAAAATGAAGGCTTGCAGGTTAGCGGATCCACGGGAAACTTCATGACTTTGCACTTTTTTGGAAAAAAGAAAAAAAGGAAAGTTTTAGCTCATGGGTCCGCCCAAGAATATTTTATTCAATTAAATTTGACAGTTAGATTATTTTTGAATTCAAATGAAGTAAAAACTTCATAAGGCCATAAATTTTGATAGAGAACTCGGTTTTTAGAAAAAAAGGAATTTCGAATGCTCTCGACATCCTCTTTGCATAGAAAACTTAAGAATTTAATTTCAATAAAGTTTAAAGGGTCAATTTTGAGAAAATGTCTCTCTGTCACTTTGAAAGTGAACTGGTATTTTTAACTTATCAATTTTGTTCAAATTTGCATTAATTCTTTCTCAACATACCAAACAGACATGAAGGATTTCACTTGGAAGGTTTTATGATAGATTGCAAGATTAAATTCGCTTGGTTAATTTGCATTCGAAAATGACCAATGTTCACACACCAGAAAACTTGCAATTTTGCCTTTACTCGATTTGAAAGGTTCTTTAAAAATTTCTTCAGTGTTTTAGTTTATTTTTAGGATCATTCTGATCTCATTAAATCCAATTGGATATTTCCTTTGTCTCTTATAGATTTGTAGGGTTATTTTGGACATTTGATAAAAAGGAATTTTGCGAAGTATACAGTGAAGTAGAAATGAAGTTTGTACATTTCAAGAAAAGAAAATAAACTATCTCTTTTGTCATGTAATAAAAACATTGAATTTATTCCATGATAGGTTTAAATAGTTTTTTTCCTTCAATCAAATGATAGAGACAAGAGTGCAACTTTTTTTTTTTATATTAAACATTTCAAATGAGACAGAGCAGTGCAATATTTCTTCATACGTGCTTCATTTTCACTTTAAAAAAAAGATATCGTACTGTATATTAAACTCATATTTACAATTGCAATAATATCATATGAACAAGGAAAAACACTTCTATTAATTCAAAGGAATCTCTTACAACTTCTTTCCCATTTATTTCGAAATACAACATACCAAATGCATATCTTTCTTTTCTGTTCACAGAACTGATTACAAGATATATATTCTTCCAAAAACCAATTACAAATTTCATAGCTAAAATAGAGTAGTCTTTTCAACACAAGAATATACAAGATCATTCACTTAAAGGTGGGAAAGGTTACAAAATAAGTTTCACAAGGGACTATCAATACTCTGTCTTCTTCCTCAATTACAATATATTGAATACAGTTTCTTCCACATTTATTCAAAACCAGAAAATAGAGTATATCTCTTTCACATTTCATATTGTAATTTTCATAGCCAATACAAAACATCTTTCCATCACAAATAATGTACAAGGTAATCCACTTCAAAGTGATAAAGGGTTACAATAAGAATAATTTCAACAAGGATTGTCAAACTTGTCTTTTTCCTCTGCTCTAGAACATCAACATGAATATCCTCCATTTTTTTATTTCAATTTGATCACAACAGAACAGGGGGAAAGGCAACACTCTCCACCCAACCAAGACATCATATGACAAGGGGAAGCCACTCTCTTCATTGGTCCCTGGGCCCCAACCACAAAATAATAAGAAATGTGTTTCAACTCATGGCAATAAGAATCTTCCACAACACACATACAAATTTCACATTTAAAAATACAGTCCAAAGAAAAAATGTAGTTTACAATCACAAAATATAGACAACAAACAACACTCAAGCTTCATCATGCAAACCAAAGGAGCATGAAACTATGGGGGATGTTTCTTATGCCTCCCAAGGGGAAATGGGTATCACCACCTAAGAACAACCACCATAAAAAATATATCATTTCAAATCCCTGACATGCCCTTATGCCTCCCCCAAATACCCCTTATTATTCACATTTCCTTATGCCTCCCCAACGTCTTATGGCACCCCATAACAAGTAAAGAAATGCAAACTATTTATTTGCAAGGTAGAACCCAAATCCCAACTCCCTCCAAACTTATGCCTCCACAAAACCCTTATGTCTCCCACAAAATACCCAATAGTCTTCTCCTACACCATTCCTAGGCCATCTACCTGACCAACCAACAAATAAAACAACACATTCAAATATTCAGCCATTCACATATACATAAAAATCAAAGGAGAGCATTTCCAAGAGATAAGCTCTTACCTCTCCGTGATGGAGTTTGTTCCAAGTTCAAAAATGCAAGATCTCCAATGCAAATTTTTTTTTCCAAGAGATCAAAAATCAACAAATATGTAACCATCTCCCATCTCCTCCAAAAGCAAGAACTCCTAAAACCAAAAGAAGTTGCCCAAAATGAAACAATGCAAGTCCCAATAACCCAAAAGAGTGTAACCCCAAAACAAGCAAATGAATTTGAATATATAGAAGAGGGAAGTGAAGAGGATGAGGTGGATCCGTTTAGGATGCCACTTCACACATCCTCAACTCCAACACCCAGGGTCAACTTCATTCTCCAAGGTACAATAAATAGGTAGGTGAATAAATGACATTATTACTTACATAATCAAATCAAGCCAACACCTCATAAGGACTGAAATTGAAAGCATGTAAGAAAGTGCAATAAAAGCATACAACTTAATTTACAAAAATGCATAATGAAGGATAGATTTAAACTCTCCAACCATAGATAATGTTGGTATACCAATTTAAGAGGTGTAAGATAATTTTAACTTGTTCCACAAGTCTCCAAAAATAGCCTCCAAGGACAAATTTGAATTTCTAAAGAAGGTGGATTGTTTCATAATCCAAACTTTACTTACTTATCTCTTACACATCACTTACACTTATCTCACAACACTTAATACAAGAGCCAACAACTCCAGTAATTACTTTCTTATGTCCCAATTTGATTAATTAATTCTTAACAATATGATTACTCACATTAATTTACCACAAATAATAAATACCGAAAGGGGTAAACACATCAAAACATCAATAAAAAGGAACCAAATAAATAAATACACATAACCCTTGTTCACATTTAAAGCTGATCCCCCCCATGGGAATCCAACACACACACACACACACAAACAATACAAGTTGCCATGGTGAACTTGTTGAATTCATCTAGAATTCCAATGTGGTTGGTTTCCAATCCCCCGATATTTGTTGTGATATTTTAACCTGCAAAATACAATACATTCTTCAGCCTCATGGCCTTATCAAAACATCCAAAATACACATAAATCTAATTTTAAAATCATATATATATATATATTAATCACAACAACATCAAGGAAAACAACAATATCATTTGTAATTTTATCAACAACTATATCATCATCAAATAAATTCCATTTTCTAGGTCTACTCAGAATATCCTAATATCACATGTCCAAACAACATCCATAAATATAACCATGTCGGACAATATATCATCCTCAATATATAAAATGTCTCTAGTAATCACCATGCATCATATATGAATTAGAGTAAACAATAATCCATGATCTGACATCTAACACCATACTAAATCAAAACTATAATAATGTCCATAATATAGTCAACAGTATCATGATTAGTGATAAAAGTGTCGAAGGGAAGTGGGCACTACAGGGCCCATTTAACCATTTTCTTTTTATTTGAATTTTCCATTAACAAAACCTCTCCAAATTTTGAATATTCAAAATCATTTGTACATAAACAAGAGACTAGGATCATTTCATCATTGTAGTCAAGCTCAATCAAGAACTCGCCATTTACTAGTTAACATAATTGTTGAAGTTATTAATTTTATTTAATATATGTCTAACATGTTAGTAGTATTGCCCCCTTGTTTTGATAAGGAAATGCCTATTAACATAATATGTTTAGAGGAGGTTGGTTTTTTGGGCTATTTAGATGGGCACATCCTAAGTTCCTTGGCATTCCAAACCACCTTTGACCCTATAATTTCATAAAAATTGTAAGTCCCTTGTTAGTAATCATGGCCCATGAGTAGTATGATCTTATTTCATTCCTATCGTGTGTACTATATTTTTTACATGCTTTTTCCTTTAATTGTTTACAAGAAAGTTAGATGATTCTTCCCAAAGCTTTCCTTGAAATATCTACCTAATATACATTGGTCAAGGTAGATTATAATTCCATCTTATTAAATAAATAAGATAAATATTTTCAATAATTAGCCACTTACAATTGTTATGCCAATGCATATACAATGGATTATATGGTTATAAAACATGTGATACTAACACTTCATATTTGAAGGGCACCCATATGTGAAATATAAATATTAAGTAAATTTATATACCCTCAAATTTCTAATGCTTTATTACTCTATGATAAATAATTTCCCAATCAAATCAAATTGGGTTACCACAAAATTAAAGAAATCTAAAAAAACTAAACTACATATTTATATCATTTAAAAAAAACTTAGTTAAAGCAATATTACTACATTTGTACAATTAAACAAATATAATAAAGTAAGAACAATGTAACTATGTAATGTGAGTTGAACATACATTACTCACAACCTACAACTAATATTTTTGTAGAAATATTGTATAATCCAAATCCTTCAAAGAAGGTCACAGAGCTCCCCCACAAAACAAAAACATAAAAACATAATAAAAAATGTGAACAAAATACTAGCATTTTTTGTACTGCGAAGACTTGGTGTACAAGGAAACAAAATATAAACTTCCCTTATCATTCACTTTGAAAAAATGTGATACTTTTAATCTCCAAGGAAACAATTTGAAGTAGTAATTTTTTAACTTTTCTTGTTGCGGTGAATGCTCACTATTGGGTCTTCATTGAGAAGAGCATCCTTTGGAAACCCACCCTACATTTTTGGACCTTCGTGCTCTTCAATCACTTTGAAAAGGGAACTACATAGCATAGAAAATAAAGGATGAAACAAGATTAAAAAGAGATAATACCATTGAATGGAAAATCCCACCAAAGAAAGTGTATTTAGTAAAAGATATAAAATTGGCGTGAGTGTATTTTGTTTACAAGTGTGCATGCAACCAATAGCATTTGAATTATTTCATTACTCTAACAAGAGAGTGACTACAAATATTATTTTTTATTCAATATACTCATACAAGTAGCATCAACAATTTAACATTGATCGATTCTTAAAAAGACTAGATTGAGAATTACATACATGGCTATACAATTCTTTGATATTTGATTGCACTATTTTCTTCCACATGTTTTCAATATTATCCTTCACCGTGTATCTTTTAGAGTGTAATAGTTAGCATGGTAATTAAAAAGAAATTGTAAGCAACATTAATATCATCATCCACTTATAAATGAAATAAACATTTTAGTACAAAATTGTATAACATAATTCTTTCTAGAAAGAGAAACAAGTTATAGAGCCCTTGGAACTGAGCATGAAGATCCTTAAAAACATTGTAGGAGGAAATTGTAGAAGACTATTTTTTCCAAAAGGAAGACAAGATATTGAAAGCAATACGAGTGCAAAGTACATGTGTGTTTTCCTTAGATTTTGAATTTCAGGTGGCTCAATACAAATGGTAAAATAGGATAATTAAATGTTTTGTAGTTTCTTTACTATTTTTCTTTGTTGGAATTTCAATATTTTTTCAAATTTATGTTGTAACTCAATCTTAGAAAGTGTGGATTTATTTTCCCTTAAATCCCAAATTTTAATAGCTAAATGTAAATGGTGAAATAGCAAAATTCTATGTTAAACTATAATTAATGCACCATTTGAGACATCTCAAAAATAATATGTTTGTATAGCCATTTGTAAGAGGCTCCACGAAATCCACAAATTATTAATAACATTTATTATAAATGTGTCGCAACATAAAAAAGACAATTTGAATGTATACCTATTTACAAGTTTTTATTAGGATTATGAAGCAGTTTTTTTGGTACAATTTATGTTGCCGTTTGTGAAAGATATTTCTATTGTGGCATCACATCATTGGTAAAAAGATCATGAGTTTTAACTTGCATTGATGGTATCAATGACTTAGGTCACCTGTGCATTCAGTGCTTTAGCTTAGACAAAAATAACTATACCAGATCGTTGGGTAATTGGTTCTTATCAATCTTTTTGAAAAAATAGAGATCATGATTTAAGAACCAAACCATCAAAGCAGTTGATATTAAATTTTGATGTACAAATGAAGATTTTAGATTCTAAAAATAATTTCAGGACGTATAGATTAATCATTTACCTGAGCATTGACCATGTATTGCTTCCATATATGGCAGATCTTGTCTTGGCCGCCCACATCCCATATTGTGAAGCTCAAGTTTTTAAAGGTCACAATCTCTATATTAAAGCCTATTGTCGGCATTGTTCTCACGTACTCTCCCAGATTTTGCTTGTGTAAGATTGTTGTTTTTCCTGATCCATGCCCCATTATTTCTCAGTATCAATACAATCCATTTATTTTTCTTTCAATGGATCAATATACACTCATTCAAGGAAAAAAAAAGAAAAGAAAAACCAGAACATGATATTTAAATAGGAAAGGGTGGACATTGTATGCATCTAAAGGTGTTCTAAGCTTAACAATGCATTGGGTGAATGGGTATGGACAACCTGTGTTACAATGTAGATTTTAACACTAAAAATCCATGAAATCAATGAAAATATTAAAAACAAAGAATAAAAAATAACGAACCAACACTAGGTTTAGGGGGATATTTTAAATTTTTTAAATGGGCGGGGTATTTGAGATTAAGCAATGTGGGATCCATTTGTTTCCCAGAACAGTGTCGCACCGACAATGGTGCCACAGTAAGTTAACGGAGAAACAACCTAACGGAGTGGGAGCCGTGTTAGGTGGATGTTCAACAGTCAATTGCCATGCTGGTAGTCCATGCTGAATGTACCAGAAAGATATGCTCAGCAGTTTGGTAGAGGTTATGGTGATGAGTGGACCCCACTCAAACAGTTCAGTTTTTGAAGAAGTTCAGTTTGGGACAAGGTTGTCCGAAGCACTTGTGAAATAGATGGCCATTATGTGATGTTTGTGAGTTTGATTTAATTTTTGTGATATTTTTAGGATATTTTCATGCTGATAAATTTTCAAGTATGCTTCATTTAGGTTAACTTGTGAAAGGGCAGTTTTGGGGCAGTTAGAAGCAGTCTTTAGTAAAATGGACATTGCAGGAGCTACAAAAGGAGTTAAGAGGTTATTCTAGTTGTGGTGGAAATATACTTTATAGAACATGATAGTTATATAATTTATGGGACATAAATATTCTATTTTATATGATTTCTAGGTTAGTTTGTGGACGATTTGTTTATTGGATTAGAAGGAAAATATAGATTTTATTGAAATATTTAGTTGGATAGTACATGAAATTTATTGGGTGATGCTTGCAATCACCTAGAATGTGACGAGGGATGAATTTTTGATCCAATGAATCCATTTGGAGGTATCGATATTATTAATAAGGTTGTTAAAGAATTACATTTTGGAAAATAATTATTGTGAAACTTGATATAGTGAAGGAAAAAGTTGATATAGTTTGAACGTGAGGTTTTTTAAAGAGGTATAAGTTTCCTATATTTTTTAAAAAGGATCTTCCATTTCCTTTGAGTTTTCACCTATTATAGTTTACATGTTTTCAAGTTATCTACAAGCCAAAATTTGAAGACAAGGTGTTAGAAACATTTGTCTTGTAAAGGCAATCAGGTACTAGACCCATTAAATGAAATAATATGATTGGTTCATGATTATTGTGACAATGAATGATTTTTAAATTTCATTTTAATCATTTATGGTGATTTTTAGAGCTTGGATGAATATAGTTTTAGTGTTAGGATATTTTTCTCAATCCAATGATGGGGTTTAGAGAAAGTTTGGTGCATGGATTAACGGTTTTGGCTAGGTCGACCTATATGGGACACTTGTAGTAGCTAGAAAAATTCTATGGGATTTTTACAAAATTAATTTCTTGAATAAGAGAAGGGAAAATGTTTGATTTTTCATTTGATTCAAGAAGGAGCTTATAAAAGCATAGTTTTTGGTGCTTTTGTGAGCTAGTTGTGTGTGTGCAAGAAGTTTGTTCTAGGTCAAGTTGTTTTATAGGTGTGTGAGCATGTTTTGAGATCATAGAAAGTGTGTTATAGTGTGAATAATTATTGTAGATGTGTGTTCAAGGTTTTGATGCATGAATAAGTGAAGGAAGTGCTTGTTTGTGCTAGTTTGAAGACCTAAGGTTTGATCAAGGGTTTGAAGGTGTGTGGAGATGAATATTTTCATCATCATCTAATGATTTTTTGTTGAATATTATTATTTAAAAATATTGTGTGATTTTTCATATTCATGCAAGTCTCTTGTTGTGGGTAATATCTTCAAGGGTTTAGGGGTTGGTGCTCCTTGTGGGGTTGGTGCTTCACTAAAGAAATCTCTTTTGATGTGTAATATTCACTTGAGTCTTTGTTTCATGTAATATTAGCAAAGTTTTTTGTGGGATTTATTCCCCTTGATGGTTTCCCACATAAATCTTGTGAGTTGGTGCTATTTCCCTTGCTCATCGTTAATTGTATGAATGTTATATTTTGTTTTGCACACATTAATAGATGGATAATTGATTATTGATTTATGTGAACGATTTGAAATTTTAATTAAATTGTAAGGACTGATTCATCCCAAACATTCTCAATCCATTTTGCTTCTAACAATTTGTATCAGAGCAGGTCCTTTTGGATAAGTTTGACAACTTGAAAGGATATCCTTGAAGCACAAAAATGGCTAGTGGTTTAGCTATTTTCAAGGCACCATTGTTTGATAGAAAAAATTATGATTTTTGGAGTATGAGGTTGAGAACCTATATTATGTCTCAAGTGTTTTATTTTTGGAAAACTATGGATGATGGCTATATTCCTCCTTCCACTTCACCTACTAGTGATGCAAAAAAAAAGGAATATGATTTTTTTTTAAGGAATTTAATATTATCATACATGGTTTTATAGTATCCGAGTTAGGAAATGTAATTCATTGCAAGTTAGAAAAAGAGGCATGGGAAAAACTTCAAGTATTGTATGAAGGTAACTCAAAGGCAAGGATTGATAAGCTTCCAACTTTTAGAAATCAGGTTCAGTTTCTTAAGATGAATGATGAAGAGTCTGTTGTTACATATTTACTTAGTTCTTAAAAGGTTGGCAATAACATGAAATGGTTATAAGAATATGTGAAATAAGAAGAAGCTGTTCATATTTTTTGAGATCTCTAACTCCTATTTATAAATCAAAAGTTTCTATCATAGAAAAAACCAATGATTTGACTCAACTAAAGATGGATGAGTTACTTGGGGATTTGAATAGTTATGTGATAAGGATTGTTAACTCTAACACAACTAAGAAAGAGTTTGTTTTCATATCCGAAATTAAAAATAAAAGTAAGAAGACAAAGGAGGTTGAGGATGTTGTTGAAATTTATGATGAAGATCTATTTACAATGATGGCTAGGAGATTAAAGTTTGGATCTAGAAAATAAAAAGGTAAGCTTCCTTATAAATGTTTCAAATGTGGTAAGGGAGGACATTTTTCTGTTAACCATCCTCATAAGCACAAAAAGGAAAATAATGACTATGATTAAAAAGTACAAGTATGAAAAGTGTTATCCCAATTCCCTCCCCCCCCCCCCCCGAAAAAATTTATCAAACACAACCCCATGCAGGAAGAAATTCAAGAAATGTTTTTTTCGAACGAGCCCACGCTTCAAATCCAACAGATAAGTTATAAGAAGGCTCTACAATGGAGTAATAGGGTTGGGGAAGGAAGAAAACATTGTCAAAGAAACTAGAGGATCAAAGGAAAAGAAACGGAAAAGGTTCAAACTCTTTAGGATCTCCAAATAATTCAGAATAACCCCCTAAATTTGCTAAGTATAGAAGAATCAACAGAGACCCCCACGTGCCTCATTGGCGCATCTCCAAAGATTAAGCTCAAAAAGGAATATCTAAATGAGTGCCAGGCCTCCATGTGTCTAGAGCCCCGAAACTTACACTAGCCATTGAACATTCTGTAACTCAGTGGAAGGTGCCAAGTGTCGGTTCAACGCAATTTCAAGATGGGAGCCCAAGGTGGAGACTCAAACTTGTGCCAGCCCTCCACGTGGCCAATGGTCAACATAGGTCAAATTCAAAAGCATGCCTAAATTTGTTAAGTATAAGAGTGCATGCGTAAGGTGCCATGTGTCTTAATGACATTCCTTCAAAGGTAAAATCCAAAGCGGGATTCTAAAATGAGTGTGGGCCTTCCACTTGTCCCAGGTCCAAACAAGGGACAGATTTGGGGGTTGAATATTCAAATAAAAGGTAGGCCAGTGGAGGGAGCCAAGTGTCAACATGGTGCTACTTCAAAAGTAAAATTTGGAGCATATTTCTAAACAATCACCGGGTCTCCACGTGTTTAGGGTCAGACTTTTGGCCCCGCCGAGCAAGGAGACTTAGGAAGAATACAAAGGAACACCATGGAGCCCGTAGAATCTGCCACGTGTCATTACGGCATGATTTCTAGAGAATAAGGAAGGATTTAAATCTCCAAGATGTGTGCGGCTGCCACATGGACCCGGTACAGACATACGCTTTCAAATATTGCATGTCAGCGACCCTAATCTTCAGATGGCCATATCTTTTGACTAGAAACTCAGATTTGGGTAGGAGAAGACAGTTTGGAAATGTCTCGACGTCCTCTACACCATGGAAACATAAAATATCATTCTTAATAGGATTTAGTTGGTGAAAAATGTGAAAACATCTTCTAGGACATTAGGAGTAGTTGTTAGAGTAGGTATTTACCTTCGCTCATGTTCACCTAGGTACTTTATTTACCTTTATTGTCTTTATCCTCACCCACTTATGTGTGTGGATATTTATTTTATCTTATTTAGATATTAGGAGATATTATCTAGTTGTTAGGTATAGTTCTTTCCTTGATCTATGGTATTGACTAGATCCTTGATGTCTAGTTCTCTCCTAAATCTATGGTCTTGACTAGTTCTTTGATGACTAGTTATTTCCTTGATTTATGGCTTGATATACGACCTTGACTAGTTCTTAGATTGTTATTCCTTGCCTATTTAAGCAAGGCCCATTCTCAATGCATTGCATTGAGTTCCATAATAATATATGATATTGTTTCTCATTTGTTTGCAAAGGTTTTATGTAAAGTTATTCTAGCGAATTGCTTTCATCTTATAGATCGTGGTGTTTGATTAACATCTGTGTTCTTGGCTTGGTATGATCTAGTTATCGTTCCTTTCACTTAATAGGATTTAGTTGGTGAAAAATGTGAAAACATCTTCTAGGACATTAATACAGAATCTGATTTCTTCAACCACCAGATTAGATTTAATTTGATCCGTTCTTCTTCTTCCTTAGCATGCCAAGCAGACATAAGGAACCAGAATCGATAGATTGTAGGAGGGTTTGAGAGGGGCATTGATTGATAGTGGTTGAGATTTCAAAGGAGGATTCAATGCATATCTCAAGGTGGTTCAAGCAAGATTCGAAATTTTTCCCTCCTCTCTATCATTCTTTCTATGTATTATAATGAATGGGCGTATTTAAAGGTGGTTGGTCATTGTTTCTACTCTTCCCCCCTCTCTTTATTCCTTAGGGTGGAATGTGGAGTCTAAGCCTCCTCCCATGGCTCTATAATGGCATTTTATTTCATCTTACCCACTGATGATGTACTATGTAACATTTTGGAGCAATAAAATTTGTCTCGTGATGCATCTGTGCATCCTTGGCTTATTTTGTTGTCTTTTCTAACCTCTCATCATTGTAAGATATATTGTGCATAATCTGATGTTTGTTGTAAGTTCTCGGAGCTGTACTTAATTTGTTTTGAAGTGGTGTTCCATGTGAAATCTATCTCTGGTCTGTGGTGCATTTTGTCCACCCTCTCCTCTGCTCACCTCTCTCCACTTCAGGCAGTCGGATCTATGATCCAACCACTTCCTTTTCTAGTGTATCACCACTTAGTATAGGATATTTCACCCTCGCTATCCCCTTGTACCCTTGGAATGGTTAGATTAGGATAGAATAGGTTCTACCTGCATGAGATTAGCTTGTGGCAGGTAGATTAGGAAGCAAGAATCGAATTTCTCCAAAGGTCCATCTCAAGTTTTGTAAGTACCACAACTTGAGAGATGGTCCTATGTTGTGAAATCACACCACATTCCCCACTTCACACCCAGGCCATTCGGGGGTACTATGATTCTGCACTAACAATAAGATGAATAAAATCCTTAAGAAGTTTGATTACAAAAATAAGGAAAAAAAGAGTTTTTATACAAATGAAGATGATTATTAGTATGATGCTAGTAGTCATGTTTAATAATTTGAGTCTGAATTTGATTATGAAGATATTGAAAATGAGGTATTTTTCATGACGCATAATGCCAAAAGTAATTCTAGTGAAGGCTATTCATTATTAGAATACTTTATATCAGGTTATTGCATCTATTCTATTGAAGATGATGAGAATGTCAAAGACAATTTTTCAGGGAATTTGAAGAGAACTAAAATATGTTGAGAAATAGAAAAATAAGTTGAGTCTATAGTTCAAAGAGTATGAAAATCATATGCACAAGATAGAAGAATAATATAAGTCTGAATCTGCTAAACAAAATGCATTTATTATATTGCTAGAAGAAAATATTAAGTACCTTGTTTCAATTTTGCAGGATAAAGATGGTTTGTGCTCAAAATATCAAGAAGATATAGAGTTCCTAAAGGATGATCTACTAGAGGTTAGGAAGAAGACTAAGTATTTTAAGAAGTTTGAAGAATGTACCAAGGCTCTTGATGATTTCTTAGGAAATCAGTAAGTTGTGGGTAATAAATTTGGTTTGAGCTTCAAAAATTAAATCAAGGAAAAATAAGTGAAGCAAGAGGACCAAGTTTCATGCAATAATTTTGGTGAAACAAGTACCAAGGAAGAAAAGAAGAAGGAAAACATTAAGGACACTTTGAAAGAAAGGCCAACTAGGAAACATAATTCCTCAAGGTATGAAATAACATTCTATCAATATTGTTATAATTGTAATGCATTTTTTCATAGGAAAAGAGAGTGTCTAAATTCTTCTAGAGATAATCATCCATGGAGAGACCATAGGAGTGTGTTTTCTAGAGATACTTGTCAAAAGAGCTCCATGAGCTCACATCTTGCAAAAGGGACCGAGTTTAATTTTGGCCTGGGTGAGCTATTGGTACCCAAATTGATTCTCCCATTGATAGTCAATCACCATCAATAGGTTGAAAGGGATGCTTAGAGATAGATAAATAAGAGTTCAAGTCATTTTATAGCCAGTGAGGGATTTGACAGACTCTTTATCACTCGAACTTAGAAAAATTAGGCGTCTTCGTGTTGAGGGCTTGACCTACCCTCACTAATTTAGGTTGTTTCTTCAACCAAGGTGAGAGGACCCCTTTTCTAACCTATATTTATGAAGGATATGAATGGATCAATAGTATTTGACTATCCTTCTATGATATTTTAAAAAAACCTTGAGGAAGCATGTTCAATGAAACATAGTCTAACTCTCACGAGTTGTAACTTTAGAAAGTGAAGATATCTTCTAAACAAGGTTCTGGTTACTAAACACAACACACAAATCCTGATTTCTCCTGCATATTATAAGTGAAGGATGGGTAAATTCAAAAAATATCCTTTGCATTTATGGAAAAAAAGTGCAAGTACGGGTAATTCTTGTAGGATGACTCACTTTTAGATGAATTTCATTGGGGAATTAAACAGGATAAAGTTGATTATACCAAATTTGTAAGAAATTTCAACAAAGGTTAGAAAATCTGCCAAGCAAGATGACAAAAAAACCTTAAATAGTAATAATGAACCTTCAAGCAAAAGATGTATATCAATGGAATCCCAAAGATATAGGTTTTCACACATTATTTGAGGATTTCACATAAAAGATCATGTCAATGACTCAACTAAATATCATAAATTCCTGGTCCATCATGTCTAAGATACACTAATATAATTACAAACTATTTGTATTAGTAAGATGGAAATAAAATGAGTTTAAATTGTTTATTGCATGATAAAACAAGAAATCATTTCATAGAACAATTGAAAATGCCACAATACTACCACAAGTATAAGATCTTGTGTGATTCAGAGGAATTCCTAACATAAGATTACAATAGGAACATGAATACTACTTGAAATGTCATCAAAATGAAATCAAACACCATGATGTTCATGATTGACATAATTATTTCAAGGTTCCTCAAATTTATTAGCAAGGGAAAGTTTTATTAATAGTCTCAAATCTCATCAATGTTGAACACTTGCAACCATTTTGACAAGATTAAATTTGAAAAACAAAAAGGAATTAATAGATTTATCAGATAAAATCTTATAGAAATTTTTTTCTACTCAGCTCTTTCTTTTCTTTGAACAAATCTTATAAACTTTTAGTCCCCCTTTTTTTACGTGATTATCTCTTTACCTTTATATCACTCAATGGCCTTGCTAATTTTTGAAGTTTTCCCTCCAAAAGCACAAATATTCCAAGGAATATTCCCCTTTACAATACTTGTTCTAGAACATGGAATTCCTTGAAAAGTTATAATTTAAACTACCAAGTGTGTAAAGTGCAAGTATTTTCAATTGGTTCCATTTGTACTCAACTAGGATATAAAGTCATCATTTCTGGCATATTATTTTAATCATTATTTTCACATATTAATTAGATACTCACTTCAAATGGCATCTGAGCACTTCCAGATGATTTTGATATGACATATATCCTCATCTACCTTTCAAGAATCCATCTTGGGTGATATGCAATCTATTTCATGTCTTATTGGATTAATTTCCACACATGGTTCATGTCAAATCATATTGAGTCACCAGATCTACTTATTCATAATCCCTTCCAACTCCTAAATCCTTCTTGTGTGAACTTTGAAAATTTTTTCCTCATCTCTTCGGAAATATTTCTCTTAATCAGAACCATATGCACCCCTTTCACTAAAAAACTTGGTTCTACTTCATCACCATCATGTATTTCCCTTCTTATTTTGAATATAAATAATTTTATTAGAAAATGGTTAAGGTAATTATAGCACACAGTCTGAAAGAAATATCCTCAGAAGATTTACATCAAATCTTTGACTTGAGTGGTCTTGATGAAGCCTTCATTAGTGCCCTATTTGACATAGAGTGTGTATGCGATACCAAATGACATTTGACATATCGGCAAGTCCAATTAACACTTATTTTAAGGTTGATTAGGATTAATCCTCTATTTGCAGGCTTTAAAATTATGTACTTACATCTCTTCAGATGGGAACATCTAAAATATTTGTTAGTGTAGAATCACAGCACCCCTGAATGGCCTGGTTGTGAGTGGGGCATCTCGTGTGATTGTACAACATTGGACCATCTCTCAAGATGTGGGACTTGCAAAACTTGAAATGGACCTCCAGAGAAGGCTAGTTCCTACTTCCTAATCTAACTGTCATAAGATACTCCAATGCAAGTAGAAACTAATCTATCCTAATCTAACTATTCCAAGGAGACAGGGAGAGAGAGAGAGGGTAAGAGAGCCTACACTAAGCGGTGATACACCATAAAAGGAAGTGGCTGATCACAGATCCAAGCTGCCTGAAGTGGAGAGGGTGGACAAGATGAAACATAGACAAAAGATGAATGTCACACAAAACACCACTTCAAGACCCATTAAGCACAACTTCCAAGACCTGTAACGAACATCATAGTATGCACAATATACCTTGTAATGATGAGGGGTAAGAAGAGACAACAAAATAAGCAAGGATTGACAAAAGTGTCACGAAACATATTTTATTGCTCCAAAAGTTACACGGTAGATCATCAGTGGGTAAGGGGCAAGAAAATGCCATTATAGAGCCATGAAAGGAGGATTAGACTCCACATTCTACCATAAGGAAGAAAGATAAAGGGGGGAAAAAGAGAAACAATGACAAACCCTTTGAATATGACCCTCCTGTACAATATATAGGAAGAATAAGAGAGAGAGGAGGGAGGAATTAGAACCCTGTTCCAACCACCCCTGGAAATGAATTGAATATACACCTGCTAAAAGAGAGAAGGAGAGAGGGAAAATCTAAATCCTGCTTCCACCACCTTAAGATATGCTTTGAATTCTACCTGCCACAATGAAGCATCTCACTGCAACACCCATGCCCCCGTAGTTGTCCCTAACTGGACAAGAAAGAGCCCCATTATTCATCATGGTGGTAGGTGAGAGACTTGACAGCCCCCAGATTTAGTGGGCTGAAACATTAATGGAGGCAGGTGAGAAGCCAACACCGAGATGTTTCCAAAAAATCATCTCTCGTCCAAATCAAAGTTTACAGTCAAAAGATATGGCTGTCTAAAGATTAGGGTCGTGGGTCTACAATATTTAAAAGAGTCTATCTATACCGGGTCCACGTGGCAACCTCGTGCATCTTAAATATTCATCTCTTTCCTTTTCGCTCTTGAAATCGCACCAGAATGACACGTGGTGGCTTCCATGTGATCCTTGGTTTCCTTTATATTTTTCCCAAGTCCTTCCCATTTTGCGGAGACATTGTGTCTAACTCGAGACACGCGGAGGCTTTGTGCTTGTTTGGAAATGGCCCCCGGTTTTTACCTTTGAATTTGTGCAGACGAGACACGTGGAGGCCCCTGCAGGATTTTGGACTTTTAAACAGCCATTCTATCATTTCGAACTCTGGGACACATGGCGGGTTGGCACTCATTTGGGAACTACCTTTTAGACTGCGCATTTGAAATTGCGCCAGAGAGACACATGGCTCTTTCTGTAGCTAGTTCCTTACTTTGTATTTTGGCTAAGTCCCTTTTGCTTGGCGGGGCCATATATCTGACCATGGACTTGTGGAGGCTCAATGTGCATTTGGGAACCTTCTTTGAATGTTACTCTTAAAATTATGTTGGGCTGACATGTCGTTCCTTCTACTAGCTTTTTGTACTTTGTCAATTCAAACCTCCTCCCTTTCTGGTTTGATACATGTGGAAGCCTCGTGCTCATCTGAGTCTCCATTTTGGGTCACGCCTTTGAATTTGCGCTGGTGAGACACATAGCGTTATCTATTGGCTCTTTATACTTAGTTGTTTTGGGCCTGCTATGTCTCCCTTTTTTGACTCTATTAGACCCTTGACATGTGGAGAGTTGGCGCTCATTTGAGTCTCTGCACTATGGACCCATCCTTGGAGTTGCACCGAGACACATGGAGGCTTCGCTGACACCCTTGCACTTAGTCATTTTAAATGTTCGACTCTGTCCCCCCTTTTTGGACCAGGGACACAAGGCAATCCTGCACTTTTTTTGGGTTCCACCTTCAAAGTTGGTCTTTGAAGTTGCACCGAGTTGACACGTGGCACCTTCCCCTAGCTCTACCCCATTTTGACTCTTCAAATGTCAATTTTGTCCCTTTTTTGGATTTGGGACATGTGGAAACTTGGCACCTGTTTGGGGTCTCCATATGAAATTCTATCCTTGGAGTTGTGTTGTTTGGACATGTGGCACCTTCTGCCGATCTATGACTTTTCAATGGCCGATGAGAAACCCATGGGCTAGCGGGCCCGCACTTCAAAATTACACCATTTGTGGAAAGGTAAAAAAGTTTCAAAGTCCCCACAAACCTACTGGCCCACTTTTAGACTTGGGAAAAATTTCCTCCTTGGCTCCATGAACCCACTTTTGGCAAAAAGTCATCCTTGGGCCTGCCAACCCGCATTTTCCACTTTGGCAAAAAGACATTTTTAGACTCGTTGGCCCGCTTTTTCCACTTTGGCAAAAAGTAATCATTCTCGCACCCGCGAACCTACAATTATACTTGTCTATTTTTCCGAAAATGGAAAAATTTCAAAAATCTCTACCACCGGCCCGCCAGTCCACAATTTCCATTCAACAAAAAATCTTCCTTGGGCATGTCAACCCACTTTTGGCAAAAAATATTTTTAAGGCCCGTCAACCCGTAACTTGACAAATACAAAGTGTTAGAAGGACTTCTTTATATCTCTAGAAAGGGTAAGAATTTCCTATTTGATGGAAATGCTTTCAGGGGACCTTGAGAACTTAAAATATGTAACAATTAAGATTGAATCCCAGAAGGGGAAAATGGTGTCAGTTGACCCAAAATAAGTGTGAGCTTATTTTGGTCAACAATTTGGTGACTCATGGGGATAAGCTACCTGCTAGGTTAAATGATCAGTTACCTTGAAGCATTTATTAGGCACGGAGTCTACCTGGTAAATACAAAATTGATATGAGATTTGAAAATCTGATCCCTAAGCCACTGTACCATGCTGGAACTGGAGCTGACCTCACCAAATGCTACTTCTAATGTCCTATGCATGAGAAACAAAACACCACACACTATGTAAAAGTTGGAAAATCATACATGCTCTAAGTGGAACATGTAGTGTGTGCACAAGCACTTTTTTAGCTGAAAAAAATATCTACTCCTACTCCTACACTAACCTTAATAAAGAAAGCTAGACAAAGCCTACAATAGGCAAGGAGAAATAACTTCCCTTTCTCAAAAATTGGGACCATGTAGTTGATTTGGCACTAGACATGAACGGAAATGAGAGTAAAAAACCACCTTGTAGATGGTGTCTTGCCTACCTCAAAGTATCAAAAAACACAATGTATACCTCCTGGAGTTGTTCTGCACTTGGGTCTTAGAGGCGTTACTATTGACCTTTGGTGCTTTGTAACTCAACCTCATGCTCTGAAATGAGCATGACCGGTGGTAATTCTCTTGGCTCTAATGAAGATAAGTATCTGATTGGGCAAGGTCTGATTCTTTTGAATTTTCCCATTTCTCTGAAGTTCAACTCCAAGAATTGAGTTTTTCTTGCTGACCTTCCTTGGTGGAGGGTGTGGAATAGATGATGACATCCTCCTGCACTTTCCCTTCCTCCTCCTGAGAAGAACATGGAAGACTCATATCTTCCAACCTTGGTTCCAAAGAACTGTTATGAAGTGTAGGTTGTTGTACTTGAATGTTCTCCTTCATGACAATAAGCTCATATGCTCAGAAGGTGGCTGACAGAGGAGAAAATGATGTTATCTCCTCGGGATCCTTTCCATCAAGACAATCCTCCAAGTTTGACAGATAGTCTGTCTCCTTTTTTTCTTGTTGCTTATGCTCTACCTCCTCTATGGTGCCCTCCTAATCTGTAACTAGCTCATCATGGTTCCCTTCATCCTCAAACATGAAGTTTGAAAGCACAAACTCTTCTTCAACATTAGAGCTTGAAGGGGATGAAGTGAGAGGAAGAACTAAAGGTTATTTTGTGGTCTGCTCTACCCTCAGAACCTATGAAACTGTATGGTCCTTCTGCACAACCAGAATGTACTCTTCTTTTGGATTTAGAGTAGCTCCTTATTATCCTACTTGTGTTGTAGCTGAAGATTCCACCACTTGTGGCCTGACCTTAGCCTCATCCATAGGTTTAACCAACAAGGGAATATTTGTAAACTCAAATCTAGCAGCCCAACTCTTCATATTTTCTATCATTTCTTCTCTATTAGGTTCCTCTGCTTTCTATTCTCCTTGGCTGGTTTTTGGAGTATCTCCCTGACATGGACTTGGGAGAGTTGGAGGAGTGGTGGGTGGGGTATCCACTAGTTTTTTGTTTCTTTTTGGTGGAGGGGAAGGCATTGCTTTTGGCTATTATGGATAGGATTTAGATTTGGAAGGGAAAAGGGAAGAGGAAAGAAAATGAGATTGAAGACTAGGGGATGGGGAAGGGAAATCAACGCTTGGCGCAGAAAGTGAAGGGCTTGACTCATGACACTACCACGATGATACTGATTGAGGAAGAGGGAAAGAAAATCTAGGAGGTGGTGGACTTACCCATTGACAAGGTTGTCTTATGTCCAACTCATAAGCCTCAATCTCCTGAGGGTTGTATTGTCTTGGAAAAGGGCCTCCCCATGGACATGGTTTCCTAAAACCAATCCTGAATGCCTTCATCTATACTGTAGCACTGGAATGCACCATGCTAGCCTCCATTCTTTGGATCTTCTCCAACAAACCAGAATTCTTCATGTAGTTGGCACCATTGTATGTGTCCCCTTGTTCTTGATAAGCTCCATAGCCAAACTAGCTTTGACCCTACTTTTATGGGTAAGTATAATGGTTTTGAATATGATCATCATGATAATATAGAGGAGTTTGGAAATATATAGGAGGTGGACTGCGCTATTGTTGTTGAAAGTGTGAGTTTCATGAGGAAATGGAATAAAAGATGGAATAAGAAAATGGATGAGAATGGGTGAAAATAGATGAAAAGGTGTGCAATTTAGAGAATGGTTAGTTGATGAGATGAAGTCGCCAGATGTGCTTTGAATGTGCCTCTAAAGGCTGAATCTCACTAAGAAAACATCAACTTGATGAAATTAAGTGAATACATCTTGCTCCCACTGGGCATGCCAACACTGTTAGTGCAGAATCACAACACCCTTGAATGGCCTGGTTGTGAGTGGGGCATCTAGTGTGATTGCACAACATTGGACCATCTCTCAAGCTGTGGGACTTGCAAAAATTAAGATGGACCTTCGGAGAAAGTCGGTTCATGCCTTCTAATCTACCTGCCACAAGCTACTCCAGTGCAGCCAGAACCTAATCTATCCTAATATAACCATTCCAAGGGGACATGGAAAGAGAGAGAGGGTGAAAGAGAGCCTACACTAAGTGGTGATACACTAGAAAAGGAAGCAGATGATCACAGATCTGAACTACCTGAACTGGAGAGAGGTGAGCAGAGGAGAGGGTGGACAAGATGCACCACATACCAAAGATGAATGTCACATGGAACACCACTTCAAGACCCATTAAGCACAACTCCTAAGACTTAAAATGAACATCAGAGTATGCATAGTATACGCTGTAATGATGAGAGGTAAGAAGAGACAAAAAAATAAGCAAGGATGGAAAGAAGCATCACGAAATATATTTTATTGCACCAAAAGTTACACGGTACATCATCAGTGGGAAAGGGGCAAGAAAATTACATTATAGAGCCATGAAAGGAGGCTTAGACTCTACATTCTACTCTAAGGAAGAAAGAGAGAGGGGTGAAAAAGAGAAACAATTACCAACCCTTTGAAAATGCCCCTCCTGTACAATTTATAGGAAGAATAAGAGAGAGAGGAGGGAAGAATTAGAAACCTATTCCAACCACCCCTAGAAACGCATTGAGTATCCACCTACTGAAAGAGATAAGAAGAGAGGGAAAATCCAAATCCTACTTTAACCACCTTAAGATATGATTTGAATTCCACCTACCACAATGAAGAGTCTCACTGCAACACCCATGCCCCCATCGCTGTCCTTTACTAGATAAGAAAGATTCCCATTTTTCATCATGGTTGCAGGTGAGAGACTTGACAGCCCCTGAAATTAGTGGGCTAAAACATTAATGGAGGCAAGTGAGAAGCTGCTGTCGAGATCTTTCCAAAAAATCCTCTCCCGCCCAAATCTAAGTTTACAGTTGAAAGATATGGCTATTTGAGGATTAGGGTCGTGGGCGCACAATATTTAAAAGAGTATGTCCATACCAGGTCCATGTGGCAGCTTTGCACATCTTGAATATTTGTCTCCTTCCTTTCACTCTTGAAATCGCACCAGAATGACATGTGGTGGCTTCTGTTGGCTCCTTGTTTTCCTTTATATTTTTCCTAAGTCCTTCCTGTTTGGCAGAGACGTTGTATCTGACCCGAGACATGTAGAGGTTTTTCACTTGTTTGTAAACTACCCCCAGTTTTAACCTTAGAATTTGCGCAGATAAGACACATCAAGGCCTTTATACGATTTTGGACTTTTCAACATCTGTTCTACCTTTTTAGACTTTGGGACATGTGGCGGGTTGGCACTCGTTTGGGAACTACCTTTTTGACCACACCTTTCAAATTATGTTAGAGATACATGTGGCTCTTGCCGCAACTAGTTCCTTTCTTTGTATTTTGGCTAAGTCCCTTTTGCTTAGCGGGGCCATATATCTGACCCTGGAAAAATGAAGGCTCAACATGCATTTGGGAACCTGCTCTAAATTTTACTCTTAAAATTGTACCAGGATGACACGTCGTTCCTTCCACTAGAATTTTGTACTTAGCCGATTCGAGCCTACTCCCTTTCCGGTTTAGGACACGTGGAAGCCTCGCACTCATTTGAGTCTACCTTTTGGGTCATGCCTTTGAATTTGCGCTGATGAGACATGTGGTAATGTCTGATGGCTCTTTATACTTAGACATTTTTGGACCACTCTGTCTCCCTTTTTTGACTATGTTGGACCGTTGACATGTGGAGAGTTGGTGCTCATTTGAGTCTCTGCACTTTGGACCCAACCTTGGAGTTGCACTGACGAGACACATGGAGGATTCCTCCAACACCCTTACACTTAGTCATTTAAATGGCTAGCTCTATCCCCCCTTTTTGGACATGGGACACACAGTGAGTCTGTGCTTGTTTGGGGTTCCGCCTTCGGAGTTTGTCTTTAAAGTTGTGCTGATTCGACATGTGGCACCTTCCACTAGCTCTGCCCCATTTGGACTCTTCAAATATAGATTATGTCCCTTTTTTGGATCTGGGACATGTGGAAGCTTGACGCTTTTTTGGCGTCTCCATCTGAAATTATATTCTTGGAGTTGTGTCATTTGGACACGTGGCACCTTCCATCGATCTACGATTTTTCAACGGCTGATGAGACCCCACAGGCCTACGGGCTTGTCCTTGAAAATTGCGCAATTTGCAAAAAGGTAAAAATTCATCTTCGGGCCTGTCGGCCCGCATTTTCCAGTTAGGCAAAAAGACATTTTCAGAACCGTTGGCCCGCGGGCCCATAATTATACTTCTGTCTTTTTGCGAAAAGGAAAAAATGTCAAAAATGTCTCTCGCTGCCCCACTAGTCACAATTTCCATTTTGTAAAAATTCTTCGTTGGGCCTACCGGCCCACTTTTGGCAAAAAATCCTTCTGAGGCTTGCCAGCCTATAACTTGAAAAATACGAAGAGTTAGAAGGACTTCCTTATATCTCTGGAAAGGGGAAGAAATTTCCTATCTAATGGAAATTCTTTCAGGGGTCCTTGAGTGCTTAAAATATGTAACAATTCAGATTGAAGCAGAGAAGGGGAAGATGGTGTCAGTTGACCCAAAATAAGTGTGAGCTTATTTTGGTCAACAGTCTCTTGAAGATTTAAAGAAATACTAATGTCAAGAGAAGACCCCAAGGATATGGAAAAACTGATTTTTAATGTCCATTTTTATGCGTTGAAGTATTTCTATTAAAGGATATTCGAAAGGAATCATATATGCTATATGAAAAATCCTCCATTGACATTGTGTCTTCCATTTCTCATAAAGTGGATGAGATAGAGCAGAGGATCAACTCTCTGGAGAAAAAAAAATACTTTTTCCTCTCTACAAGGTTTAATGCTAGCATCATCTGCGGGTAAGAGAAATTGTGTAACACATCCTCAACTTCCAATCATTATCTTAGATGAAGAATAAAATTAATCATTATCTTGTCGTTATTCAAGATAAGAAATATCCTCTAATCGAGACAAAAGGGGGAGATTTACAATTCGGTCATCCACCTGTTTAATGAATCATGTTCCTCAATCTGAGAATCAGTTTTCAGGACCTCGATGAATTCCTTCTGTAAGAGAAAATCCACCCCTGAAAAGGAAGTTGGAAATTGGTTCAAGCTCAAGACCTCACAATCTTCCAGGTCAACAAAGTGGAATACTTTCCCTTCTAGTTATCCTTGTGTCCCGTCTCAAACCACTCCTAGTAAGTCAAACTTTCACAAAGGGAAAGTGAAAGAAACATTTTTCAATGGCGGTTTGGATCTTCTGGACTAGGAATCATCACAACAGAAGAAAAATGAGATCGAAAAAATCATAAGTCATCCTAAAATGAATTTGGAATCATTGATGGACATGGGAATGTCCCATGACTTAGCAGGGTCAATCATATTTTTTCAAACACCACAGGGCTCAAGTGAATTCATGATGAGAAAGAATAAGCTATTGAACAAGCTTCCCCTTCTACGAGGAAATTTAAAAGAGGGACTGAAAAATTTCTAAATATTCCCTTTTTTTATTTTCCTTACTTTTGACATGTATATCTCTTTCTTTATCATGGGCAGGGGCCCCTATAGAACCCCATTTTGTTCTTGTTTCAAAATGCAGAAAGCAAAAATATATAAATAGTTTATATGTTTGTATAAATGTATGTAAAAAAAATTTCTAAGTCAAATGAAACTACATAATTCTTCTGTTTTACAATTAATATAAGGAAACAATAAAGTTCAGAGTAAAAAATATATTCAATGTAACAAAAAATATAAGTTAAAGGATTGTTTTAGAGAAGAAGTATGAAAAATAAAATGCAGCTTAAGGAACAACACACCTAAGCTTGTTCCTTATCTTTTATATTTGCATTCTCTTCCTCATCTTCCGTTTCTGCATCTTGTTCCTTAGGTAACCTTGCCACATATGCATCATACCTATGGAATAACTCATTTATCTCATCCTCATTTGTCCTAGTGTGGTGTTGGAATATTAGTGTTTGTCTAGCTCTCACATCTATGCAATGACCCATCTTCTGCTTGTACTCCAATGGCCTGGAATTTAAATTTATGATTATGTTCTCAACTTTTCTCATTATCTTAATGATTTCATAAGAAAAATGATCCTTCTGAATATTCTTCTCAAAAGAGTTAAGTAGAAAATCAATCTTCAAATCACCATAACTCTTTTTGAATGTATCAGACACCATATCTTCTAATTTAAAATCAATGGCATCAAGAGTGTCATCAAGCCAATTTCTTTCGACTTCAAGCTTTTCCTTGATCCCATTTAAGGTTTCCACTCTGATTTTTGATAACTCTTCCATGGCATGCTAAATTCCTTTGAATTCCACTGGCATAATTTCTTCCTATTCAACCAATTCATTAGTGAGTCATGTTATGCGGTCCAATTTGGGAAAAATTCCCTCAAAATAGAATATTTTGTTGTCACATTGCTCAATTATCTTGTCCATCTCATTGAGCCTATTCTTGAACTCTTCATACTTTAATCTAGATTCTTCAATTGCTTCTTTTCAATCCATGACCTTGATCTCTTTTTTTTAATTTTTCAATCCATGTATTTATAGCTTGGACCTTCTTAACACCTTTTTCAATCTTTTCCTTTCACTCAGGGTTATTTATAGAGGTGCTTGCTTACGTGTGACTAGGCTTCCTAATCAATTGCTGCAAACTAGAACTCAAATCTTTGACTTGTTCCTTCAATTAATTTTTCGTTACCGTATCTTCGTCCACCATTTGCAAAAGGTCATTCACTACCTTAGATACTCCTTGTTTTAGTTGGTCTCTTGAGCACTTCACTAAAGGAATGATTTGGACATTATAATAATTATTTGTCACATATTTTCTAGTTTTTCCCTCAAAAGGGATTATTGTTTCAAGATTTTTTGATCCCAGTGAATCAGTGTGAGTTTTGGTGATAACCCTAGCCCTTTAGGAGGCTCTTACCGCCTCTGGGAAAGACAACGTAGTAAGGTCAATGGCTTGAATAAGGATGGCCTCCTTCTCCTCATTTGAAATTAATTTACCAATCCCTCCCTTTTCCATACTTGTTCCATCCTTTGGTTCTTGCAATTCCTGTTGGGGTTTCTTGGAGACAACCAAAAATTGCTTGAACACCCCTTGTTCATCTTGAGCTAATGATTTTTTCTTCTCTTCGCCATTTATTTCAATAGCCACTTTGCTACTCTCACCCTGTGCTAGCAATTATTTCAATTATCCTTCTCTTTAGTCTAGAACCTGCGATTGCTCATTCTTATTTTGATTTATATCAGTGGTTGAGGGATATTCCTTCCTTATTTCTCTAATTTATGCTACATTAGACTCAAATTCTACTTTGACATTTTCTTGCAACAATGACTAGCTTACAGGTTCTTCCTTCCCCAAAAACTATTGAGTTATCATCCTACTATCCTCATGTTATGATGACACATTAGGTAATTCTATGGTGGGTTTTTATCCTAATGCCAAATCCATATTCTCATCTAGAGGTTGTATATTTGTATCAACAATGATTTTATATCTAGCAGCTGCATCTTGTGTAACTTTTGCTTTCTCTTCAAAGATAGATTTTCCTATTTGACAAAGCTCATCATCTTTAGTAGTTTTAACATAACGGGAAACATTCTCTTCCAATCATATATATTCATTTATGTCCTCTCCACCAAGAAACTCCTATTTTTCTGGTTCTGAAACCATTTGTCGTGCTAAAGAAATTTATGTTTCTTAGATTTTCTCTTCATTGGTTAGTACATGAGTGATCTCTTCTAATTCCTTATTTTTTTGAAGACCATCTATTGGTGTCATTATTTTTTCACTCATAGATAAATCAAGTACATCTAATATAGAAAATTCTTCACCAGTTTCAACATCAATCACATCAACTCGAGATTTTGTAGATTCCTGAAATGTTTCAACTGAAGGTATGTTTAAATCCTTACTAGGCAGGATCTCAGATGATTTTATACCTGGAATTAAAAATTGGCTACCTACTAGATTAGCTGCAACATTTCCTTGGGTTACTTGATCCTAAGTGCTTCTCATTTTTATTTCCTCCAAAGACAAGGGTGGGAACAAAGGCTCTGATTGTTTCACTCGTGGTAGCAATGTAACATGTTGTGTCTGAAAAACATCATTCCTCTCGAAATCAAGAGGATCAATTACAAAATCTCTATGTTTGTGTTGTTTGGGCCTATGGGCACCCACCCTTACCAAAATTGGCTCATGAGAAACCTTGCGTCTCTTTTGTGCCCTTTCAAACTTTTTCAAGTCAAGTTCTGCTATTCACTCTTCTTTATGTTGCCTAGATTAAGAATGACTGCTTGATATATCCCCACTCATTAATTTGTCAGCACTATGTTATTTTGGAATAATACACAAGCAAACCACTTGAGATTCCAAAAATTTCCCATTTTCTTGAATTGGTGTTGCAAAATTAATACGAGCATTTTCCATAGATTTCAGGAGCATTTCTTTAGTATTTTATCTCAAAGCTCACATAGAATTACTGGTCCCACTAGTGACTGAAGTCCACTCATCTATAAGTTCAAAAGTGGGCCTCTTTACAGGAAACTGAGGAGCGTTTCCTCCCAATGGATCAATTTATTCTACATCATATCTCAAGGGCAGAAAATCATCACTTAAGCTTCCTAAATTCCTGAACTTGTATTTTGGATTGATAAATCAATATTATTTTGGGCTAACCAATTTACAGTCCTCCTCATCACATTACCTATCCATGTATAAGAATCATATGATTCTATTTCATTCCAGTTTAGAGGGGCTATAGGCTATCCTTTCACCTTTTTGATTAAGGTAATACTTATTGTATGTGGATCGTCCACAATTCCCTCTGGGATAGCTCCAATTTTGAAATCTATTATTTATGCAAGGGTAATTCTAGGGAAATATCTTTACCTGAACTCTTCTTCATCCCTACAATTCTTCCGATAGTCTTCAAAATGAGGCTCATGCTCAAAAGTATTTGCAATATTATTGAATACCTATTTGCTATCATAATTGGCACTTATCTCAAACTTTTCCATATCAAATTTATTCATTTCATCCTCAATCAGTCTAGATTTTATGATTAAAGAGAATGAATACCTTCCAATTCTAATGGGAAACTTGATCTTTGTCTTATGTCTTTCATCAATCAATTTGTGAACAGGTGTTAACTTCCTTGCCAATTCACATAAAGATAATTTATCATCTAAATATCTGGGAAATTTACATGGTTTACCTTCAATACCACTAGCCCTTATGTATGTGAATTTCTTATATTGAATGAAATAACACCCAGATTCCAAAATTACTTTCCTGGCCTGCTCAAAAATCCTATATTACCCCCATTCTGGTTTGAAAAGGAAAATTGGTGTGAAAAAAGCATCATTGACCAACTAAACATTCCCACTCTAATTGACCAACTGTAGTTGAGGAAAAATCTCGTGCATTTGACATTTTTAACAATAAACATGTGGTAACAGGCCCAGGAAACATCTATGCCCTACAACATTTTAAATTAAGTAGGTCATCATGTATAATTCCAGCTTTGAAGTGTCACCCATCTCATTTTTTTCTGCTAAAGTAACCATGTGGCTATGGAGTTCCTCTATAATAAAAGTAGCCCAACAAATGCTCCCCTTTCTTTCAAAAATTATCCACATGTAGGTACACATCCATTCCTTAAATTCATTTGTAGTCTCCAACCCCTCCATTCAAGTTAGTAACACAATAATATATTTAGCTACTTCAGAAAATTGTGCCCTAACTAGCCTTTTTCTTTGTGAGGATCCATTTTGTATTTATGATCTTAGCATAGTATTTTTTCATCTCTTAATAATCCTGTAAGGCTAATATGATACCAATGGTGATTGGATTTGTGATCACAAGTAATTTAAGCATTATTCTTATAGCCTTAGGTGTTAATGTCAATAATGCATCACCAATCCCGTCTAACATTTCCATTTTTTCTCGGTCATAGTTCATAACACAATGCCATACCAATTCTGAGAAATGAATCGATGGTGGAATAACACAACATAAAATAATGTGGCTATCTTGAACTTCTTTTAAAGACTCACTCTTATGAGGTCTATTCATTCTCTGGAGAAAATCCTTTAACTAAACATTCATCAAGTCTGTGTTTGTATTTTTTCGAAATAACTTGTGACCCCTGACGCAACCGAGAATGAAAATGGCATGGTCTTCATCTTTAAAAGACCCTAACTTTAATTTAAACTATCTTTCCAATTAAAGAGAAACAAAAGAGTTTCTTAGTTTGTACCAATTCTCTAGCGAGTGCATGAGCAATTCAAACTCAAATCGATGATCTTTTCAATCTTCTATTTCCCAATTCAAGATCCATAGTCAAACTCGTGATATTTCCCAATGAAAAGCACTGAAAATGGAAACAAATTCCAGAAATTGATGACAAAAACATGAAGGCATTCGAAGACTTTAAAAAAACCTTGATTTGTGTAGAGAACATTGATGGTGGCAGAAATTAATGCGTTATATCGTGGCTATTCATTCCACCTTTATCAATTTTAAAAGTGATCCATCCATGTGGAAAATTCTTTCATCAATGCGGGCTTAGGGATATTTTTTGTATTTTGTCCATGTTTTAAAACACCTACACTTTTGGCCACTTGACCCGCATGTCTGCTTTTGACTTTCAACACGGGATTGACACATGGTCACATCTAAGTGATAGTGGAACTACAGGCCCTTTCTGTAATTTTTTTCCCTTTTCAATTTAAAACCAAAAGTATACAAGTGATCTGATGATTTACTTTCCTGTTCCTTCCATACGAAGGAGTGATGTGTGTTTATTGGTCTCGCGAACCTTTTTACACTTTTATAATTTATCTCCTCAGTGCACAAAAATACAATTATGTATTGATTCCCCGCATCCATTTAGTTTGCGACAAGTATACATCTTCGGAGGTGAATTAAAAATTTGTTTGTGTAGCTTTATGATTGCGAATATTCAAAGAATATTCATCGGGTCATGGGACTGACTTTGCATTTTGTGAATACAATAGGAAGTTATAAGTTTACAAGTTAAACCCACCATACTGCATTGAATTGGGAAATTCCACATATCAATGGGTGATGGAACAAAAAAAAATTAAGACACGACCATGAAACATTTTACACAAGTGATCCTTCAGATTTTAGACTTGATTCATGATTGGTTTCCTGCAAGAATTTCCATAAATATAACAAACCCAAACATGATCCTCAACCAAAAAGGGGACAAAAAAAGTCTTCAAAAGATAAATAGAAAATCAACGCACCCCCCACTAGAACTGAAAACACAAAAAACATAGAAGGAAAACCTTAAACAAAGAGGGAAAATATTAATTCAAGCACCAACACGAGCCACCTCCCATAAGAACCTAGTCTTGTAGACACATGGCGAGCCGCTCAGGGTCGGGATTGGTGGATGGAGTGCCATAGGAAGACCTCGTGGCCTAGGGCTTGGATCTTTCTGTTGGTTTCAATAATGAACAGAGTGAAGGGCAAGGGGACTGAGCTCCCCGATATTGGATAAGGAAAATGCATCGCAACGGTGATGCTAGAGGCATGTGGGATTCACTTGATTCACATGGACCAAACTTGTTAGGGATTGCAAATTGTACAAAGAAGAGGAAGCTCGTAATGAGTTCGACGTCACAAACATGAAGAGGCTGACTCGACCATTGAAATAGGCTAGAAGGTAGAGGGCTCGACTTGGCGAGTGAGTGAGTGAACTATGAGCAGGATATATGGATGGTGGGATGAGTTTAATGAATTCGGTGAGGGGGTCGATTCAACTTGGCCATGACTAATCAACAGATCTCAAGGTTGATGAAATCAGCTCACCTCGTATAGGGAAACAAAGCTGAAGGGATTGGTAGGATCACGAAAATCATAGGAGAGGTTTAGGAGTTTGATCTAGTGTGAAATTGGAGGTGCCCGCTTTGGGGTTTGGGGGATATGGAATTTTGGCCAGTCAAGGTCCAAATCGAGGATTGTGAGATCTCTGAAAACATGATAGTCAAAAACTCAAATTTTTGGGGGTCAACTAGATGATGGGAAAGTCAACTTTAGAGTTTTAGGGTGGTTGATTTTAGGAATGAATGAGCCAAAACCCTGAAAATTTGGGTGAGTAAAGTCGAAAGCCATGGACCCCAAAGGTGGTGATTTGGAACATTTTGGGTTTCGGGGAAGATCACTTTGAGAGGTTTTGTTTGGATTTTGGTGGTGTAGAACCCTAAAATGGGCATGGTGAGAATTACACAAGGGTTTGGCCCGAAACCTTGAAGAAAATAAAACTCCCACCAAAGCATTTTGAAACCTGTCAATTTGCATCGAAGGTCAAGTCAACACGATTAACCTATAGGGTATGTGAATGGAATGTATTATGGACCGAGCTCATGATAAGCTGGTAACATGGGGAGCTGACCCACATTAAAGATGCATAGCTCTGTGGGTGAAAAAACATCTCAGCAGTGAGTGAAATGTTATCGATAGGTGGGAATGTACCTCAGTGGAGCTCAAGGAACCTAAAACCATGCCTAAAATTTGAACTGCAATAACATTACCATATTTTCATTATTTTAGAAAAAATTTAGTCATTGGAAAGCTGATTTAAGGATCTTCACTATATAGTAGCTAGAAACAAGAACTTAATGGTTTTAGTGGGTGAAAAATAATAATGAAGCTACAGGAGCTAGGATCTAGATCCAGGTGTAATCAAGAAAAAATTGTTCTTGTGCAAGGTAAAAACCATTAATGGAGTAGGATTTTTAAGATCTTCAAGCAACTATATCATATTAAATAATGAATTTCTATGGGTTTTGGAGAAATTTTGGGATTTCTCTTGTATCTCCCCTCCCTTAAAAATTCTTCTATAAATTGTAAGGAGGCACATATTTCAAAAGGGTGAATGTTTTACCTTTGCCCCTCCCTTATTTTCTTGTCTAAGAGAAAATATGTGGTGCTCAAGTCTCCTATTGAAATTGTAATGTTGTTTTATGCCTTTTGTCCCCCTTGTAATGCATTGTATCATCTTGTGAAGCAATAGAAGAAATCTGTGGATTACTCTAAACCCTCTTTTATGTTATTGACTTTATTTAATCTCTCATTACATCTTAGGTTATTTGTGTATGTTTTAAGTTTCTTACATATATCAATGGATTGTGTTTACTAGTGGATGGATTTTTAAGAATTAATTGTTCTGTGGTGTGTATCCATCCTCTTCAATCTTGTTTGTTTTCATTACAATGCAAGTGAAAATTATCCAACATTATTTATCGGTACATCACCTTTGGTTAGATTAGGTTTAGTTTCTTGTAATCCTTCTATTCATTTTTCCTTGGATAAATTATGGTAAAATTATATTAGTATCTACAAATTGCGCATGTGGTGTCTATATTTAGGAATAGGAGCCCACATTTCTCCAGAGAGATTTCCTGATTTGCAAAGTCCCACACTTTGGGAAAATATCTGTGTTGTGCAATCACATTGAATGAACCATCTCTAATCAGGAAATTTGAGGGTGCTCTGATTTTGGATGAACACCAACTATACACTTTACTTCTTGTAGCATATTGTATGCATTTTTTTTAATCTTGATAAATTGCAACAAAGAAGGCAATGCAGGAATAATAATTGATAATTAAACCCCTCTAACAACTACACATATGAGTGCAGGAAGATTTTATCTATCATTCAATATTATATATATATATATATATATATATAATTTTCTATACCATCAAGGTTTTTGTTCGGATGATGTTTAATTTATTAGATAAGGGGTCGACATGAATGGAAAGTTGGAAATATTAATTTGGGAATCAAAGCCTTAAATTTCCCACACCTATTCCACTACTTAGATTATTCCAAGCTAAATAACATTTTCTATTTTGGTATACTGTATCGTAGTGACATTTCTAGCATAATTCAAAGTAGTGGAATAGGTGTGGGAACAATCTAAGTCAACTTCAACAATAAAAAATTATAAAAAGCCAATAGGTTTTATGTTTGAAGATGAAGACAATGTTTGCTTCATATAGCATTTTGTATTAACCTTTTAATTTGTAAGATCAATAATTTTGGGAGAACAATTAATACACAAAAAATCAGCATTAACTGAGCCCCTCCATTTTAAGATCAAGTAATTTTTTAGCGACGTCAAAAATTTGGGAAGATATATTGACATGTATCTAGTTCTTTTTAAAACATATTGCATATGAAGGAGAAAATAAGTAGATAATTTTTTTTGGAGGATAGGATCAAATAGGTATTCAGTAACATGTATCCACATAATCAAAAATTATATTGCGAATGCACTTAGGGATTGAAATTTATGGTGGTAGTGATGTAGATCCAACTATGCAAATAGGCAACGCCATATTCAATGTTTTGAGTGGTCACCTAGTCAGCACCTATAACATTTTTGTCATTTATAGAAATGTAGTGTTTGGCCTAACTCATGGAGAAATGAAGATCACATTTATCTGGTCTAGTGAGTAATGCCTCTCTATAGATGGTTTTTGAGTTTTTTAAGTGTTTTAATTCCATGCATGCAGAAATGGGAATCATTCTCAGACATGGAGTTACAATTATGTATTAATTGTTGGAGTGTTAGTCAGTTTTAACTAGTCTAGAAAAATAATGGCGTATGTGGATGTTAAATCAATTGTAGAATGTTTATGTCAGGTAGGATCCTTAAGTTTCTACATTTAAATACATATTTTTAATTTAAAAATAAAAATTTAATGAATGAAAAAACCAAGTATCCACTATGCAAATCTATAGAGAAAGTAGATTTTTCCATGCTGTTAATTTCTATCTAGATAGGATCCCATAAATGCACTCACTGACCAATGTAAGAAATACTAACACCAAATCCAGTAGGGGAAGCACCTTGGATGTAATAAGTGTAATATTTTTCATAACATAATGTAATATTATAAAAATTCTTGGACATTGTTTCTTGTAGAAAGAGAAAATAACCCTGTTTGATTTTTTTGTAATATTTATCTAGCCTATTTTGGACTAAATAAACCACTACCCCCTCCTCTATCCCGCCTCGTCAAAATTGAGTAGTTTTTGAAATAAAAAAATATTTTCTTTTACTAGGAAAAATGCATTTTGAATTCTTTAATCCCCCTCATGAGACGACTTCGTTTGTTTTTTAAAATAGATCCCTTTTAAATAACAATGTATATAAATTGTTGGGGTTTTAACTCCCCACACATTTCATAGGAAGGCATTATCTTCAAGGCTATATCCACTTATGTAGTTTTCAATTTATCTCTATAGATACCGAGTAAACAATTAAACATGAAAGAGGAAGTGTCTAAGTTATATGACTAAAATAAAGAAATGGTAAATGTTAAGGGATTCAAAATCCAAAGATTTTATGCATAAGTTTCTCAGCTTATTGTGATAGTTTCATGGGATTGGCATGATGTTGTTAATGAATGGGATACAATATATTTTGAGCAATAAATCTACTTTATTTTGTTTAAAAAATAAAAGTACTCATTCTCTAATGCATACCCACTAGGGTTGTGATTAAGATGAGATATCAATACCCAATTAGGTTATATTGTAGGCCATTTTCATTATGATTACACCATTTTTAGTGACATTTCTCTCACCTATGACTTTCTTAGAATAGAGAAGAACATGGCCACTTAATATGGATCAACCACCTTTGCCAAACTATTTTTTCTCAACCTTAGAATATTTTACCATAGGTTATTGTTATGATATAAATCTTCCACCATGAAGATGTTATTAATATTTCCATTGTATGCTACTATTTTTCAAGTTTTTTTGTGGTTTTTTCTTTGTTAGTAATAGATCCATTGTCATGGAATCATTTTTACTGTTGGAGAAACTTACCACCTTGCATTTTACATGGCTTAATGGATAGGAAATTTTTTAAATTGAGGGTCTGGTTCATGTATCTAATAACACACCAAGCTAGGAACTCAGGTAAGGGTCAATCTAGGAATAAATGGTATAAAATGGATCTCATTCAAGAACTCATTTGGGAAAGAATAAATCACCAATTGATTATAATGCAAGAAGATATATAAACAACCTGAACCTTTCTTCATTTTCCTGTACAAAACTCAACAAAAGAAACTTGAGGATATGTCATGCTCAGGATTGTTTAGTGAAACTAGTATAAGGATGAACATGGGCCTGATTCAAAGCTTTATATGAATTATTTTGTGTCCTTTTTAGTTGTAATTTGGTTTAGATGTATCTCCCACAAGTAGTTTTATAATATCTTGTGGACCTAATTGGGGCCTAATTTTTTCTATAAATGTGTATTTATTTAAAAAAGTATGTATGCTCCAACTTATAGGAGAGAAAAGATTTTCTATCCAAACAAAGTTTCAAAAAAATGGTGTAGGGGAACGTCAGTAGGGAAACACTAAGATTAAGGGTACTTAAGGGTTCCTCCTCTTTGTTTTCTCTATCTTCAATATTTCCTAAACCTTTGTAACATTCCCTAGTAACTGAAAGAGTATGAATTTTGGTGTGACGGCAAGTCATGTAGATCTGATACCATAAAAGAGTTGGTGAGAATTGTATCTAAAATTGTGAACCACGAGAAAGTTACAGTCTGAAGGAAAAGTAATAGCTCCAACGTAATCACATGGAGGAATTGATCAATCAAAGGAAGAGCTTGCATAATAGAACAAATCTTACACATAAAGAAAAGACAACAGAGTGTCTTGGCATACTCATAAATGTCAAATGAAGGGATACATATATGGTGCTAAGTAACCCTAGTGCATGACACACAAGAAACCCTAAACCTAACCCATGTGAGATGACCCTCCATATGTGTGTGGAGGACATATAGGATCCCACTCACCAGCACCCCCTTCATCGATGTTGGGGTAGCGGCTATGATGGGTCAGAAAAAAAGGAAGACACTCCTAAATAAATAAGAAAGATGTGTCAATGGGGCATGAAAACTAAAGGCCTCATAAGGTGCCCATGTACAAACAACATCTTCCTAGAAGAAGAAGAAGGGATATATAGCCCAAAGAAGATGAGCAGCTACATAAGACCTCACCCCAAGAAGAGACCGTAAGTGAAGAAACTTCACCTCAGTGAAGGGCTTGGTGAATACATCTGAAACTAATTAGCTGTCTGAATGTACTGAATGTCGATGATACCATCATGAATAAGCTCTCATATGAATTGCATATGGATCTCAATGTGCTTCGTCCGCTGATGCTGAAATGGATTTCTGCAAATCAAAATAGTTCTTGTGTTGTCACAATAGATAATGGTAGGCCACCGGAAGTGGATGCCAAACTCTGTCAGAATACCCTGTAGCAAAATAGCTTCTATTGCAGCATTAACTACTCCTCTATATTTTGCCTCTGTAGATGATATCGTAATTACATTCTACTTCTTTCTAGACTAACTAATAGCACCCAAAGCAAGAGAGAAACTGTAGCCAGAGGTAGATTTCTGATGATCTAAGTCACTGGCCCAATCAGAATCTGTGAACCCAATCAATTTAATGTCCAACCCTCCATGGTAGTGAATTCCATCAGTATAGGTTCCATGAACATAATGAAGGATCCATTTAGCTACTTTCCAATGTAGCTCATGTGGCTCGTGCATGAATCTGGACACAATCCCAACAACATATGATAAATCCAGTCGAGTGTGAGTCAAGTAAATCAATCTCCACACCAACTTTCGATAAAGGGTACCATCAACCAAAGGAGTAGAGCAATCAGAAACCAAATTAACCTCAGAAAGAAAAGGAGTATGAGGATACTTGCAATCATACATCTGAAAATAAGCAAGCAAGTTAAGAGCATACTTAGGTTACGAAATCAAAATTCCTAAGCCATATTGTGAAATCTAGATCCCAAGAAATTAATGAAGCAGACCTAAGTCAGTCATGGAAAACCTGTTGGCCAAGACAGTCTTCACAAAATCATTGATAGAGGAAGAGCTATCGGTGATAAAAAATTCATCAACATAGAGAATAAGAATGAGTATGGAGTCATCTTGCCATAGAATATAAGCATTTGCATTAGAGTGACGTCTAATAAACCCTGATGTAAGTAAAAAAGATTCCATCTTGGCATACCAAGCCTGAGGTGCTTGTTTAAGGCCATAAAGAGACTTCTTTAACTTACAAACGAGGGAGGGATCATGGACATAACCCAGAGGTTGTTCCATGTAGATATCTTCCTCTAGGTCACCATGTGATGTGAATCCAGCTGCAAGAGGTTGAAATACCTCCAAAAACACACATAAACACCTTTGCAAATAAAACCAGGAGTTTCACAATAGCTTACTTCTCATTCTGGAATTCACACTGATCTATTACATCATTACCATTCTCCTTTTATTTCAAGACTACTCTAAAACCCTAAAATGCCAAAAAACCCTAAAATGCCAAAAAACCCTAAAATGTAAAACAACTCGGATTGACCCAAAAATTTGCGTGCCAAATATGCATTCATAAATTAGGGGCTCACGCGAAATTTGGACTTATTCTGAAAAGCACAACAAAAGTTATTAAAGTTCTAAGACCTAGAGAAAAGCAGAAAAAACATTCGGAGCCAATTTTAGACCACTAGATGACGGAATCCGAGCCCGATAAACGGTGCCAAAATGAGCACAACCTTGCAAGAAAAGTTGTCCCCAGCATAGTACTAATGTATATCTACCACCCTGTAAAATTTCAGGATGATCCAACGGTCGGATCAAAAGTTATGGCCTCTGCAAGTTATGCTCCCGCATCACCATGAAGGAAGGCACTCTTAACATCCATTTGATGGAATTTCCATCTATTTGCTATAGAAATGGAAAGGGTTAGTCGAATAGAAGTCATCTTCACAACTGGAGAAAAAGTTTTAGTATAATCAACCTCAACTATCTAGGAGAAACCCTTATCTATTAATCATGTCTTAAAATTTTTGACATCTCCATCTACTTCATACTTTGTTCAAAACACCCACTTATACCAAATGATTTTTCTTCCTTTCAGAAAAGGGGTGAGATCCCAAGTATCGTTCTTCATGAGAGAGGAATACTTCTCATCCATGGTAGAATCCCACTCAGGAATACTAGAAGCATCCCAGAAAGAGTGGGGTCCAACAAAATTTGAGCGAGTACATCTCATATCTGAAGTATCTCCAACTAAATCTCTAGCACTTTGCAAATTTTTCCTAGCCCAAAGAGGACCAAGAGGATCAGGCTCAGAGTCAAAATATTATTCACTTGAGCGAGAAGGGACATAGTAATCGTCATCACTACTGTCAGAATTAGAAGACTTAAAGGTATAATGGTTGGGAGGATTAAGAAGAGGAGAACACTCAATAATATCATCATTTGATGAGTTAGAATCTGAATTAGCACACTGAAGAACTTTAATAGGTAGAGAAGTAGAAGTCAAAGAAGACTCATTAAACTTAACACTTCTCTCAATATAAAGCTCATGGGTAGTAGGGTTCAACAATTGATATCCCTTCACCCCATTAGGATACCCTATAAATATACAAGGTTTGGATTTTGGTTCTAATGCCTTATGTTTATTCTTGGGAATTTGAGCCATAGACTTGGATCCAAAGACTTGAAAATGCTCAATATCAGGCTTGCGTCCAAACCCAGCTTCAAAGGGTGTCATCCCTCTTACTGCCTTGTGTGAAACATAGTTATGAATGTAATTAGCATAATACACTGCTTTAGCCCAATACTGCAGAGGAAGAGACTTTGAGTGAATCTTAAAAGTGGCCATCTCCTTAAGAGTACGATTCTTTCTTTCTGTAACTCCATTCTGTGAAGGGCTATAAACAACTATATGCTACAAGGATATCCTTTTAGAAGTATAGAAATCCATGAACCTATTGTTTACATATTCACCTCCATTGTCAGTTCGAAGAACCTTGATAGACCGTTTCACTTGTTTCTTAGCAAGAGCCTTAAGGTCCTGAAAGTTTTCAAATACTTTAGACTTAAGATTAAAAAATTATACCCAATTATACCATGAATAATCATTAATGAAGGTGAGCACATAAAGAGATCTAGTAAACGAAGGAGACGAAAACAGAAATATCCCTGTGAACAAGATACAAGGGACAAGTAGCTCTCTAGAATTTTCCTTTGTCAAATTATTTTTAGGATGCTTTCTAAGGGTACAACCCTCATAAAGACCCTTAGAAACATTGACGTGGGGTAACTCGTTGACCATTTCATTTTGGATTAATTGTTTAAGCTAGTGATAATTTAGATGTCCAAAATGCTCATGCCATAGTTTACTAACCTCATTTGCATCATTGAGCAAGGTAGTGGGCGTAGAATCAGAAGTAAAGTGGGAAAAGGTATATAATCTGTGAACGGTGATCTGCCTTTCCCTCAACCACTGAAGTTTCATCGTTAAGCTCATAAATAATCACCGAATTAGGACCAAATTCCACTCACATTCCTTTACCAAGGTGAGTAATTTGGTAAACTAATAGGAGATTGGTAGAGAGATCAGGAACACTCAACACTTGGTTGAATGCTTCCCCCATCCATCTTTATCGATCCACTACTAGAAACTAACATTGTCGTGTCATTACCCATCGTGATTTGGGACATACCACAAGGCTTGATGTTGGAGAACTCAACATGTGAAGAAGCCATGTGGTGCAAGGCACCAAAATCTATAATCTATGTCAATGAAGTAACAAATTTGGATACAAGGGCCTTTCCTTTCTTCTTATCAGATTTAGACCCTTTTGCAGTAGAAGACTTGACCTTTGGAGCATTTTTTTTAATCGACTCAGAAATACCTATTTTATTTTTCTCAAGTAAATGAGTAAGGTGATGAATTTGTTTGCTCATACATAGTTATGCTCTTTATGACAAAACTTCTTGCAATAGGAACACAAAAACTTGTCTTTCTGTGCTCTAGGCTCAGAAGTCAAAGCGTTCGTGTTAAATTTAGTTTTGGTCTTGGTTTCCTTCTTAGGTTGATCCTTTCTTTATTTCTTCTTTCCATTCTTCTTTTTATTACTAGTACTTGCTACAAGGGCATGTGAATTAGACTTGAGAGACCCCATTTGAATGAGTTTTTCCTATTCTTGAATGATTTGGGATGAAAAAGGTCAAAGGAGGGAATATTCCAATATTTTCCCAAGGCAACTTTTGTAGTATAAAAAGTTGACACAAAGACAGAATATTCAAGACCTAACTTAGAGAGAATCGACAAGATCAGTGGAGAATATTTCTTCTCTACTTAACATTCCTTTAACAACAATCTAGTGTGGAAAAATTTAGAGAAGTATGCTTGTAGGTTTTCAAAATCACTAGGATTTAACCCTAATAGTTCATTTTCCAACTCATGCAATCTCATGTCATCTTGTTGTCCAAAAATTTTATCTAACATTTTCCACGAAGAATTATGGGTGTTTCAAACAACTCAATGTGGAAGAGAAAGTAAAGAGAAACAAACATGCAAAAGAAGACCTAAAGCTTCATCACTATAGTTTAACCACCTAGATTTATTAGGGTCGTCATCTGGTTTAGTCTCAGTTCCCATGGCGATGCGGAATAACCTTTTACCCCTTAGTTTCATAATCGTTTTCGATCTCCACTCAAAAAGTTGAACGGTGTAAGCAAAAGAAGTGAAATTAAGCATCCATTGTGAAGAGATAGCGAAGGAATGCATAAAAGAAACACAATAATCACAACCAGCCAAGAAAATATAGATACCCTCTGCTTTTGGCACTTTATAGTTGAGTGCGTTGGATACAATCAGGTCCGAACATGTGTCTTGAAACATTTGGTAACTCTCCTTGCAATCAGTGTAATAACACACAAGAGAGGAGACCACAATCATGTTTCTTGGAGCGGAACAAAGAGACACCATATACAAGAACAACTAGAAAAAAACTAGGAAGGAGGTGAAATCAAATCTTGGTTTGTGAGAAAGAGTCATCTCACGTCATAAAGGCTATCCCCTTGTTGCAAAAATGGTGGTGGAAGCGCTCACTCATTCACAACCAATAATAAGGGTAAAATACAATGTTTTAGATGAACTCAAGATGAGTCGATGATCTTCAAAATGCATCGAAAAAGTGCAAGCGGAAGGCAAATAGGTTCTCAGAGTGTCACTGTACAATTGAGCACACGATTAGTAATTTTTTTTGACAATAATGCCTAAAGATTACCATTTTGAAACGTCCAATTTGGCTAATTTTAGAGCTATCGGAGTTTATAAAAAAAATGACAATTTAATGTTAATTTTAAAAGAAGATTTTAATTATTTTACCTGATAGAGAATGAAGAGATCATAATTAATAAAAATATATTTAATTAAATAATTAAATGTACAAAAATTAATTACGATCTAGATAACTAATTAAGATCCTAATTAATATTGAAATATCAATTAAAAAACAAATATTAAGATCTATGAAGATCCCTTTTAAATCAGACTAATTCCCACCTAAAAAAATTAAACTAATTTCTATTAAGATTTTTTAAAAATTACCTTTGGAGGTAGAGACCATTAATTTGGGAGGATTATGAGTTGGGTGGTCAAAGGCACAGGATACAGCCATTAACAGACGAGCTATGTGAATGAAATAAGTAAGAATTATAAAAACTTACCAAATAAGACTTACCGTAAATGAAAACTTGTCGTTTGAGATAAAGAAAAATTAACAAAAATTACAGTTTTAAAAGTTAATAAACTTACCAAAAAAAATTGTAACTTATGGTTTGAGTGCAGTTGGGTGCCAAGAAAGCCAAGGAGCTAGAGTTGTGGATTCTCTTTGGTGTGGGTCTCAACATAGGTCATGGAAGAACGTTAGGAGCAGGAATAGGTGAGCGAGCCAGAGCATGATAGAGGAGATCATGGTAGGCACGATAGAGGAACTCATGGCAAAAAATGCCTCAGAACGTGTAGCCAAAGGGAGAGACCAAATGGTTTAAGGAGGAAGAAATAGCTATGGCAAGAAGGGGAAGAGATCCGACCAGAGCAGGGACGTGAGCACCAGTGTCATCACTCACATGCAGAGTAGAGCAGGGTCGGTTAAGCTCGAGGTGGGAGCTTTGAGGAGTTTGAAAGGAGCTCACAGAGGTAGAACCGAGCTCATCCAGAGCAAGACAAGGAACTTGGTAAGAAAGGAAAATGGCTTGTCTGAGCTCAGAACAATGAACTCACCAGGTGAGCTCAGTTTGAAGAAGATGTAGCTTGGTGGAGTTGAACACCTCAAAACCTTCAACCTGAGATTTGAACCCGTATTCTGCAAAAAGACATGCAAAAATACAGAGAGGACTAGAAAACAAAGATCTAAATTTTTTTTAGTTTAATAAAAAAATAAAAAAACCAAAAAATAACCTCTATTTTTGGCTGATGTACCAGATTTAGCTGCAGTTAGCTAAATGTAGTTGTAAACCCCCTGAAAAGCTTCAAGAGATACCTGTACATGCACAAAGAACACAACAAAAAACAACTTTCCAAGAACAACTTGTTAAATACCTTAGCAATAAATTTCTAGAATATAATGATCGAAAAACTTGCACGAGGAGTAAAAAAATGAGACCAAGAGTAATCGACAACTCAAATGAAATGCACATTTACCCGATCATTTACGAAATCTCATCTCTGATACCATGAAAGAGTTTGCAAGAATCGAATCGGAAACAATGCACCATGATAGTAGTTGTACATTCTGGAACGGAATCATAATGGCTCCAGCGTAATCACAATGAGGAATCGATCAATCAATGGAAGAAATTGCATCAACAGAAACAAAGCTTGCACATAGAGGAAAGATACATGGAGTGTCTTGTCATACTCATAAATCATCAAATGAAAGGGATACATATAGGGTGCTGAGTAACGCTAGTTCATGACACTCAAGTAAATCCTAAACCTAACCCATGTGAGATGACCCCCCATATGTGAGTGGAGGACACATAAGATCCCACACACCAATAGAGACCTCAACCAAAACCTTCTATTCATCATTTTATTTTGATTTATGGTCAAACTTACAATAGTTGCAACCTTCTCACCCTAGAATATACCCTATTTTTATGATTCTCTCAAAATATAAATTATGAACATTAGATAACATGAGGTATTGGATAAACTAAAGTTGGGTGATAGATTCAAAGCCTTATTTTCGTTGTTGTGTAAATAAGTATAATGTAAAGGATATCAAATTCAAGCATAATTTCTAGCAGGTCCCAAGCCAGAATTTGATCAACATCTTTATTGCATAAAATATGGAAATCAAAAAATCCAAATTCCATGAAAATTGAGTTTCAAGATTCACTTATTATTAGGGGGGCTTGATTTTATTTTTAATCTTTAATGAAGTGAACTTCAAGAGTCCACTTTTCATCTTGGATTTAATGAATCAATCCACCTGCCCTGCTAACACTTGACATATCACTATTACTGAATAATTTATAGACCCCTTTTGTTTAATATTATAATAGTGAAATTATTGAAGAAAAATATGGAACTTGTGCCAGTTGGTCATTCTGTTTTGGGTTAAACATGATTTTTTGAAGATAGTTTGTAGAAGCTATTTTATTTTGGTTTTCTTATCTAAAGTCTTATGTTCTTATATTTTACACGGCCTTAAGTTTACTAATTATTATTATTATAAACTATATCTCATATTTATCATGAAAATCCCACAATATCATTGGGAGCTATGCATAACAAATTCACTTATTATGAAAGAATATATAATTTATGCTTGTTAATTATTCCATTCTCCATATAAATGATGAGTTGGTTACATCTATGAAGAAGCAAATAAAGTAATCCCTAACATAGTGCAAGAAAAATTCTTGTGAGAAACACACTCAAATGCACATGGAGATATATATTAAACCAAGATCATATGGTTTACATCAATCAACATACATCATTGTGCCACAATTGTATTATTTGTGAGTCAAGAAATTCCTTCTGATCCCGCCACCTTTTTCTGAGTGTTATACATTGTGAATGAGATATATTTACTTCACACCCATCATTGTGGAATAATGCTTTACTACAATCTATTTTCTCAAGTAACCCTCTTGTACCCCAATCTCTTAGCCTTGTATAAGTTGAGTAGATCTTAATGGGATGATTAAATGGGTATATACCTCCAAATTCCTAAATGTTATTAAAGACTCTATTTTGAATATCATCTACAATGAATTTGATATCCAAGTCTAGTGCCATTAGGACATAAAACATGATATGGACAATGTATGCTCTATTGAACATAGTAAAATGTTGGCATGCTGAGTTCTAGGTTTTTTCATTGACATAAAATACTGTTAATGATAAATAGGATGATGGATTAGAGTCATAGGATTCTTGGTAGGTTGATGACATGGAGTATCAGGTGGTTTCATGATGGCATGAGGTGATTCAGTGAGATTGGCTTGGCCTAGCAAGCCTAGTCAGGTTACCCAACTATCTTTGGTGATGGAGCATAGTGGCTTGAGGACCATAGTAGAACCATAGAGATAATTTTAAGAGAGTTTTTAGGAACTTATATGAATCTATGGGTGTAGGTACAGGTTGAAGACCCATTTTCAGGTGTTCATCTAGACCTTGTCTAGGTGCCTGAAGGCATGAGGATGACTTGAAGATCCATGAGATCCCATGGAAGAATGCAAGGCTTTCATACATGTTGTTCCAAGTATGTTAGGGCCTTTTGGATAGGTTTCATGATGAGTTATAGTGTTGGTTCTGTTGACCCTAGCCTAAACCATGCAAAACCCCAAGGGATAGTCATGAAAATGAGATGGGTTGAGAAGATGGAGACCTAATTGCGACATTATGATTATTAGATATGGTGAAAAGGGGTGTCCTAGAGGTTTAAAAAGTTTTTTGAGTCATTCTGAAGAATATTTAGCAAGTTACGTTGTTTTTGGTGAAACAAGGTCAAGAAGAAGGTGATTTCCAGCTTGAATTGCACCTTCTAATGCTCACCATGAATTGTGTTATTTTAATGGGACCTTTTTTTATTTTAAGGATGATTTTTAATTGAACTAATAATGTTTTATAAAATTAATGTGGTCATTTCATCCTCATGTTTTTATCAACAAATGTTAAGAAGGTAAACATCTTTTTGTGTGCTTGAAACCCTAGCTCAAAATCGGTAGGAGAGATATTGATCATAAGTGAATTTTATTTATTTATTTTACTATGATAATTATTATTTTTTTTAGAATAATCCTCCATATTTCAATAAAGGTAAGATAGATCATGTGGTGATGAGTGGACCCGACTTGAAAATGTAAGTTTCTGAAGAAGTTTAGTTTGGGACAAGGTTGTCCAAAGGAGTTGCAAAATAAATTGACATTGTTTTTAGTATGGGAGTTTTAATTGATGTTTTGACATCATGGTTGTTATTATACATGGAAAAGTGTGCCCTATTTATGAAAACTGGTCTTAATGTAGTTTTAGGGTAGTTTCAGGTAGTTTTCATAGATGGAGTTGGAATGAAATGTAATATTTTGTCAAAATTATATTCAGATATATTTACAATTTTATAAGGGTTTTCTCATTATTATGAGGTTTATAGGTCAACTGACTCAATTTGTAGAGAAGAATGTTAATTGTTTCTTAGGACACTATTGTTTTTGTTGAAAGATTGAGGTCGATGAGGCATGAGATGGGTTTTTAATGCATTATATAAATTTAAGAGTGAATAGGGATGAATTGTGTTCCTATTTAAGGTATTTTTAAGTCTTGAAATTGGAGTAAAGGGTGTAAACTAGTTGAGTTTGTAAAACAAATTTTTGGGAAGCTTAGTTTGGTGAAGAGGAAAGTGTGTTTGGTTTTCATGTATGAATGATTCATGATATATAAAAAAAATGGATGTGATATAAAGGTCTAGGTGATTCCAAAAAGTGGTTACATTCCATATTTGATTTATTCTTGGTTGGTATTGAGGCCCAAAGGAAAAGACAAGGTGCTGGAAACAACTATTTAGTGAAGAATATGAACCTTCTTGAGTGTGCTATGATTAATTTTATCGGTGTAATATAATTAATGACCATGGATGATGTTGTTTTTTCCTATTTGACATGTATTATTAATTTTGGAGCTTGAATAATCATGGTTATGGTGTTTGTGGTTTTAGCTCATCTAAGTGATGGGGTTTTAAGCTAATTTTGTGCTTATTCGGTGAATTTGCGCACAACCAACGTAATAGGCCCAATATAAATTTGTTAGGATTTTTTAAAGTTTTTTTTGGTCGAAAGAATGGTGTATGACCTAAATCCCTTATGTTTATGAGTTTGAGTGCATATAAAAGGGAATTTTGAATTCAAATTTGCACTAGTTAAGTGAGAGGGAAAAAGTGCGACCCAAGAGAGAGTGTATATTTAGGTATGTGAGGAATAGTTTTAGATATCATGAGTAATTTTTTGAAAGTGATGAATTAATGATTAGAGAGTTTTTGTGTAAGGTATTTTAGATCATGAATCAATTCAAGGAAATGCTTGCTTGTCCAAGTTTTGATACCTACGATTTGAAGGAGGTGTGTTTGAAGGAGTTTGGAGCTGAATCTTGAGATCACCATCAGCTGAGTTGTTATAGTATATCATCTAGTGATATTATTATCAAAATATTGTGTGATGTATTCATATTCATGAAAGTCTCTATCGTTTTGAGTAATATCAACAAGTGTTTTGGGGTTGGTGCTCTTTATGGGGTCAGTGCCCCACTAAAGACATATCTTTTGATGTGTAATATTCACTTGAGTTTTTTTTTCATATAATATTAGCAAATTTTTAGAGGGTTTTATTCCCCTCGATGGTTTCCCACTTAGATCATGTGACTTGGTGTTGTTTCTCTTGCTCATCGTTAATTATATAAATGATATATGTTGTTGTGCACACATTAATAGATGAATATTTGATTATTGGTTTATGTGAAAAATTTGAAATTTGAATTAAATTTTAAGGACTTATTCACCCTCCAAATTCTCAGTCCATTGTGCTTCTAATAATTGGTATAAGAGAAGGTCATTTTGGGGAAGTTTGACCACTTGAAATGAGATCCTTGAAGCATAAAAATATGATTAATTTTTTTTCCATATAAACAGCCAAGGATTTGACTCGATTGAAGATGAATCCATTAGTTGGGACTTTGAATATTTATGAGATAAGTATTTTTGACTCTATCACAATTAAGAAAGATTTTGTTTTCAGATCTTAAATTAAAACTAAGAGTAAGAAGACAAACTAGGTTGACGATGTTGTTGAAATTGATGATGAAGAGCTATTTACAATGATGGCTAGGAGATTTAAGGTTGGATTTGGAAAATAAAAAGGTAATCTTCCTTAAAAATATTTCAAATGTGGTAAGGTAGGAAATTTTTCTATTAATTGTTCTCATAAACACAATAAGGAAGATCATGAGTATGATAGTCATCATGATAACAAGTACAACAAGTATGATAAGAGGAAGAAAAATTTAAGAAGTTTGATTACAAAAAGAAGGGAAAAAAGAGTTCTTATACAACTAAAGATGATTGTTGTTATGAAACTAGTAGTGGTGTTTCATAATTTGAGTCAGAATTTGATTATGAAGATATTGAAAATGAGGTCTTTTTCATGACTTGTGATGCCAAAAAGACTTCTAGTGAAGGATCTTCATTATTAGGATATTTTATATCAGGTTATTACATCTATTCTATTGAAGACAATGAGGATTTCAAAGATTATTTTGAGGGAATTCAAAGAGAACTAAAACATTCTAACAAAAATAACAAGTATCAAAGTCTACAGGTCAAAGAGTATGAAAATATTCTAAGAAATAGAAGAAGTCGAATCTGCTAAAAACAAAGCATTTATTAGGTTGCTAGAAGAAAAGATTAAGTACCTTGTTTCAATTTTACAGGAGAAAGATGGTTTGTGATCAAAATATCAATAAAATATAGAGTTAGTAAGGGATTATCTGCTATAGGTTGGGAAGAATATAATTTATTTTAAGAACTATGAAGAATTTACCGAAGCTCTTGATGATTTCTGAGAAAATCGTAAAGTTGCGGCTAATAGAGTTGGTTTGGGCTTCAAATATTAAATAAAGGAAAAATAAGTGAAGCAAGAGGACCAAGTTTCATGCAAGAAATTTTGTGATATAAGAACCAAGAAAGAAAATAAGAAGACAATCATTAAAGATATTTTGAAATCAAGGCCAACTAGGAATCCCAATGCCTCAAGGTATGAAATAACATTCTATGGATATTTTTATAATTTTAATGCATTTAATCATAGGAAAAGAGAGTGTAAAAGGTATTCTATAGATACTTATCAATGGAGAGAAAATAGGAGTGAGTTTTCTATGAGTGTGGTGTGCTACATTTTCAAAGATCAAGGTCATGTTGTTGTATTATTCTTTTATAATCCTCCTAATCAAGATGAAGGTTACAAGAGGAAGAATTCATTGGGATTTTACAATTGTAATGAGGTGGGTCATGTGGCAAGGGTTTTATTCCATAACTATTATAAATTAAATCAAAGGGCTCAATGTTCTAGAGTGCAAGGAGGTAGCTTTCAAAGGCTTGGATACATAATTATAGCCAATAAATATTTTGGGAATCTTTACTAGATCGTAGTATTTTACCAAGAGTAGATGTTGATGGAAGGAAAGGGATAATTTAGAGTTCATATCAAAGGAAACCTAATGAAGGAATATTTCAAGTGTCTAAAAAGGCTTGTGGCATCTTTACGACATTCTTTCAAGTGTTTATATGCCTCTAATACACCTCCTTAAGGTATTTCAACCCATATGAAGTGTTGAAGTGAGGATTAGATTTCCTGGTCAGTGTGTGTGTCTCCTCCAAAAATCCAATGTATGTCATTTAAGTCGTTATAACTGTTCTTATTAATCAAATTTGGTTTTTCATGATAGATATGTAAAAAATTATGCCTTGTGGTCCTTTATGTGTGTCTAAGTTCTTGTGATCTAAGTTTGTATTGTCAAAATAAAGATGTATGTCTAAGATGACTATCTTAGTGAAAGAGTCATGTTTTTTAGTCCTCTAAGATATTTTTAGTGTCATAAATTCATGAGTAGAGTATTCTTGAAGTCCGATTGTATGTATATTAGTATTGTCTTGTATGGTAGTATGTGGTATCTCGAAGTCTCAAACTTGTGTCATAAATGAAGATCTTGAGTCTATCATGAGCTATAAGTGTATGAGTCAGGTGTGTGAATGAATATATGTTATATTTGATAGTATGAGATGGTATCAAAACACGTAGTTGTGTGAAGGGACTCTATGATCATTCAAGGTAACTCATTTGGTGTGTCATTTGAGGATGTTTGAGTTCTTATGTTCCAATTCATCAATCAGGTTTGTTTGTTCATTATTTTATCAGGTGTCCTAATGCCTTGATTAGAGGAACTTAAGGTGACATGTTTCATCAAGATGATGACTAGTTCATATCATTACTTCAAGTGGTTTGTGGAGGTGAAGTGATCAAATCAGTAGAGTTTAAGTGCAAAATTAGGAAGATACCATGTGTGAAAATTATTTCCATGCTCCAATATCATTAGTAGAGAGGCTTAGGACATCATTTGATGTTGTTATATAATTTAAGGTTATGTTTATTCCTTTCAAATCAAAATGTATGCATCATTTGTATCTCATTCATATTGGTTCTTGGTGTGCTATTGAGTGGTATAGATAGAATGGTAAGTTTGACAGCCTAAATTGAGTAGCTTAAAGCTAAAATTAGCAAAAATTACCTAGACATTTCATTTTTTAGGATTTAATATGTATCAATATCTAAATTTGGTTAAAATTATAGGAATCCTTAACAGTACAACTAAATTGGCAGTTTGTATGTAAAAATACTAATAGGAAAAAGTGAACTTGTAATCATGGGTATGTTTCTTTATGGTTTTACATAGAGGCTCATTAATGTGTATAAATTTCCTAATGGGTACTCACAACAAGTGATATTTAGTAAAAAAAGGTTGTGTATAAAAATCTATGTGGAAGTCTTTCATGTTGAAGGCCTTAAAATAGTGTACACATTATAAAGAAGAAAACTTGGTGTTGTGACTATCTTAATACCTTATTAGGTTTTTAAAAAGGTATGAATGATGTATCAAAGTACTTGAATGGTTTCTATAATTTTTTAAAGATCAAATTTGTATTGCATATTACCTTGATCTTCTGAATAAACAAGTTGGAGAGTGTGAAGGTTGAATGTCCATCTGCAAGATGGTGAAACATTAGATGGCGAGTTCTTTGAACTTTTGATGCTTCTACAAGACTATAAATCATCTATGAAAGTGTAATAATAGATGGAGAGTAGGACACATGTTTGATATCATGTACATAGTGGATCATAGATAAGAAAAGTTTATGGAAGTAAGAAAAATTATTCTCAAAGGTCTCTTACTAGCTACTACTAGTATTAATTGTCCTTCACCTATATTTCCAAGAACTTTCAAACACATGAATGTGTTTAGAAGTTATTAGAATACCTAGAGAGTTGCATTTCTCAAAAATCATGAAGGGAATTAAATAAAATAGAAGGTATGTGATCTCTCTTATTGACATTGTCAAGACTGAGAAAAGAGAAGAATGTGCTTCTACAGGGTTGATATAATCTTCTGAGGCCTATAGGTGACCATTGTGCATGTTTAGAGAATACTTTGACTATTAAAAGTAATCAATGTACGTCACTGAAATTTTTGAAGTATTTTCATCATGTTCTAAGTGATGTTATTTGTTCTAATAGTGTGATAAGTGGTGAATTAAGTATCATTAGTAACCAATAGGGTCAACAATAGATATATTTAATATGAACTTGGTTGACTTAGAACTGAGACAATGCCTTGGACTATCAGTAGACAAAGAACATTTGACATACATGTCATATGCTGGTTCACAATGCATATTCAGTGTCGATTGATGTTAGTCTCACTTGAAGTATCAGAGAATAATTTTTTAGTAAGTCTTTTGACTGTGACATAGAAAAATATGGCTACTCGTATCAAAAATGTTTATAGCTCTAATAAGTCAAGGGGATCCATTCTTGGGTCTCTCTTAGTTATTTTATTATAACTATGAAGGGTGTGATAGAGGTGTTAAGCCAGTTGGGTATTAAGATGCATAAGGAGTGCAAGTTCAAGGAAATGTGTTCTCATAGCTTAGTATAAGATTTTTCTAATGAAAAAATTTATGTGTAAGTATACCTGATGGTTTGAAGAACCTATGAAGCAATGATGTGGGTGTTTTTCAATCCTAAAATAACATGAAGAATGATAAAAAAATCCTCAAAATGTAAAGGTTTAATTCAAAACATTTCTACACTATGGTTAGAGGAGACAAAGTGCAAGCTACATGTGCAAGATGGTGTGCATGGTCCAAATTGGTTAGGGAGAGCATGCATGATTTAGTCAAGAAAGTTATTGTTATCCAAAATTCACCCCCAAGCTAATTTTGATGACTTACACAATTTCTTCAGTCTTGAGAAAGTAGAAATGGTTCGAGGCCCAAAATAAAGTTTAGAGGGATCCCTTGGATTTTATCCAACTTCCCTATCCAAATAAAAATTTGAGGAGTTAGTGAATATATGAAAAAAAGAAGTTAAGGGCATATTTTAGTGCAAATTGAGTCTGAGGGTTGCGAATGGAACGAGTGCAGATCATACTAGGATTCGTCGTACAAATTTTGGGCATATAATGATAAAGAGGTAGTGGAATGCACCAAAATAGGATAAAAATGTCCAGCATGGTCCATGGGAGAGCTGGGACAAAAGTACTCAAAATTCCCAAAAATCTGATTTGGCAGCAACTAAGTGCAATGCAGTTAAGGCAAAAAAATATGTCTGAGACAGTCAGGCCCAAAAAAGCCGAAATGGTTGTAAGCCAGTTCATTACAAAAAAGGTAGAAATTTTTTTCCCTTGCGGTCTGTGGGACAAGAGGGACAAAAGAATGCATGGGACCTAAAAATCTGAAATCCCCACGCTCAAAGCATTGCGGATATGGTGGGAGTCAACAGCCCACCTGGCCCGGTCAATGACGAATGCACAGGGATAGAAAATCTGGAAGCATGTGATGTAGAAAAAAGATGCATGTACAATCCAAGTACCACTGGGACTTGAGTTCCCCAAAAACCCGCAATACTCGTAATATAAAGGGAAAGTTAATGCCCGAACTGCGAACTTAAACGGTCATAACTTTTGACCTAGAGCTCCGATTTTCACAAAATTTGACTTTTCGCAAAGGGAATGACATCCTCTACGCCAAAAAAATTGGATTTATTATTTTTAATGAGGGTAGATGGGTGAAAATAAATAAAAATATATAGCTCAAATAAATTGAATACTCTGTCTTGGAAAATGCAGAAAATCCCTGACAAACCCAAAATATTTGTTCACGCTGAGAAAACAATAACTTTTTCAATTCTCAATGAATTATCATAAAATTAGTATACTATGAACCGTGATCCCCAGAACGATGCACATAAATCAATAATTGCATAAATTGATGAATTTTTAATGCTGATTTTGTTGAAAGAATGAATAGGTTCAGAAAAATGATTTTATTGGTGACAGTGAGAACATTTAATGAAGCATGGGCATACATTTTTTACTGCTGAAAATTATGGGACAGTATGTGGAGCTTTTTTCAAGAAACATGCCATCATTTCAATTCATTTATTATCTCTTACAAGCTGCAGAAGTAAAATTTCATGATTTTCGTTTCTCCCTCTCTCTCTCCTCTCATAATTCTATCAAGTAGAGTGTTGGGATCATTGCAATCGATGGTTTTGGAGTAGCAAAAACTCTATCATTTTGGTTTTGTGAAGTGAATGTACTGTAAGCTCTTGTAATGGACTCCTTTCATGGTGATCCAGGACCTTATTTTGTAACAGATTGAACTGTGGATATCATGAATCAATAGATGCAAGTTTGTGGATGTATCTTCCCCTGATGTGTTTGTTCTCATTCTTCTTTCCCTTTCAACCTCATTGAAAATATATTGTGTCTATTTTATGCTCTTCAAGGATTCATTATCATTGTGTGTGTATGAAATATTGTTGTGAATGCAGTTGTTAAACTGTGGAGAACTATTACCACTCTCTCTAGTATGCACTTCACTTCCATTTTTCACAAATTGGAAAGCTATTATCATTCCCTCATTTCATGTGTATCACCGCTATTCGTGTAGGCTTGAGTATGTTTCTCCAAAACTTCCAACACTTTATTTACATGTTTTAAGTGTTCTTCCCATGTCTTACTGTAAATCAATATGTCATCAAAGAAAACTAATACAATTTTTCTTAAATATGGCTTAAAAACACTGTTCATCAAGCTTTGAAAGGTTGAAGGCGCATTTTTAAGACCAAAAGGCATTACCAAAAACACATAATGGCCCTCATGAGTATTGAAAGCTGTTTTATGAAAATCTTCCTCTTTTATTATAATTTGATGGTACCCCGAACGAAGATCTAATTTTGTGAAATAAATAGCACTATGCAATTCATCAAGTAAATAATGAATTACTGGAATAGGAAACTTATCTTTGATGGTATACTTGTTCATTTCTCGGTAATATGGACACATCCTCCATGTTTCATCCTTCTTACGTACCATGACCACTGGGGAAGAATAGGCACTCTTATCAGGCCTGATGATACATGCCTTCAACATTTCCTAAACCATTTTCTTGATCTCACTTTTCTAAGAATATGGGTATCTGTATGGTCTGATGTTAGGTGTTTGGCTACCTGGAATCAGCTGAATGGCATGATCATGATCCCTAACTGGTGGTAGTCCCTTTGGAATTGCATCCAAAACAGATGAGTGAGCATCAACAATCTTCTGAAGATCGTGTGGCATTGAAGACTCTGTATTTTGTACTTCTATGGAAAATAACTTTGTTATAAATCCATCTAATCCTTTTTTTAAAACCTGCTGCATCTAATGAGAGCTAATAATCTATGGAGACTTAGCTACCATCTCATTCAATTGTATTCTTCTTCCATCTAAATGAAATCACATGAACAATTCTTGGAAATTCATCTCTATGGTACCTAAGGTTGTGAGCCATTGGACACCCAAAACAATATTTGCCCCTCCCATAGAAATAGAAAACATAGGTGAGTCTAACATGAAGTCTCCCATGGAAAGCTTGATACTATTGGCATTTTCCTATGACTTGACTATCCCACCATCCGCAATCATAACTTGCATTTCTAGAGATGGGGTAAATAAAAACAATTGAGGCGGGTAACTAACTTACTATTTATGAAATTATGAGTACTCCCCGAGTCAATCAACATTTTCACCATCTATTTTTTGAGATAGCCAATAACCTTGAGTTTTTGAGGAGTGCTAATACTTGACAATGCATGGCAAAAAATTCTAGGTTGGTGATCCTCTACTTCCTCTTCTATTGGTTCCTCAACCTCTCCTATAATTTCAGCATCCTCATAATCCTCATTACCTCCTTCAATATAGAACAACTTCTTCTCAGCACATTTGTGTCCTGGTCCATATTTTTTATCATAGTTAAAGCATAATCCTTTTGCTCTCTTTTCTTCCATTTGTTGAGGAGTTAGTCTAATTGGCCTAGAAAATGAAGGGGAAGAGATACTACGATCTTTGGTGTTAATGAAAGGCAGCCTCCTACTACAAATAAATTTTTACTCTACTCGACGTGCCATGATAATAGAATCAGAAAGCTTGAGTGGATTAAGCATATGTACCTCATGCTCAATGTGGCCCTTAAGACCCCCAAGAAATAGGTCATTCAGATTCTCTTCTAGTATATTCTCCACCCTTAAGGATAGGTTCTAGAATTGATACACATAATCTTTGACTAATCCTATTTGTCATAACTTTACTAATTGAATAAACTAGTTCTTTGAAAAACTGGAACTATAGTGCAATTGCAACTCCTCGGTAAAAATTGTCCAAGTGACACGAAGACCATTCTTCTGCCTCTGAGCACATAACCATCGATACCAAACGAATTTGTCTGGTTCAAGATATAGGGATGCCAAAGTCACCTTTTTTCCTAATGGTGTTTGATGTAGCTCAAATAATTTCTCCATTTGATTTATCCAATTCAGGGGATCTTTACCATTAAATTTGTGCATATCCACTTTCGACATCATGTTTCATGGTTGCGAATAAGTTGGATTCTGATTGGGTTGGAAAAGTGATCCAACATGGTTATTTGTTCCATGATTTTGAACTTAAGATCATCCTTGGTTGATATGGGATGGATTTTGGCCATACTAGTTACCATTTACATGTTGCATGATATCATCATATCGATGATTGATTTGGTCTATGTCTCCTTTAGAGGCCATCTCAGATTGTACATTTTACAGCTCATACTCAAGTTGGCTCACCTTATGATCAATTGAAGTAAACCCTAGTGCTAAGGAATCTATATTTACCCCTTATGAATCCATCTCTTCAATCACTATCTCATCTTTATTTTTTGCTCTTGTGGAAGGCCCCGCAATGATATCAAACCTTAGGGTTTAGGGTTTTGATAAAAATTTGGATGAATAGGAAAAAACACAAAGAAGATACTAATACTATTTTGTTTAGAGCTTTCCAAAAATGTAAAGAACTTAAAACAATTCTTCAATTTGCACACTCGGGAGTGATTTTATGAAACACCCTAAATATGTAATAAATTATGCAAAAAAATTCCAAAAAGTCTGAAATTTTCAGGAAACCTTACTTAAAATGTTTTGCACCTCTGGTAAAAATATATCTTTCCAATTCGCTCTGGTTCACAACATATTTTGCAAACAAAACATTAGGGTTTTTAACCTAATTTTGGCCCAGATCGTAGCTCTGATACCACTTATAATGAAATTACTAGAATAATTCAGATTATTAGCAGCAATATAACACCAAATAACACAATTTCATAATAATGATCTCAATATGCAATTGTAATAGATTCACCACTTCGAGGGGGCAACCTCCAAACCATATAATAAGACTCAAATGCTCAAATGATAATGAACTACTACCTACAATCCTATATATATACCATTCATATATTATGACCATCACCCAGGCTGACCTATTAACCATGAGAAATTATAAATGATATGGTAAGCCACAAGTCGGCTACTCATATCCTAATACAAGCAATAGGTTAAGGGTGTAGTAGAAATTGGTATCACCACTTGGGACAAACCGCCAAAATAGATCAATTCAAACCCCTAAAAAGCCCTTATGCCTCCGCCAAGTACCCCTTATTCCTCCCATTTCCTTATGCCTCCCAAACCTCTTATGGCACCCCATAACGAGTAAGGAAATGCAAGTTATTTATTTGTAAGGTGGAACCAAAATCCCAACTCCCTCCACACTTATACCTCCCCAAAACACTTATGCCTCCCAAAAAATACCCCATAGTCTTCTCCTACACCATTCTGAGGCCATCTACCCAACCAGCCAACAAATAAAACAACACATTCAAACATTCAACCATTCACATATGCATAAAAATGAATGGAGAACATTTTCAAGACCTAAGCTCTTACCTCTCCATGATGGAGTTTGTTCCAAATTCAAAACAAAAAGCTCTCCAATGCAAAACAATCCAAGAGATTAACAATCAACAAGTATGCAACCATCTCCCATCTCCTACAAAAGCAAGAACTCTTAAATGAAGCAATGCAAGTCCCATTAAACCAAAAACAAGATAAGGTATTCGAATATATAGAGAGGGAAGAGAAGAGGATGAGGTGGATCCAAGTGGGATGCCACATCACACATCCTCAACTCTAACTCATACGTCAACTTCAATCTCCTAGGCACAATAAATAAGTAGGTGAATAAATTACAGTTTTACTTACACACTCAAATCAAGCCCACACCCCATAAGGACTGAAATTGAAAGCATGTAAGAAAGTGGAATCAAAGCATACAACTTGACTTGCAAAAATGCATAATGAAGGCTAGATTTAAACTCTCCAACCCTAGGTAATGTTGGTATGCAAATTTAAGAGGTATGGGATAAGTTTAACTTGTCCCACAAGCCTCCAAAATCATCCTCCAAGGACAAATTCGAATTTCAAAGAAGGTGGAGTGTTTCACACTCCAAAACAAACTTACACATCTCTTACACATCACTTACACATTTCTTACAACACTTTAACCAACAACTCTAATAAAAAAATTCTTATGTCCCAATTTGATGAATTAATTCTTAACAATATGATTACTCACATCAATTTACCACAATTAATAAATAGTGAAAGGGGTAAACACATCACTTAATAAACACATACAAACATCAATAAAAAGGAACCAAATTAAAAGAAAAACATAAATATCTTGGTCACATTTGAAGGTGATCCCCCCATGGGAATCCCTAAAAACAATCAAACACACACAACAAATACAAGTTGCCATGGTGACCTTGTTGAATTCATCTAGAATTCCAATGTGGTTGGTTTCTAATTCCTTGATGTTTGTTGTGATAATTTAACCTACAAAATACAATACCTATTTTAGCCTCGTGGCCATATCAAAACATCCAAAATACATATAAATATAATTCCAAAATCATTTATATATATGAATCACAACAACATCAAGGAAACCAACAATATCATTCACAATTTTATCAACAACTATATGATCATCAAATTAATTCCATTTTCTAGGTCTACTCAATATATCCAAATATCACATGTCCGAACAACATCCATAAATATAACCATGTTAGACAATATATCATCCTCAATATATAAAGTGTCTCTAGTAATCATCATGCATCATATATGAATCAGAGTCAACAATAATCCATAATCTGACATCTAACACCATACTAAATCAAAACTATAATAATGTCCATAATATAGTCAAGAGTATCATGATCCATATCAAAAGTGTCGAAGGGAAGTGGGCACTACATTCCCCTCCCCTTAGACTCGACTTCCTCCTAGAAGTCACTAGAAAGAGAGATAGGAACAAATGTAACATAAAAAGGATCACTCCCATTATGGGATTGCTTGCTTCAAATAGGTGTGGGTCCACAGAACCCAAGTTTGGTCCATTTCAATTTAACAAGAAGAAGGGATATTGTAAGGGATGAGTTCTAAACTTTCTACATGCAAGGCTACAAACATTTAAATCTAGAGAGTAAATTTACACTATCAACCAGGATACACCATATAACAATATAACATGAAGAGTTCAAAAGAGTCTTAGGAGTAACCACCAAGTAGAGGAGCAATATGGAGAATTCCATGAGTTTTTGAAATACCACATAGTTTCCCAAGGAATACAACATACTACAGTAACAAAAATTAAGGTTTCCACTAAGGTTAAATTATGCTTTAATAGGTCATTGTTTAGACAAGGTTGGCAAAAAATCAACTGTGACCAAATTTACACGAGGAACACGTCTCCTCAAGTTCTCACAATTTTGAGATCACACAAGATGAGGTTAATCAACAAGGACACCTAAATCCGCAAAACATTTAATATCAAGGAACTATTCAAGGAAAGCACTTCTATAATTCAAGAGGGTACAATTAACTTTTCACAGTAATACAAGCAAAGTCAAGACCACAAGTTTTCCTAAAACCTGACTTACACACTAAAAAAATATCAAAGACACAACACTAACCAAATTAGAGACCTCAAACATTTAGTAAACAACTCCACTAGAAGCTAACATAACAATGCAAGAAGCACCATACACTATATCATAATGGGATTTATTTATCTTATCCCCTGCTCAAGCTCGAAATAACCATAAAGAGAGCACAATAAACACCAAGGAGCATTGAAGATAGCTAGGGAGAAGAACAAGTAATAAGGGGGTCTAACTATAATCCAAGGTGTATTGTGAAAAAATCAAATAACATTATCTTGCACTTTCCATCCTAACGGAAAAGGGGCAACAATAACAAGGTGAAACAAGAAAATATGAAAAAAAGAAGACTTCCCAAAGTTTCTTTATATCCTTAACATATGTTGCCTTAAAATTACAATAACTTAGGTCTCCAAGGACAAGACAACACGCAAGGAGGTTTTTTCTTACACAAGAGGTAATTATCAATCCAAAAAGACCACAACTCACACTTGTCGAGCTACAGGACGATAAGGGTATGATGACCCAAAAAATCTCACAAAGAAAGGCGCATACATCTATGAACAAGAAAGTACTAAGCAACTAGAACACATTACTATCCACCAAGTGTTTGAAAATTTCGGGTAGGCAACAGAACTACAGGTTCAACTATACATTGCACTCAATACACATAAGTCTTAATTATTTGGAAATTCCTTTACGATTTTTATTAATTAAACTTCCTCCTATTATGACATCACAAGTTTGTGTTATAAGGATAGTTAAGGGGGCATGATATCTCGCTGTTCTGTAAAGGTGGAAAAGAGAAAAGGTATTTACTTTACTTCTAGGGGGTATATGGACAATTTTTTTCCCTTTCTGTTCTTCTACATGTTTTTTTTCTTCTATTAATCTACCAAGGTTAAAGCAAGGACCATTTTATCTTTCTATGTTGTAGTTTATTTGTTAAAATTTAAGGCCAAATCTCCTCAATTATAGTTTTATGGTGTTTGGGTGAGTCAAATTTTCAATTAAAAATTTAATGAGAAGGACGGGTAAACATATCACACTATTGCTTTTATAGGAGAGAGAGGTAAATCAATAGATCACATTTTTAGTTCTAACGAAACAAGGGACATTTAACATAGAAAACACATTATTAATTTTGTAAGAATTAGGAAACAATCAACCAACATGGATCACAACAATATTTTGATATTTTTCCACTAATTACAAGTAACATTAAATATTCCTAGTGTGTTTCTACAAGTTCTCAAAGGAGGTTACAATGAAGGCCCATTAAGGAAGCATAATTACTTTTACTAATCTACTAAGATTTAACAATGTTTGTTGTTTTGGTGAAAGAATTTTACTCACATGGTAAGACAATAGAAGTTTTCAAACCTACACTCATATTACAACAAGATACCACCAACCAAGCAATCAAAATGACAAGGAAATAGTGTAACTATAAGAGCACCACTTACTCAATAGAAAGCATCAAATGTAAGCAGACAATCATCTATCTATTCAACATGGCTTTGCGACTAAGAGTTATAGTTTCACAAGAATAATCACATTATAAAATACCATCGAGATTAAATTATCAAGGTCTAATTACACTAACATCACCAATGTCATGGTAAAAAATACTCAAAGCATCCATAAGTGTCTCCACGTAATACACAATTAATAGGTCATAAAGTGTTATTCATAGTAACTTAAAAAATTAAGGAAAGGGTAGACTTATTTATAGGTCAAGAGGGAAAACAAACACACTTAATTTACACACAATACTTGAATGGGATTAATTCTAACCATAATTACCGAGATGAATGCAATCCACAAGTCACTACTTTATATAATGAAAAAAGAAATCCTGATACAACATAGCATGCCATCGAAGAGAAGCCACTACCAGACAAACACTTTTCAACTAACATCCACAACCAGCCAAAAGCAATCCAATCCTAACATAATTCGTCAACCCAAAATTAAATACCTCTACTCCGACGAGTATCAAGCTCTTAGAGGATTGTAAGAGAAACACCACCATCACTAACAGACTGCCAACTAGAATGCACAAAAAAACGAACTCTCTATCTAGCAAGGTCGAGAAATGAAAAAGTCACTCTAAGATCCTAGACACACTCAAGGTTTCATGCATCAAAAACCAAGGCATAACTTTAAGTGCCTAAGAAGACATTCAAGACACCCTAGGTGTACCCCCGTACGAAAAAATGTCACAATACAAAAAGCATAGAACTAGCTCATCATCATGCAAGAAGGAACCCCGTAACATTTAGCTAAGTAACCAACAACATAACGAGATCCAAGTCACTAATCAAAATAAAATTTAAATAATTTCGAAAATCAAGGAAAGTGCCTAAGTAGCCGCATTGCAAATTCTGAAAATTCTCGCAAAATATAAATAACTAAAAGAGTCTTAGAGATTCTCAATCCAGTAATAAAATAAGATGTTGGTACTTGATAAAATGACACAAGTTTACAAAATTTAACACCAGATTCACTCCGCAACCCTTCATGGCTGCCAATAGGGGTACTCTGCCTTGAGCTCAGTTCCAAGGATACATACACAAGATTGGGTCATAAATGACACAAAAACGTAATGTCCACTCTCCCATACAGGTAACAAAATGAAAAACTAACAACCAGACCATCTTTCCTAACCACTGAAGGAAGGAAGCTCTAAACAGCTTCTAATTAACTCATCTTGACCCCATAACACAACCACTATTGTCCAACCAAAAGAATCACACCATATAATTTATCATTCTGACAAATCCAAAAGGGAGAGTCTCAGTAGAATTATTGCATCATATAGCTATAATAAGGGTTAGCACTCCTCAAACAACATCTTTTCAAGGTAGAAACAAGTCCCGCTACGCTAGAAGTTCACAAAAAAATCAATTTAATTTTACATTCTTAGTTACCCGGGTTTAGAAAAAATGCCACTAAGCAAGTACAACAATTCAAACAACTTATTATTTTATTAATATTTTAATTCTGGCAATTTAAATGAACCTAGTAATGTAATATTTCTTCATACGTATTTTTGTTCAATTTTTAAACAAGGTTGTTTTCTAGATTTAAAATTCTGATAGGTTTACAGTTCATGTCTCAAGTTTTATAGTGTGCCCAAGTGTCCAAGCTTTGAACCCATGGCTCTGATACCAAGTGTACAATTGCTAAAAACTACCACTCGAGACCAAAGAACAACCTAGGTTTAGTTAGAAAATTTATGGAATAAATTTTTATTTTTTAATTTTTAAACGGGTTGACAACAAAAATTTCAAAGTCCACTACAACAATTATCAAATCATCTTACAAAAAACTAAGAGAGTAAAAGTTATCCTGAGCACAGCTAAACTCCCTTAGGTGATAATCTAACCATTTAAAATTAGATTAACACTAAGCCAAACAATTCTTAATTACACTCAGAGGGTAAGAAGAGCCAAAACAATTAAATACCCTAGGTATTTAAATCTACAAGGTTTCAACAATTAACAAGGTCTAATGATAAGGGGGAGAATACACATTTAAACTAACAGGGTAAATTCTCACTTACCCACTCCTAGAACTCTCTTAAAATATTCAACCAATTTTTTTTTCATATTTAACACACTCAAAACTTCCTAAAAACATTCCCATTAGATAGGAAATTTCCTCACCCTTCCAGTGATATAAAGAAGTCCTCATAACTCCTCATATTTTTCAAGATATGAGCCAGCGGGCTTCGTGATGAAAATTTTCCCCAATAGCGGGCCTGCGAGCCCAGGGAGGAAGCTTTTCCCTAACTCGGGCCTGCGGGCTTCAGAGAGAAATTTTGCCTAAAATATTTCAAGCCAGCAGGCTTGGGGAGAAAACATAGCGCTTCTCCCATTTGCGCAAAAAGCACCAATGACGGCACGCGCCGCGAGTCCACGGTGGGACCTTGCACCCGAAGAAGGAAAGGTTACTCGAGTCTACTAAGGGACACATGTCCAAATTTTAACCAGGGCAGGAAGGCGATCACCAGAGACCAAGCGGAATTTTTGAATTTTATCTTAATAGGGAAAAAAGGACCAAGTTTACCCGCTCCTTCGCTGACACTCAAGCATGCCATGTGTTAGCCAACCATTGGCTGTGGTGTGGCAAGGTGATAGAGAACATAGGAAAAAATTGAATTTTAAAGAAAAAAGACTTCAGGGTTAAAAGCACTCCGCTCTTCCGCCGATGTCTAAGGAAGCCACGTGGCAGTCCTTAATTGGCTTCAGGGTCGATGGGCCAGTGGGGATAATTTGGAAATTAAACTTTTTCCCAAAAATACATGAAGGGTTCAAAACCACCTATGCCTCCGCCGATGCCTTATGATGCCACGTGGCAACACTTGATTGGCTACAGGCCAATGGGGCCGTGGGGGAAACTTACAAAAACTTTCAAATTTATTTTGAAAATGCTTAGGCTAAAAAGTGATCGATGCCTCCGCCGTTGCCCACGGAGCCTTGTGTCGATCAATGATTGGCTACGGGGAGGTGGGATCGTAGAGGAAAAAATGCCAAAGTAACTTTTTAGACTTAAGATAAATTTTTTGCCAGAAGTGAAACAATATGGAAAGCGGAGCAGTGGGATAATTTTAGTTTTTGTGTTTCTTTTCTTGAAGGACAAAAAGGAACGTTTGGGCTCACGGGTCCGCTAGCGATTTTTTTTTTCAATTTTGACAGTTAGTAATTTTTATTTTTATTTTTGAGCCCGAAATGAAGTAAAAACTTCAGAGGGCCATAGCTTTCGATTGGGACGTCATGTTTTGGCAAACGAGAACTTTTCGGAAAGCTCTCAATGTCCTCTTTGCACAGGTATTGTAAAATTTTAATTTTGAGAAATTTTTAAGGGTAAAGTTTGAGAAAACGTTCTGCAGGATTCTAAGATGAAACCTAGTATTTTTAACTTATAATTTTTTGTTCAAATTTGACATTATTCCATTCTCAACATGTCAACCAGACATGAAGGATTTCTCTTGGGAGAATGTTAGGATTGATGGCAAGGTATAACTTGTTAGATTGATTTTTAATATGAAAACTTCCAATTTGAGAGAGAAATGAGTGTGAAACTATCTGAGCCTGGTATGCAAAGGTTAATGAAAACTTCTTAAGTGTTTTAGTATGTTTGGGATCATTTTGATCTTACTTAGATTGTATTAATGTTCCAAAAGGACTTCATAGTTTGCAGGGTCATTGTGGACATTGTTTGATTAATAGTTGCAAGTATTTAGTGAAAAAAGAATGGAGTTTATACTTGAACTTAAACGGATTCTATTTTCCTTTTACCAATATTTAATATTTGAATTCATTCTAATCCCAATCTAACATATTAAGTTTTTTTTCAATACAAGTATTCAAGGCCAATATATAGCTCTAACTTTAAAATCATACATTTCAAAGGAACAGAGTAATACAACATTTCTTCATACATATTTACTTTTCAATTTTCCAAACACAGATTTCATACTATGTTTCAAACACAGGTTTCCAATGAACACCAAATTATTTAAACAAGGTAAACAATTTCCATTAATTCAAAAATGATTTCTTTACAACATTCTTCTTTCATTCCATTAATTTCCATTAATTTCCTTCTCATTCATTAAAAAACAGAAAACAAAGTATATCTCTTTCATATTTAAAATTACTACTTTCATAGCAAATACAAAACATCTTTCCATCACAAATAATGTACAAGGTCATCCACTTCAAAGTGGGAAAGGGTTACAATGAGAATAATTTCAACAAGAAATGTCAAACTTGTCTTTTTCCATTCCATTTCAAAAATATCAATTTAATTTGACATTCTTAGTTACCCAGGTTTAGAAAATATGCCGCTAAGCAAGTACAACAATTCAAACAACTTATTATTTTATTTTTATTTTAATTCTAGCAATTCAAATGAACCTAGTAATGTAATATTTCTTCATACGTATTTTTGTTCAATTTTTAAACAAGTTTGTTTTCTAGATTTAAAAGTGTGATAGGTTTACAGTTCATGTGTCAAGTTTTCTAGTGTTCCCAAGGGTCCAAGCTTTGAACCCACAGTTCTAATACCAAGTGTAATTCCCACTAAAAACTACCACTCAAGACCAAAGAACAACCTAGGTTTAGTTAGAAAAATTCCTGAATAAATTTTTTATTTTTTTATTTTTAAAACTGTTAACAACAAAAATTTCAGAGTCCACTACAACAATTATCAAATCATCTTACAAAAAACTAAGAAAGTGAAAGTTATCTCGAGCATAGCTAAATTCCCTTACGTGATAATCTAACAATTTAAAATTAGATTAACACTAATCCAAAGAATTCTTAATTACACTTAGAGGGTAAGAAGAGCTAAAACAATTAAATACCCTACGTATTTAAATCTACAAGGTTTCAACAATTAACAAGGTCTAATGATAAGGGGGAGAATACACATTTAAACTAACAAGGTAAATTCTCACTTACCCACTCCCATAACTCTCTTAAAATATTCAACCTGATTTTTCTCATATCTAACACACTCAATACTTCCTAAAAAAAATTCCCATTAGATAGGAAATTTACTCACCTTTCCAGTGATATAAAGAAGTCCTCATAACTCCTCATATTTTTCAAGATATGAGCCAGCGGGATTTTGGATGAAAATTTTCCCCAAAAGCAGGCCTATGGGCCTTGGGAGGAAGCTTTTCCCTAACTCGGGCCTAAGAGCTTCAGAGAGAAATTTTTCCCAAAAGATTTTAGGCCAATGGGCTTGGGGAGAAAAAATAGCACTTTGTCCCTTTGGGAAAAAAGCACCAATGACGGCCCACACCCGTGAGTCCGTGGCGGCATCTCACACCCGAAGAAGGAAAGGTTACCTGAGTCTGCTAAGGGACACATGTCTGAATTTTAAACGGGGCAGGAAGGTGGGTCATCGAAGACCAAGAGGAATTTTTGATTTTTTATCTTAACAGGGAAAAAAGGATCAAGTTTACCTGCTCCTCCACCTATGGTCAGAGATGCCATATGTTGGCTAACCATTGGCTATGGTGTGGCGGGGCGGTGGAGAACTTAGGAAAAAATTGACTTTTGAAGTGAAAAGAATTCAGGGTTAAAAGCACTCCACTCTTCCACAGACGTCTAAGGAATCCAAGTGGCAGTCCCTCATTAGCTGCGGGGTTGGTGGGCTGGTGGGGATAATTTGGAACTTAAACTTTTTCCCAAAATGACATGAAGGGTTCAAAACTTCCTGCACCTCCACCGATGCCTAATGATGCCACGTGGCAGAACTTTATTGGTTGCTGGCCGGTGGGGCCACGGGGGAAACTCACAAAAACTTTAAAATTTATTTTGAAAATGCTAAGGCTAAAAAGCGATCGCCACCTCCGCCGTTGCCCATGTAACCACGTGTTGATCAATGATTGGCTACAGGGAGGCGGGATCACAGATGAAAAATTGCCAAAGTAACTTTTTGGAATTAGATTAATTTTTTTCCTAGAAGCGAAATGATCGGGCTAGTGGAGCACTGGGAGAATTTTTGTTTTTGTGTTTCTTTTCCCTGAAGGAAAAAAAGGAACATTCAGGATCACGGGTCCGCTAGCGATTGTTTATTCCAATTTTGACAATTAGTAATTTTTATTTTTATTTTTGAGCCCGAAATGAAGTAAAAAACTTCAGATGGCCATAACTTTTGATTGGGAGATCATGTTTTGGAAAACGAGGACTTTGTGAAAATTCTCTCGACGTCCTCTTTGCATAGATATTGTAAAATTTTAATTTTGAGAAATTTTTAAGGGTAAACTTTGAGAAAACATTCTGCAAGATTCTAAGATGAAACCTGGTATTTTGAACTTACAAATTTTTGTTCAAATTTGACATTCTTCCTTTCTCAACATGTCAACCAGACATGAATGATTTCTCTTAGGATAATGTTAGGATTCATTTCAAGGTATAACTTTTTAGATTAGTTTTTAATTTGAAAACTCCCAATTTGAGAGCAAAACGAGTCTCAAACTATCTGAGCCCGATATGCAAAGGTTAATGAACACTTCTTAAGTGTTTTAGTATGTTTGGGATCATTTTGATCTTACTTAGACTGTATTAATGTTCCAAAAGGACTTCATAGTTTACAGGGTCATTGTGGACATTGTTTGATTAATAGTTGTAAGTATTTAGTAATAAAACGGATGGAGTTTATACTTGAAATTAAACGGAATCTATTTTCCTTTTTCCAAGATTTAATATCTGAATTCATTCTAAACCCAATATAACATATTAAGTTTTGTTTTCAATACAAGTATTCAAGGCCAACATACAACTCTAACTTTCAAATCATACATTTCAAAGGAACAAAGTAATGTAACATTTCTTCATGCGTATTTACTTTTCAATTTTCCAAACAGAGATTTCATACTATATTTCAAACACAAGTTTCCAATGAACACCAAATTATTTGAACAAGGTAAACAACTTCCATTAATTCAAAAATGATTTCTTTACAACTTTCTTCTTTCATTCCTCAATTTCAATATACATAATACAATTTCCTTCTCATTCATTAAAAAGTAGAAAACACAGTATATCTCTTTCACATTTTGAATTACAACTTTCATAGCCAATACAAAACATCTTTCCATCACAAATAATGTACAAGGTCATCCACTTCAAAGTGGGAAAGGGTTACAATGAGAATAATCTCAACAAGGACTATCAAACTTGTCTTTTTCCATTCCATTTCAAAAGACATCATACAATCTTTCTTTTCCTTTCACAGAATAAAATTACAGAGTATGTCCTTTCACATTCAAATGGGATTTCATTTCCAAAACATAGTAACTCTTCAGCACAAAACATATTACATTGTCATCCACTTGAAGGGGGAAATGATTTTACAAATAAAAATCACACAAGGGAATGTACAAACTGTAATCTTTCTCAGCTCCAGAACAACAGTAAGAATTTCCATCATTTTCTTTATTTTAATTTGATCACAATTAGAATAGGGGGAAAGGTAACACTCTCCACACAAGCAAGACATCCAATGAGAGGGGAGAATCCATCCCTCTTCATTTGCCCCCGAGCCCCAACTATATTCCAATAGAAGATATGTTTTCAAATCATGGCAACAATAGGATTCCACAAAACACAAGGAGAATTTCACATTTAAAACACAGTCCAAAAAAATGCAGTTTACAACCACATTAAAATATAACAAACAAAACTCAGGCTTCACCATGCAAGCGAAAGGAGCAAGAAACTATGAGGGATGCTGCTTTATGCTCTCCCAAGGGGAAATGGGTATCACCACCTGGGACAAACCTACCAAAATAGATTAGTTTAAACCCCTGACAATCCCTTATGCCTCCCCCAACTACCCATTATTCCTCCCATTTCCTTATGCCTACCAAACCTCTTATGGCACCCCATAACGAGTAAGGAAATGCAATCTATTTCATTGTAAGGTGGAACCCAAATCTCAATTCCCTCCACAATTATACCTCCCCAAAACACTTATGCCTCTCACATAATACCCCATAGTATTCTCCTACATTCCTAGGCCATCTACCCAACTAGCCAACAAATAAAACAACACATTCAAACATTCAACCATTCACATATGTATAAGAATTAAATTAAAGAAGAGCATTTTCAAGAGCTAAGCTCTTACCTCTCCATGATGGAGTTTGTTCCAAGTTCAAAACAGCAAGTTCTCTAATGTAAAACAATCCAAGAGATCAACAATCAACAAGTATGCAACCATCTCCCATCCCCTCTATAAGAAATAACTCTTAAAAGCAAAAGAAGTCACCCAAAATGAAGCAATGCAAGTCCCAGTAAACCCAAAACAAGCTAAGGAATTTGAATATATAGAGAGGGAAGAGAAGAGGATGAGGTGGATCCAAGTGGGATGCCACATCACACATCCTCAACTCCAACTCATAAGTCAACTTCAATCTCCTAGGCACAATAAATAAGTAGGTGAATAAATGACAGTTTTACTTACACATTCAAATCAAGCCCACACCCCATAAGGACAGAAACTGAAAGCAAGTTAAGAAAGTGCAATAAAAGCATACAACTTGACTTACAAAAATGCATAATGAAGGCTAGTTTTAAACTCTCCAACCCTAGGTAAGGTTGGTATGCAAATTTAAGAGGTATGAGACGAGTTTAACTTGTCCCACAAGCCTCCAAAATCAACCTCCAAGGACAAATTCGAATTTCATAGAAGGCGGAGTGTTTCATACTCAAAAATCAACCTACACATTAGTTACACATTTCTTACAACACTTTAATTTTAGACCAACAACTCTAATAATTACTTTCTTATGTCCCAATTCGATTAATTAATTCTTAACAATATTATTACTCACATTAATTTACCATAATTAATAAATAATGAAAGGGGTAAACATATCACTTAATAAACACATACAAACATCAATAAAAAGCAACCAAATTAAAAGGGAATCCCTAAAACAATAAACAAACACAAAAAATACAAGTTGCCATGGTGACCTTGTTGAATTCATCTAGAATTCGAATGTGGTGATTCCAATCCCCTGATGTTTGTTTGTGATAATTTAAATTACAAAACATAATACCTCCTTCAGCCCTCGTGGGCCACATCAAACATCCAAAATACACACAAATATAATTCCAAAATCATCTATATATAGTGAATCACAAAAATATCAAGGTGAACAATATCATTTACAATTTTATCGACAACTATACATCTCAGATTAATTCCAATTTTTAGGTCTACTGTAGCACATTCTAATGTCAGACATTATATCATCCTGAATGTATAAAGTGTCTGTAGTAATCATCATGCATCATATACCTGCATCAAAGTCAACAATACCTCCATAATCTGACCTCGTGGGCAACATACTAGATCAAAAATATAATAATGTCCATAATATAGTCATATCTATGATTCCATATAAAAAGTGTCAAAGGGAAGTGGGCACTACATATCCCCTCTCATATGTTTCTGCTCCTTTCTGATCCTTGTTTCTCAGTACCTGAAGAAGAGAAAAGAAAATTATATTAGAGCTTTGGGTTCAGTAACTCTACTTTATTTCCAACTTCTAATGCATATGCATCCGTGGAACAGGTTGTAAATTTAAAGACATAATAATGTATTATGAACAAGAACAAGTTTATGCCAAAGCACATTTTGATATCTAAGGAAGGTTTGCATTCATCTTGCAAAAGAGTATGCTTTCAAATCACAAAATGTCATTATAGTACATAATTTGGTTTTCAAATGAACCATGCAACTGAATGAGTTGCAAGTAAAGTGATAGGAAGAATTCAAAAGAATATGAGCTTGTAGAAAATATAAATAACTATAGATTTAAGTTGTTTCAAGTTTACAACAATTTTAAAGTTCAAGAAAAGTAAGATTTTTAGAATGCATTCTCATAGTGAAAAGTATAGGTGTTCCATGATGGCCATTAATAAAAAATATGAAATCTTTCCTCTATAAGTTCTCAATAAGATTTCAATAAAGAGGTTTATCACTTTGATCATAGGAACCATGTTTTTTGTAAAACAACACTTTTACAAGTATAAATATTGTTTGATAATGTAAATATATAGCTGAATGTTCTAAGTATGGCGTGTCTTTATTGAAATCCTCAATTTCCCAAACATCAGCAAGTTTAGGCCCAACAAGTTAAGGCCATAAAATTGCAAGGTTTACAAAGTTTCTAAATAGTTTCTTATTTAACAGGAAATACAATCTTCGATAGTTTTTGATGATTGAGTATCTACAACAACAAAAATGAAGATCTAAAATGTATTCATACGATACACTACAATGTTGGAAATATGCATGTACCATGCATTGCTAATTCTAACCATAGCTTTTTAGAAGGATTAAAAATAGATTTAACTTGCTTTAGTTTAGCATGAGTCTTGCTTTAGTTAAAGTCTTATTTTTAGGATTAGATTTAATTCAAATAAATTGGTTTTAATTCATGCATAGCATGCAACTGTTTTAAATCATGAGTTTAAATTTAAAATGCTTAGATGAAGATATGTTAGTGGGCGAGTTATTCTATTTAAATAACAACAATTGTAATTTCTTTGTATGCACACACAAAAGTGTGAAATCTACACAAGAAGAATTAGAGAAGTGTTGCATGCACATAATTCATTGTAATTTGAGTCGAAGCTCTGAGTATGAGTTAATTAATGGAGATTATGCACAACAATGTTAGTTTGATTATTCTTCTGTTTATGTAAGTTATTTAATTGTTCTATTTATTTCTTTTATGTTGTTTGATGTATAAGAATGCAAATTTTCTACAAATTGGTATCAGAGCGAGGTTAGTATGTTTCTAACGAGTTTATTAATTTTTGCAGATATCATGGTATACACAAGCAATTTACTACCAGGTATACACCACAGCATAATGTGTGATAGAGAGGAAAAATACAACCATCATGGAGATGGTGAGAAGCATGTTAAAGGAAAAACATATTCCAAATGATTATTGGGAAGAAGCAGTAGCAATTCCATTTATATTTTGAACAGGTGAACAAGTATCCGATGAAAATTTTACTTTGAGCACATGTACTTGATGAGCTAAGGTTAGACAATGTATTTTTGTTGGGTAAGAGAATAAAAAATCTTAGTCACAAAGGTGTGATCACCATTTTATTGAGAAAGCATGGGATGGAAATAGTAGAGAAAACAATGAGTACACCAACTATTACCATCTATGATAGGTAGATCAGAACAGCAAGGTACTTATCTAAAAATCATGCACATCTTGTAGCACAAGCTAGACCTCCATCTTTAGTCAAGGTCACCAAGACACCATCTTCAGATGAACACCACAAGAACACCAGAAGCTACTCCATTGCCACAAAGCAGTCCTACATCGAATAGTCTTGCGCAACGGAAATCAAGAAGTCTAAGTGAGATTTATAATGTTGATACAACTAACTTATTTTCATTTTTTGTATTATTTTGTCAGGTTGTAGATCCAATATATTACAAAGAGGCTATAAAGAATGAAGTTTGGGGAAAAAATCCATGGATGATGAGATCGATGCTATAGAGAAGAATCATACATGGGAGCCTGATGGATCTTCCAAAAGGAAAGGACATGATAATATCAAGTGGGTCTACAAGACAAAATACAATGCTAATGGAAAAGTACAGAAACATAAAGCAAGGATGGTTGCAAGAGGTTTTATGCAGCAATATGGAGTTGAATACAATGAAACATTTGCACCAGTAGCACGTTTGGACATGGTAAGAATGGTTTTAGCAATTGTAGCATCTCAAAACAAATGGCCTATTTATCATATGGATGTTAAATCGGCATTCTTAAATAAATTCCTTGAAGAGGAGGTTTATGTAAATCATCCAGAAGGCTATGAGATCGAAGTTCATAAAGGAAAAATATACAGATTGAAGAAAGAGATCTAGGGAATCAAGAAAGAACCTAGAGCTTGGTATAACAGAATATATTCTTATTTGATTCAGAATGGCTTCAGTAGGAGCAGAAGTGAGCCTACCTTATACACCAAGATAAAATAGCAAGGTAAAATTTTAATTATTTTTTTATATGTAGATGATTTGATCATTATTGGAAATCTATCTATAGAGTCATTCAAATAAGTCATGAAGGAGTTTGAGATTAAAGATCTTGGTCTTATGCATCACTTCTTGGGTATTGAAGTCCAACAATCAGAAGGTAAATTTTTTGTCTCACAAGAAAATTATGAAAATAATGTTCTGAAAATGTTTAACATGTTGAATTTTAAGCCAACGCTAACACTAGTTGGAGTAGGTTTAAAGTTAAGCAAAGAGGATGAAGGATCATTTGTGGATCCAACATTGTTCAAAAATTTAGTTAGAAGTCTTATGTATTTGACGGCCACAAGGCCTGATATCATGTATGGTGTGAGCCTCATATCAAGGTTCATGGAATCTCTATAATATTCACATTGGAAAGATGGAAAAAGAATTTTGAGGTATGTACATGGAACAAGGAATCATATAATTTTTTATTCAAGTTGAGATGAGTTCAAATTAATCGGTTATACAGATAGTGATAGTGTTGGAAGTATATATGATCGAAAAAACACATTCGGCTATGATTTTCACTTTGCAAAAGGATTGGTTTCATGGGCATCAAAGAAACGACCCATAGTCACACTATCTTTACCAGAAGTAGAGTATGTAGCAATAACTAGAGAATCATGTCAGGTTGTTTTGATGGGAAAAGTTTTGATAGATTTACAACAGAAACAAGAGGAAGCTACACATATTTTTGTGACAAAAACTCAGCCACAACGTTGTCTAAAAATCATGTTTTTCACAAGAGGAGAAATCACATTGATATAAGGTATCATTTCATCAGGGAGCTGGTAAACAGCAAGGAGATTAATCTTGAATTTTACAGATCCAAAGACCAGTTTGTAGACATTTTTACAAAGGCTTTGGCAAAATAAGTTTTTAAATATTTGAGAGATTGTTTGGGAGTTTTTGATCCTATGCATGGCAGATCTGGATAAGAAAATGAAACTCTAGAAGAGTGAAAGATACAAGTTTTAAATTAAGGGGGAGTGTTGGAAATATGCATGCACCATGCATTGCTAATTCCAACTGTAGATTTTTACAAGGATTAAAAATAGATTTAATTTGCTTTATTTTAGCACGAGTCTTTCTTTAGTTAAAGTCCTTTTTTTTAGGATTAGATTTAATTCAAATAAATCTGCTTTAATTCATGCACAACATGCGGTTGTTTTAAAGCATGAGTTTAAATTTAGAATGCTCAGTTGAAGAGCTATTAGTGGGTGAGTTATTCTATTTAAATAACAACAATTGTAATTTCTTTGTATGCACACACATAAGTGTGAAATCTGCACAGGAAGAATTAGAGAAGTGTTGCATGCACATACTTCATTGTAATTTGAGCTGAAGCTCTGAGTATGAGTTAATTAATGGAGATTACACACAACAGTGTTGGTTTGAATATTCTTTTGTTTATGTAAGTTATTTAATTGTTATGTTTATTTATTTTATATTGTTTACTGTATAAGACTGCAGATTTTCTACATACAACATTGTCGGATAAGTTTGTTCCTAGATTTGGCAAAGATACAAAGTTACAATTTATAAAAAAAAGAAAATATTGTCAAAGCTAGTTAAATTATGAACTGGGAATACAAAAAGCTTAATTGAGTCTTGAAAAGGTTAAGAAAATCAAATTTTGAAGAGATCAAGCTTATAAACAAATGCAGACCTGTCAAGCTCCTCAAATAAGCATAGATAACATTGAAAATGAAAAATTCAAATAATATACACTATGCAACTACCGAAAGCAATGAAGCACATGAATAAATAACTACAAGAACAAAACTAGTGGCGAGAGGTATAAATCATTCTACCAAGGTTAAAGAAACAATTAAATGATCTTGATCTCACAAGCAACACTACACAAAGGAAGGTAAATACAAATGTGAGAGCTATGTATAAGCCCTCAAGTTTGGTTTGGGTACGTGCTAAACCAGAAGGGAACATGACGCAACACACTCCAAGTTATGTTTAAAAAACAACTAGCTATTTATCAAATACAGAGCCAAATATATAAAGCAGTGAAATATACAAATAAACACGAGTGGATTATGCAACTAGATGCATAGAGTATACAAGGTGAGATACAATAAAGAGAGTTACATCTTATTCAAGGCCAAACCTTGGAAAAATGGATTTTGACTTCTTAATAACTCATGCAATGGTGGCCAATATGAAGAGAAATAAACAAGCCCCTCAATATGAAAAACCATATCATAGTGGATATGAGAAAAATAATTGAGCAAAGTTGAAATAGTTTTCAAAAAACATCCCATTGAATAAATCAATCTTCAATGGCAATCAAAGGAAGACTCGACAAAATTCAACACTGAACACCTTTAAGGTAAAAAAAATTATATCATAGCCATTACCATTCTAAATCTGATTCATAAATAGATTAGTGAACTCAAATAGAAGAGGCCACAACATGATTTGCGATGAAAGCATAACCTAGATGATAAAAGAATGCAAATGTATGAGCATTACCTCTAGACAACTGAGTAGCACCGAGTTGGGGTTTTGAGACATGAGCTAACCACAATATCACATCAATAGTGCGGTGATCTCATTCAAGCTATACATATTTACATTGCCCAAACTGGGATACCTCGTATAATAGAATGGATCTCGTGTTCGAGACAAACGGTGAGTATAACCTCAAGAGTTCACAAAATCAAAGATGCGAAAAAAATTTAGTTCTCAATAACTAGAAATTTGGTGGCTTGGAGGAAATAAGAGATCTTATCTCCAAAAAAAGGATAGAGTAAAACCTCCATGAAAACCCAGATCTTAATAAAGAAACAACATCACTCAATCTGAGCAAGAAATTAAATAACTTGAAATCCAAACTCTGGCAGGTATACCCAAATTCCCAGACCCATGAAATGGATGCATTGTTTGAGTTCACAAATATGAGCAGTGAGTTTAGTATACAGACGTACCGAGCTCTCAAAAAATATGAAGAATTAATCTAGGATGAATAAAGTTCAGAGCTTTCCCTTTAATAATAACAACAAAAGGGGGATCTAGAAGAAAACCAGAGAAAAGAAAAACTGACAATCTCTCCCTGACCATCAGCCAAATAATAAAATGCAAATGAGAAATAATAGGATACCTGGTTTTTTTCCTAATTAAACATATGTTAACCGTGGATGGAGGCTAAAAATAGCGTATTAAGTATGGTTGGGTTAAGATCATTATGCCACGCTACAAGGGGAAAAACCTTTATAATGGTTTTAATACTTGTCGTTTCCAACCCACGTAAAGGGGGATTCATATGATTTGCATGCATAGTAGGGATGATTATTATAAGATTTAATCATTACAGATTTACATGGGGACTCAAAATCAACCAATAATATTTAATTACCCAATCATGACCATGTAGAATAAGACAAATATATACTTTTTAGAGATAAGACAAAGTTGTAATTTCCTTAATGTCTCCAAAATACCTTAACCTGTGTAAAATTTTTGTACTCAAAATAAAGGAATGATTAAGAAGCCAAAATAATTCTGACTGAGATTACAAGCCATGTATGGCCATTTTTCGCCTTTGGGGTATCATCCACCAATTTTACCTCTATTTTTTTTATTATTAAACGCTTTTGACCGGAGCTATGAACCGGGGGTGGAGGGAATCCACCAGAACAAAGAGAAAGGGAATTGAGAAGAAGAAGACAGGAAAAGAAGAAAGCGTGGGAGAAAGGGAGGAAGAAGGGAGGGGGGACCCTGTGGGAGGAGAGGAACCGTAGAGGAGGAAATTGAACCAACACTGAAGTGAAGAACAAGACTCCAAGCATAGAAGAGGCTCCAAAGAAGAAGCACCTTAGCGGGAGGAGACAGCGTGAAGAAGGAACATAAAATCCACCAAGGCCCTGTCGCAAAGCTTATTAAGATGATCAATGGTTGAATCAATAGGGAATTGGGTGGCGTTGATATCCACCATAGGCAACAGGTTATGATCCAAATGTCCATGGTGGAACAACAGGTTGACGATTTCTGCCAAAGTGAGTAGGTCACGGTACTTCCCACTGAGCCATTGAATCCCGCGACCCGAGCCAATCACCCACTCATCAACTTCCTTGATCCAAAGCAATGGGTCCGGCATTACAAAATCATCCAGTTCATCATGGAGTCTGATGTGATGCCCCATGTAGATAAGATCTTCAACTACAAGTTGCACCTCTGCTCGGATAGGGTGAAGCAGAAGGCAAAAGGATACAAAAGTGGCAGCAATGTTTAGCAAGGTATGGGGGCCGTCAGGAAGCGGAGCGATAAACATCTCCAAGAATGCATTTAATGGCCTCCGCTTCCAAGTAAGAATTATATTGGAAGACATGAGAGAGCCTTGTACCGATCAATAGCATCCACCAAGGCAACTTGTGGTTCGAACCCACGAAGAGAGATGAAGGGGAACCCAATGAAAGAAATTGTAAGGTGAAGAAGGAATATTTTAAGAACAGGAAGCCAGACCAAAAGATATAGGAGGAAGTTGAAAACACCCTACTGCAGATGCAATTTAATCACTCGCTGCGAGAGATAAGATCATTCAATCCAAGCCATGTAGATGATTCACTGGAGATTTTCATAGAAGAAGGACTGTCAATGGCATGATTGGCAAGGCGATCGACGACAGAATTCACCTCACGAAATGTGTGAGATATGCGCCATGTGCATACTTTGCTGAGCCAGAACATGATGTTGTTGATGTAAGGGCCTAACTTCCAGGTAGATGGTTTACCTTTGATGATAGCTTAGATGACGACTTGTGAGTCACCTTCAATGCATAGGGAATCACAATCCTGACTGAGTGAGCTTCACACCTTCCAGAAGGGCCGTAGCCTCTGCGTGGTTGCAAGTACCAACCGGGAGTAGAAAGGAGCCTATGCAGACAAGTAAGCCCCTGTCATTTCTAAGGATGCACCCGGCCCCTGATTTTCCCAGATTGCACCTGGATGCACCGTCGAAGTTAAGTTTGATGAAGCCAGGAGGCGGTGGTTTCCATCTTGTGGATTTTTCAATCAGAGACTTTGTCAAGACATTGAGGTTGTGCTTTACCCGGGATCCAGGGGAGGGGATTTTAATCAGAGGCCAAGAATCACAGATGGCAGTGTCTCTAGAAGAGAAGGCTGGATTGTTTGCACTGTGAAGGTTCACATTCGAGCTTGTTTAGGAAACTTTGAATATCAGAAGGTTGATCCTGAAAGAGGCGAAGATTACGTTCCCACCAAAGATGCCAAACAAGGAAGAAGGGAGTGACGGCCCAGATAGAGCTAAGATAGCTTTGTTTTTCCCTTAGTAGGCCAGCTCAAGAGGTTGTCTTTGATGCTTTTTCCTTGGACCCAAGTGAGATTGAGATTTTTGAGGAGCCACGACCACCCCAAAGGGGAAAACGAGTAGAAGAGGAGTTAATCTGTGTCCTCCTCCGCAACGTTGCAAAGCATGCATTTGGATGGACCAGCGTAGCCCCAGGAGCACCTACAAAGCTGGGTGAGAATTTTCCCCCTCTATTATTTTTTTATTTATAAAGAAGAGCTAAAATTATTCATGCAAGTGGTCTAGAAAATTATGTAACTGAAACTGTTGAGCACTTCAGCGCCACTTCCTTATTTTGTATTCTCCTTCTATATAATAATTCTTTTGAAGCATCTATGAAGGATTCGGTTGATGTAATTAATGGCTGCGGAATTATTTCCAGAAATTTCCCACTACTAATAAATTTATTTTTCCTTTCGAGGAAATTTTTGCAATCTTGTGCATTTAGGTAGATAATTCTTGTGTCTTCTCCCTGAATTTATTAAGCTAATTACTTATGTTATTTTTCCTCATTCCAAGAAGTATTTCATTATTTTTTATATTTTTTGTGCATGGAGATTGAAATATATGTATTGTGATTTATTCCTTAATAGATTTCCATTATTTTGCCTTGAAATTTCACCCAAAACCTCTAGTTTGTGCAAGTTTGTTTCTTTCATTATTAGTTTGTGCACGCATATATTTTGGCAGTATCCAAAAAAAAATGGTGTATCTCCCCCTTTTTCAAAGCTTTCATTCTAACCCCTAGCCCCATTTGAATATAGTTAGGGATACACTGACATGGAACCAACACTTCAAATCTAAAGATTCACCTCACTTTCAGGTTACCCACATCCCATGAGCTATTTCCTTTGTCTATCTGCAAAAGTGAGGAGAGAGAGAGAGAGAGAGAGATGGATTAAATATACCAATCCTTACAAGGGTGCACTTTTGCTAGATAATAGTTTTTGGCTTGCCTGGTGGGACAAGGATGAATATTGATGAGTTAAAAATTTTAATATTCAAAGAAGAACACATTTGACGACTTCGAGAAGCTAATTTTAGATCAGTTCTACACTTTTCATGCCCAAGGTGACATCAAGGTATGTAGCTACAACCTTTTGAGGTAGTTTTCAATACAAATCTAATTAATTTTCTCATCCACACATCCTTTTTCCATATAGTAGACCTATTTTTCCCATTGTTCCATCTTTTATGAGGTCATGCACTCATGACATTGGTTCCTCGGTGGAATTACTTTCTCCAAGAGCTGCACCATTCAAAACCAATTCTTTTCTACCAATATCCTCCTCCATATCAGTATTATAACCCTTATCACAATGACTATGCGCATGAATGAAAGATTTATTATAAGTATGGTCATCACTTCAAACATTATGTTGTTCAGGAACAAAATTTTTTCACAAGAATATGGAGGTTATGTAGATGATGGAGGAAATGTTACACAAGATGAAGATTTTCAAAGTAAAATTCAGAGACTAGAGAATAAATATTAAGATTTGAAAGAACAAACTTAAAAATTGCATCCATTAGAGGACAAAAATCTCAAGTTAGAGGAACCCTATAATGTAGATGTTCCCACATACCATCCTTTTCAACCAATGCAGTTCATCTATAAGATTCAAAGTTTTATAGGCTACTACAATTTCTTCCCCCACTATTCTACAATAATAATTTGAGCCCTTAGACAAAGTCTAAACATTACTAAATCAGGTTGAGACCCATCTCATCTCTCCTTCTTAATACCCAAGCTCAATTCAGAAATGTGTTGATAAAAAATCAGTTACGAAGGGAAGCCAATTTAAGAAAATATTAGGCTACAATTTATAAAAAAAATTGTAGGAATGGGTCTCCAAATTTGGGTTCAATCATGTTCCACAATTGCAAAAATAATGCATGTAAAAAGGGGATATTTTATAGAAGAAACATGATCATTATCATCAAGTGAAGGTTAACCAAAATTCTCTCCATCCTCTTGATTTACAAGGTATAGATGATGTTTTGAATATGCATATAGAGGATCCTAAAACTTAGATCAACAAGAAATATGTTCTACCATCTCCTAGTATAGTTGATGATTTTCATGATGCTTATTTAAATATGTCTGATTTCAAGAACGAGATTTTGATAATTATGAATGCAAATCTTCCCATCGGCTCTTCTCATGAAATACATTTCGAAAGGATATGCTTTTCATATTCAATCTAAAGATAGAATATAATATTTAGTGTTTCTCCAAGATGAGAAACAAGAGGATTTTAACCTCATAGACTCATTGTTAGATAAACACAATGATAATAATTAAGATGAGGAAGATATTTAACAAGATCAAGATGATACAGAAGAATGAAAATATCCTTATTGTGCAACCTGCCTAGAATTTGATTCACTTCTAGAAGGTTGTAGAAATCCTTTAAAAACATCATCAGTCAATGAAACATATGAAGATGTGTATCAAGATTTCAAGAAGGATGAATTTCACTCTTTAAGATGCATCGAGGATTAAAATGAGGAAGAAAATCTTCATGCAATTACAGAACCAATTGTCATGGATGAGATAGAGAGTCTTGTATAGGTAAAATAACATTCTTATTAGCTTTTGCATGTAGTGGAAAATATGGAAACATGAAATATTAGAAAAAATCAACTTTTCATCTTGAAAAAGACCTTGTCGAATCAAGTACTTAGTTGTGTTGGAGTTAGTTTCAATAGTACTATGAGTTTTGTGTGATTTAGAACACAAATATGAGTTTCACATTCTCAAAGGTCAGTCCCAAAACCTCCCAAAATAAATTGCAGATCCAATAGAGGTATTTTTCATATTCTTGAGTGATCTTTTAAGTGATTTAAAGGTAAAAACATTATTTTCAGCTTTTCCATGTGATTTGATTGTCACGTTTTTCTCATGGCCTCATTTAAACTGAAAAAGGAAGCTACGTTTTTCATCCTGTATCTGGATTTATTTAAATTAAATTATAATTTTGTTAGAGTAGGTTAGGTAGGATCTTAATTCAATAAATGCTCATGCACACTTGCACAAGTTTAATTTTCAATAAGTGCATTTAATGCACATGATCTAGATTCATCCTAGATCTTTTTATGTTTTTTTTTTTGGGAAAGGAAGAAATTGTTGTTTTAAGGTAAAGGTTTATTCTCGTCTTTTCCTCCATACCCAATGGATGTATTAAGGCATGAGATCATTTAAGTTAGCTGGAATTCGACCCCAAAAAATTGCCAAAAATGTTGACATTTCTCACGTATTAGCCATGATGTGTGAGGTGTCAACTCAAAACTTTAGTTTCTCAAATTGGAGTGGATAATTTTATGGACCTAATGTTAACCATTTAGGTCAGCATCAGAAAGGGTTATAATGTTTTCCAAACTTCTCAGGTTTAATGGAAGATTGGGTAAACACACAAGCATTACAACATCTTTAAGTCTTGTTCCAGGGTTTTATTTCCCCATATAAGATGTCACTCCACATTCATTTTTGCCAAGATCATGCATCACCCTTTTCAAACTACTCCAAGGTCATGATATAAATGAGAAAGATGGCATACATAAAAAAATAACACATTAAAGTAACAAGTCAAGTTACATATTATAAAGGTTTGAAAGAAGATTTTAGTTATGAGGGATCATTCATTCAATTTTAAGTTCAATCATCAGAAAAAATGTAAGTAATTTGTTCTTAATATATTTTGATTATAGGAATTTTCTTTGCATGTATTGAGTTTTAGATTTTTATATTAGCTTATGAAAATGAAAATAAATGAAAGGAAATCATCTTAGAACTCATTATGTAAAAAGAAATGTATATATTCATAACAAATTATACAAGTTTCTTACACATGATGTGATAAATAAATGAAGAAAAAACATTCATGCAAATGAAAAGATTAAAATAAAAGGGGAGAAGGGAACCGTAATTTCGTGATGACTAGATCCCCTCTCATATGTTGCTACTCCATCTTGATCCTTGTTTCTTAAGACCTGAAAAGGAGAAAAGAACATGATATTAGAACTTTGGGTTCATTCACTTTGCATTATTTCTAGCTTCTAATGCATATGCATCCTAAGAGAAGGTTCCTGAATTGAATACATCTAATTAAAGATAATAAACATGAACAAGTATATGTGAAAGTATAGTTTTGATATGTAATAAAGGTTTTCATGAAGCTTGGAAAAGAGTATGCTTTCATATCAAAAAATTCCATTAGATTACATAATTGAATTTTCAAATGAACTATGCAACTGAATGAGTTGGGAGAAAAGTGATAGGAGGAATTCAAAAGATACAAAGGTTGAAAGTGTTATAAGGATTTTATGGAGTCATGGAACCAATGTGATGTTTAACTTGCAAAATAATACGAGCTTCTAGAAAATTATAGATTTACATTTTTACATGTTTACAAAAATTATAAAGTTCAATAAAGGCAAACTTTCAGAATGCATTTTGATAATGTAAAGTATAGGTGTTTAATGATGTTCATAAATTAAAAAATCTGAAAAACACATAGTTAAAATTGCTCAAGAATCTTTTAATAAAGAGGTTTATGGGTTTGATCATAACAACCATGTTTTTAGTAAAACAACACTTTTCAATGTATAAATATTGTTTGAGAATGTAAATCTATAGCTGATTCTTCCAAGTATGGTGTGTCTCTATTGAAATCCCCAATTTCCCAAACATCAACAAGTTTAGGTGCAACAAATTAGAGTCATAACATTGTAAGGATTGAATTTTTTCTAAATAGTTAGTTCATTCAAAAGGAAATACAAGCTTTGATAGTTTTCTAAGATTGAGTATCTACAATAGTATAAATGAAGCTCTAGAATGCATTCTTAAGATACACTACAACAATCTCAGATAAGTTCATTCATATATTTGGAAAAGGTATAGATTTACAATTTATAAAGAAAGAGAAAAGATGGTCAAAGCTAGCCAAAGTATGAACTAGGAATACATCAAGATTAACTGAGTCTTGAAAAGATTAACCAACCAAAACTTTCAAAAGACCGATCTTATAAGAAAATGTAGACAAGTCAAGATCCTCAAATAAGTATAAATAGAATTTAAAATGAGCAAGTCATACATTATACACCAAGCAACTACCAAAAAGAAAAGAATTACATGCATGAAGAACTCTAAGCACAAAAACAAGTGAAAAGAGGTATAGGAAAATAAGAATGGGAAAGCTATGTATAAACACTTGATTTGGGGTTGGGCACTGCTAAATAAGAAGTGAACTTGACATATCACACACCAAGTTATGTTTGAAAAACAACGATATATTTACTAAATACAAAGAAAAATATATAAAGCAGTGAACTTTGTAAATAAGTACAAGTGAATTATGCAACGAGACACCCAAAGTATGCAAGGTAAGCTACACCAAATTTAGTTATGCCTTATTCGAGCCTCAACCTTGGAAAAAAATAGAGGTCAAATTTAAAATAACTCGTGCAATGGTGTAAAAGCTTCAAATAAATACACAAGTGCAAAAAAATGACAAACCAAATCATGACGGCGGTGAGCAAAAGGACTCAGTAGAGTCAAAATTTGTTTTTAGAACAAATCCCAATGAATAAAGCACACTCTAATGGAAATCAAAGATAGAGAAAGAAGAGATCAACAAAAAAAACCTTCAAGATAAATAAAACACATATATTACCATTGCAAATATGATTCAAACATAGATTAGTGAGCTCGAATGATAAATACCATGGCCTAATTTGGGATGAAAGCATAACCCAAATGATAAAACAATTCAAATGTAGGAGCATTACCTTTATAAATTGAGTAAAAATGAGTTGGGGTTTAGAGACACAAATTGAGCAAAATATTACGGCCAAAGCATGACAAGCTCATTGAAATTGGACAAATTTATGATCCAAATGGCGAGTAGTACCTCATGAGCCCACAAAATGGAACAAGGAAAATAACAATGTAGTTCTCAATAAATAGAAACATGCCAGATGTGAGGAATTAACATATCTTACCTCCAAAACATAAGATAGAGTGAAACCGCAATGAAAATCTAGATGTGAATTAAGCTATGAGCTCACTCAAGCGAAACACAATAATTAATAGCTCGAATTCTATACTATGAAGACCATACCGAAATTCCCATACCCATGAAATGGATGCACAGTTTGAGTGCCAAAAGCCAAGTAGTGATTGTAGTATGTAGACCCATCGAGATATCCTTGCAAATAAGGAGAATGAATCTAGGATGAATAAAGTTAAGAGCTTTCCCATCAATAATGGTGGAAAAATGGGGATCTATAAGCAAATGAGAGAAAAGAAAAATTAGCAATCTCTCCATGGCTGCCACAGCCAAACAACAAAATGCAAATGAGAAATGAAATTCTACGGTTTTTTCCCATAATTCAACATAAGGTGACCATGGATGGAGGATAACAATAGCTTCTTAACTATGGTTTGGTGAAGATCATTATGTCATGCTACGAGGGGAAAAACATTTATATTAATTTTTAAGAATTGTATTTTCCAATTCACGTAGAGGGGCATTCATACTCTTTGCATGGAAAGTAGGGAGGCTTTTTCTAATATTTAATTATTATAGATTTACATGCGAAGATACGTGCCTTTCTCAAAATCGAGAAGGTTTTAATAGCCAATCATGACCATGTAGAATAAGCCAAAATAACCCTTTTTGGAGATAAGACAACGTTGTAATTTACTTAATGACTCCAAAATTCCCTAGCTTGTTAAAAAGGTTCGTACAAGGAATGATTACGGATTCAACAAAGTTTTTAACAAGATTACAAGCCATGTGGGGGCATTTTTTGCATTTGGGGTAGCATGCCCCATTTTAACTCTATTATTATCAAGAAGAGCTAAAATTATTCATGGAAGTGGTTTTACTGATGATGTAATTCAAAGTATTGAGCACTTCAGCTCCACTTCCTCTTTTTGTATTCTCCTTATATATACAAACACTTTTGAAGCATTTAGGGAGGATTCAGTTGATGTAAATAATGGTCATAGAACTGTTTCCAGCAAGTGCTCACTGCTAATAAAGTGATTTTTCCTTTCAATGAACTTGCAATCTTGTACATTAAGGTAGTAAATTATTATGTGTTTTCTTTATATTTATTAAGTTAATTGCTTGTGTTATCTGCCCTCATTGCAAGAAGTAGGTCATTTCTCTTTTTCTAATGCGCATGCATATATAAATCTATGTATTATGAGCTATCCCTTTAATAAAATTCCATTCTTTTTCCTTGAAAATTCACCCAAAACCTCTGGTTTGTACAAGTTTTTTTTTTTAATTATCACTTTGTGCACTCCTTTATTTTAGAAATTTCAGGAAAATCATGGTGTATCACCCCCTTTTCCTAGATTTCATTATAACCCTTACCCCCATTTGAATATAGTTCAGGATACACTGAAAGGAAACCATCCCCTCAAACCTGGAGATTTACCTCACTTTCAGGATACCCATAGCCCATGATGTGTTTCCATTGTCTATCCATAGAAGTGAGGAGAGAGAGAGAGGGATCAAATTTTCCAATCCTCACAAGGGTGCACTTTTGCTAGATAACAACTTTTGGAGCGCCCAATGGGACAAAAACTAATGTTGATGAGTTTAGAAATTTAAGATTCGTATTAGAACACATATGGAAACTTCGAGAAGTTGATTTCATATGAGTATTGTGTTTTTCATGCCCAAGGTGACATCAAGATCTTTGAGTACATCCTTTTGAGGTATTTTTCAAAACAGATCTGAAATTTTTTCTTATCCAGACACCCTTTTTCCATAGATCAAACATGTTTTCACTATTTTCCATCTTTTATTAGGTAATGCAATCATGACATTAGTTCGTCCAAGAACTAAACCATTCAAATCCACCACATTTGTACCAGTATTCTCCTCCATATTAGTATTATAACCCTTATCACAATGAATATGGTCATGACAGAAACCTTGATTATCGGTATGGTCATTAGTATAATCATTATGCTATTCAGGAACAAGGTTATGCACATGAATACACAGGTTATGTAGATTATGAACGTAATTTTACGTAGGAGGAATATTTTGAAAGAAAAATTTAAAGACTAGAGCAGACATATCAAGCTCTCAAATAATTTTTTTTACAATTGCAGCCATTAGAGGATAACAAGCTAATGGTAGAGGAACCCCATGAATTGGATGTTCACACATACCTTCCTTATCAACTAGTGCAACCCATCTATTACATTCCAAATTTTCAGGCTGTTGCAATTTTAGACTCCTCTATTCGAAAATCATATTTTGAGAACTTACACATTGCCCAAACATTACTAATTAAGGTTGAGACCTAGCCCACCCCTCCTCCTTCATCCCCAAGCCCAATTTAGGAAGGTGATGATTAGAACATTTTTCAAGAGGGGAAGTCTACTAAAAAAGAAAGCATACTGGAATTTATGCACAAATTGAAGGAATGGGTCTCCAAGTTTGGGTTCAATCATGATCCATAGTTAGAAAAATAATGCATGCAAGAAGGGGATATTTCAGAGAAGTAGCAAGATCATGATCATAAAGTGAAGGTTCAGAAAATTTATTTCCATCCTCTTGAGTTACAAGGTACAATGGATGTTTTTAATATGCATTAGAGGATCCAAACATTCAAATCAACAAGAAGGATATTGTACCATCTATTAATATACTTGGTGATTTACAAGTTGACAATTTTCCTGATGCTTATTTAAATGCGTCTGATTTCAAGAATGATAATTTTATACACATGTAAGAAAATATACCCATAAGTTCTTATCATGAAATAGATTTGAAAGAAGATGGTTTTCAAATTCAATTTGAAGATATACCAAAAGATCTAGAGTTGCATCATGATGAGAAACAAGAGAATTTCAACCTTGTATCCTTCAAGTTAGATGAAGAAAATGATAAGAATGAAAACGAGGAAAATATTTCACATGATCAAGATGATACGGTAGATTGCAAAGATCCTTATTGTGGAACATGGCTAGAAATTGATGCACTTTTAGAAGTTTACAAAAAACCATAAAAAACATCATATGTCACTACAACATATCAAGAGGTGCATCCAGATTTGAAGAAGGATGAGTTTTAGTTTTTAAGCTACATCGAGTATAAAAACGAGGAAGAAAATTCTGATACCATTAGAGAACCGGTTGTCATGGATGAGATAGAGTAACATGTAGATACAAAAAAATGTTCTAATAATCTTTTTCATTTAGAGGAAAGCATGGAAATAGGACATATTAGAAAAATCAACTTTTTAGCCATGAAAATACCTTGTCCTATCAGGTACTTGGCTAGTTTGGAGTAAGTTTCAGAAGTTTTCACATGTGGTCCTATGAGCTATTTTCATTTATTCAAAAACACATTTATTTCAAATTGAATGATGTATCAGTGTCATATGATGATGTATATGATGTTGACATATTGGTTTAGATGTTTTTATGGTGATGTAGTTATATTTAGTGAGGATTTCATGCTCTTGCAAGCCTATTCAGGTGCGTAGGTTATGTTGCATGGAGGTAAGAGATTCTTGGATTCTTGGGAAGCATTTTGAAATGATGGATAATAGGTTTGGAGGGCATTTGGGCACTCACAGAAATGCCATTATGTAAATATAGGTGATTCACTTTGTTACAAGTAATAATTAGGAGAACGTATGGTTGGTTGGTTGGAGGTGTGACACTATGGTTTGGAGGCATACAAGCTCATAGAAGAATAAATTTAGGTATATCATGGAATATAATGTATTTTTGGGTCATTTTTAGAGGTATCTTAATGAATTATTGCATTATTTCAGTTGACCCTAGCTTTTACAGTGAGGAACAAACATGAAATTATAGGTAAGTATTAATGAATGGAGAGATTGAAGTATGGATTTGACATTATGATGATTAAATATATTATAGGGGTATGTCATAGTTCTTTGAGAAAAATTTCAGTTTCGCATGATGACAATTTTTCAAGTTATGACAGTTTATGTGAGACAAGGTGAAAAACAAGTGAATTTCTAGCTCAAAGTTGAACTTTTGATACTCGTTGTGAATATTTTGTTTTGCATGGGATGTTTTGGATTTTTGGGAAGATTATATGGTGAGTATATAAGGTTTTAAAAATTAAATCAGAAAATTTTATCGTCATATTTTTATGAGCGAATGTTAAAAAGATAAAGTGGTCTAAAACCCTAGTTAAACCCTAGCTAGGAGATGTTGGAATAAAGAGAAGTATAGTGACCCAGTTTTGATTGATTCATAAAGTGTGATGATTGGATGTTGTATAGGAATCCTTTATATTTCCATAAATGTATGGTTAAGTTCATAGTGATGAGTGGGCCCCACTCAAACATTTTAGTTTCTGAAGAAGAAGGTTTTGGGAAAAGGTTGTCCAAAGGATTAGCATGTTATATTGATGGCGCATGATTTATGGAGGATCATAATGATTTACATGAGGGTTTTGTGAAACATTATTTTGTGGTTACATGGTCATTGGTCATACTTCATATCAACATATTATGTGTGATTTTTAATCATATGTTTCATTGGTCATACTTCATCAAAATCTTGTGTGATGATTCATAGTCATGTAATTATATTGTTGTGTGTAATATCAACAAGGATTTAGGTGTTATTGCTTCCTATGGGGTTGGTACCTCGCTAAAGAAATTTTTTTTGATGATTAATATTCAATTGAGTCTTTTTGTGTTTAATATCAATAAAAATTTTAGTGGGTTTTCTTCCCTTGAGGGTTTACCACTTACATCTAGTGTTATGGTGTTACTTATCTTGCTCTTGGTTTATTGAGTGAATGTTGTATGTTATAATACACACATTAATGAATGGATAAATGGTTAATGGTTACGTGAGTGACCTAGAATTCAATTTTAATATGTATGGAGTAATTCACCCCCCCCCCCACTTGTTCCATTTTGTTTCTAACAAGTAGTAATAGTAGTTATGTGTGATTTAGAGCATTTATATGATCTCTGCATTCTCGAAGGTCAGCCCCAATACCTCCCAAAATCGAATGCAAATCCAATAGAGGTATTTTTTATAATTTGGACTGATATTTTGAGCAATTGAAAGGTACAAATATTATTTCCATCTTTTACATGATATTTAATTATCATGTTGTTCTCATGGCATAATTTTTTGAAAGATGGAAATAGTTTTCTCATCCTACATCAGGATTTGTTTAGGTTCAATGTGTTGGTATCCAAATTTGTTCTCCTTTTCAAGCCAAGCAGCAACACATATTTAATTGGGAGCTTAGAGGCAACTAGATTATAAATATATGTCATTTTGTAGCCAGGGAGGAAATTTAACTATCCCTAAATGTTACTTGGATTTGTGGAGAGATGTATAGCACCTTAAAATGATATGATATTATCCTAACTATTTTAGGTTGTGCTTTTCAACCAAGGTAAGAGAACCTATTTTGTAACCTCTGTTATTTGAAAGGAGATGTAGGTACCTTTCTTTTGCATAAATTTCATAGAGAAGGCCTTGGGGAAAATATGATCAACACACAAATCTGACTCTCACGAGTTGTCACTTCCAGATTGTGGAGATATTTTCACAACAAGGAAAAGGTTACTAAAGACATTTGGGACCTTGATTGTTCGTGCATGTTTTGGTGATGAGGATTTATGCATTGGTATACACACATGACAAATAATGGTATTATGGGTAGGATTAGTTGTTTTTGAATAAATTTTTGGTGGGAGGTGGGGCAGAATGAACTTGACTCTCCAGATCCTTGAGGAATCATACAAAATGGAAGGTTAAATCAATAGAATGCCATAGGTTAGCTAGAGTGTTTCTTTAACCAGGATATGTGCTTCAATGGAGGCCTAGATTAACACTTTTTCACACAACCTACGAGATTATAACACGAAGGCTCGAGTCAAAGAACCCAATAAAACATCAATATCTAAGCCAAATCACACCTAAGGTACACCAAAGGCTTACAGAAAACCTCTTTCAAACAAATGAAAGAAAAGAGATTTTAAATCATTTATTGCAATCCCAAAAGAAATCTCTTCTGAGAAATGAAGTTGCAGATGCCACTAAACTCTCACAAGGATTGAGGCCTATGTGATTGAATCAAATTTAAATACAAGATTTGCAATAGAAACAAGGAAAACTACTTGCACACATTCAGAAATAAAACAGAAACATTTTCCTCAAGACAACACAGAGTAACTCGAATTTGATTAAATCTATCAGCAAGGGAAAGTTTCCAGAACAATCTCAGAGCTTGTTAATAGTTGTACACATGTAACCACCTTGACATGATAAAGCTTAATACAAAAAGAGATAAGTAGCTTTCTCATTCGGATTCTCAAAAGATAGGATTTGTCAGATTTTCCTCTTGGGAATTTTCTTCGACCTCTAACACTTCCAAATATTTGCATGAAAAATTCGTGCCATTTATAACATTTACAATAGAGTTTCCCCCTGAAAAACCAAAAATTGAGTGCACCAGTGCTTGCCATGACCACGATCGTGATTTATGGGATCTGATCTGTAAAATTTGTCAAACACTCGAGGTAGTAGATCTCTTCAAATATCTCCTGAATTCAACTCATTCCTCTGGTAGATCACTCCATCTTCAATTCGCCAACCACTTCCACCCCTATTCTATCAAATTTGGCTCCTTACGTGATCAAGAGAAGAAAAATGGAAAACCAGATCGGGCCCAACAGTTAGACCATTTTAATGGCGAAAGATGTCTCCAAATCTCTCCCACCAAACTTTAAATATGAAAATTAACTAGCCCCTCTGTTTGGCATGTAGAAAATAACAATAAATCATGAATAATCATACTTCTAAGAGTTTTACCAAAAAAATTGGGGGAAAATCAGATTTAGACACTCATCTCCTATTGATCTTCGACTTGAATGTGGTCCGTCCATATGGAAGATCCAAAAATGGGCTTGGGGGATTCTTTTTGACTTTTTCTAATCTTTTTGAAAAAATGTAAAAATTTTAAATTTTGCTCCGCACCTCCACTTCTGAGAAATGGGCTAGAAACGTGTCCTAAGGTGGGTCTGTTGGTTCAAAAATCTGTCACCTGGGTAGATTTATGGATAAACGAGTCAACAGTGTGCAGGGCATAGCCCCTCTTTGAGTCAGCAAAGTGAAACTGGTTTATTGCTATTCTACCAGTAGGAATCTGTGTAAGTCTCACAATATTCTGCCTTCGGGGGTTTGGGATCTCATCCCAGTAGGGGTGTTTCTGACTGCGGAAAGAAAGGAATGAAAGAGAGGATGAAGAAAGATCAGGTCCGAAGGGAGAAAAGAAATGAATTCCAAAGTAGAAAGGTCAAAGGGTTTATGGTTTGGGATTGGTAGTAAACAGAGCCAAACCTACTTGCATAAACGAACAAAGCAATACTGATGAATAAATGACAATAAAACAGAATTAGATCCAACAGAATAAACACACAGATCTGACGTAAGAAAGATCTAATGCATATAACATGTGTATTTAACACAAAGTCTAAATATTGTATTAATATTTCCCCCTGTTACAAAAAGCTCAAAGTCTTTTCTTACTTCTATTTTTTCATCTGAAAAGTATTCCCCCTCAAATACAACAAGTATTTGAGTATTTATAGAAGAAGAAGAAGAAGAAGGAAGGCAAAAAGGAACCAACCACCTATTTACAAAATATCTACAAAAATATCTCAAAGTCATGTTGACTTTTGAAAACTTGATGGATGACATCATCCCATGGTGCAACATGGATGATGTCATCATTTGTGCCAACATACTTTAGACATTTACAAAAAGAAAGTTGAAGAAGAGAGAGAAATTATTCATCGTCGTCATCCCGTGGCTGAAAGGGGGGATCTTGCTTCTACTGCTGCTCAGGTGACGAGATATGGAATTGGGCACAGTATTCCATGAACTTGCTAATCATGGGCTCTAGTTGATCCTTAGAAGGATCCTTGTGTCACTTAGTGATAGCCTCGCAAGTCTCCCACTCGTGTGTGAGCTTCTCTGGGAGTTTGTAATATTCATTCTCTACTTCTATTAAGAACTCGATGAAGTCCCGACAGGACAACAGGTTATTGATGGATTATGCGTCAAAAGTGACCTCTGGCCCCAGCCCTTGTGGAACGATCTCCTTGAAGATCTGAATGGTTTCGTCAACCTTCCTTAAGGTGAAAGAAGGAGTAAGAAACCCTGGAGACATTGTTAGAACAATTTGTTCCATCTGATGCATTGTGTCCAGGGCTTCTTCCTTTACCTTATGAATCTTTTCGAGGACAAATTCCAATTGATCCATCCGGTAATCCAGAGTGGAAAGGGTTTTATTGAGGGCCCTGGGGTGACCGAAAACAAATAACTTGACCAGATATTTGACTGAACAGTCGAACATTCTTTGAAAGGTCTCATGCTGCAGCCTAGCATGGTCCAGCTCTTCTGATATGGGTCCTGCTAACGCCTGGAGTTCCTTGTTCGCCTTGTTGATGTTCAAATACAAATCAGTGAACTTGGCGATCACTCGTTCACTGTCCTTGAGGATCTGGCTCCTCCAGGTGGAAACTGCCATACCCTACTCGCCGATCTTTGTATATTCATTAATTTTATTCTAATTCAGAGGCTCAGGAGTTTTAGCGGCAGTTGTGGGAGGTGCACTGCCCATCTTCTGTAAGGCATGGAGCAGATGTTTATTTTGCTCCTTTAGCAACCTTTTCTCTTCTTTTGCTTCTTGAAGCTTCTTGTAGAGGGTGTCAACTGCAGATAGGACCTCTCCCTGAAGGATTTTAGAAGACGTCCCCATTGTGACCTGAGTCACTGTGTAATCGGTCGAAGACAGATCCTTTTTATCTTTCAAAGGATTGGGGTAAGCAATCTCCATTACCCTCTCTCCCGAAGCACTCTGAGAGAGGCGTGTGATGGGCTTCTGCTTCTTTGCCCCTTTTGAGGGGATTACGGAGAAGTCCATCGGAGCAATGGGAAATTTCCTTTTCTGCTGACTCAGGTGCTGGGAGATTCAGGCTGGACTTATGGGAGAAGGACGAGAAACAGAGAAGGGGACAGCTGCAGTAGTAGAAGTGAAAAACGTGGAGACACTTGGAGGCGGCATCAAGAGGGAGGCCGAGGAAGTGCTCACGGGAGAAAGAGATACTGCAGGAGAGGAAGACATAGGAAGGGAGGGGAGCTCAAAGATGAGGGAAGAAATGGAGGGGGACAGGTCCGTGAGAGAAGAGAAGATGGACGAGGAAGCAGGAGGAACAGTAGAAGAAGGGGGAGAGGACACGACCAAAGGAATGGTCGTTTGAGTCACTCGAGGAGGGGAAGGAGGAGAGCTAGAAGGAATAGAAGGGACCTCAATTATCACAGCCATGGCCACATCCTGAGTGGATATGCCTATTGGAACATCTTCCACCGCTTCTTCCTCTGAGATTTTTGGGATTTCAACCCGTTCTTGTGAAGTGGAAGGAGGGCTTTCTGGAGCTTCCTCTTGGGTGGAGCTAGACTCACCCTCTTTATCTTTACCCTTGCCTTTTGGCTGCTGTTTTGATCAAGGAGGTGTGTTACCCAACGGAGAGGTTGCGAGATTGACTCTGAGGTAGATGAGTCTGTTCATTCGGCACCAATTCTCTATTCTATGTAGAGTTTCTTTGACTCTCTCCTCAATTGTCTGAGGCGCTTTGGTTCTATCAATCAATGCAAAAGGCCAATCATCCCCACCCTTGTCAAGATACACTTGATCCACTTCTTGCTCAGTAGTTTGGCAGCCTTTTGGGACGATGGTTACCCCGTACTGGATAATTTCTGCTAAGGCCAAGCGAGAATGATGCTTCCTCCTGAGCTCAACCTCATGATATATGTCAATGTAGATATCTTTGATCTGAGGGATGTGGATCAGGTCGAGCTTAGCCCTAGGCAGACAATTTCTTGGGTCGAAGGTGGGCCTTACTGGGAAGTCATGTTTCAGATTCAGCAGCTCTAATTCTACAAACATCTTTTTCCTTGTGGTGAGTGAGACACGTATACCTACCCACTGTGAGGGGGAAAGGAGTTCCACCCTTCTTTCTCTTGAGACACTTCTCATGGTAGGTGATTAGCTACCTCGACAGCTCCAACAAGATTAACTTGGGACTAGCATACCTTGGTAGTTTAGTTGGTTCCCCCAAGAAGTTAGCCACCCTTAGATAAGTGAATGTGGGGAATTGAGTGAACAGGGCCCCCCATTTCTCTGTGGCTGCCACGATGTTCTTGATCGTGTGACCATGAGTCATATTCAGCCTCAAGAGGCAGATGATGCCGTAGAAGAAGGCATCATTGATCTTTGTAAATTGGGGGATGCTATTTTCTAGCTTCAGTTCTGGATAATATTCATAGATTTTAACATGGGGCCAAACCCCACACCACATCAGAGATGGATAATCCCTTTCTAAAGTTGCAATGTAAACAACGTAGGAATTCATGTAGAACTTCCCTATTGTGGTAAGTTGTTGTAGCTGCTTTGATATCGTGCTACTTATGATTTCTGCCCACTCAAAGCATTGATAGAGCACATTTTTGTTCATTGTTTCCAAATACCACAGCATCCATTTGTGAAAATAATGGGCGTCAGGAAGCCCAAAGACTCTGCTCAGGAATGTAATGGTGTCGCTGAGTTCCTCTGAAAAGTCACTATGATGAATGACTTGTGGCCACCGAGTCACCACCTTTTTATTTTTCAGATATACCTCATTCATCAGATGCATGCACTGATCTTCATTGTCATCCTAGGCTTTGATGCAGTCTTCCTGGGTAACGGCCACAAAGTGCCGGTGGTGAGGGATGCCGAGCATTATTTCAAAATGGAGGGTAGTGAGGTTGATTATAACCTCACCCTTCTCATTGTGGACACATCTTGTGTCTTTGTTGTAGCATCGGGCAGCTACCATCATAAATTCATTATTAACTGCACTGACTGGGATTCCTCCAACAAAGTGCAAGGCACTACCTATCAATTTATCCATCAAAGGACTTCGTGTGACCTTCCTGGTTTTGGTCCAGAACTCCTCCAAATCAATGTGTCCAAGCTCTGAGTCTCTGATATCTAGGTCACACTCTGCCTGGGACTCGGGCATTCTGACCCTCTGATATTTATACTTCATTTCTTCTTCCGTGAGCTTGGCCTTGCCTTTAGATTTGGTAGGTCTCTTTCTTGATGTTGACATATGTTCTTCTGAACTTAGTTTCTGATCTGCAAGAATAAGAAGTGAAACCCAACGCAAGAAATTCATGTCAGCTGTTTGATTTTCCATTGAAATGCTGACAGAAGAAAGAGTTAGTGATTTTAAGGCCTCAGGGCACAGGGCACATGAATATTGCAAGTTGCAGGGTTAAATAGTAAGGCACACAGGAAAGGGATGCTGGAGGGGAGAAATCAGTGCCAAAGGGTGCATGGCGCATGGATACTGCAGGTTGCATTCTTTTTTGTTGTAAGCACAAGTGCGCCTGCACCATATGTATGCATTTTGTAAAGGGCGCATATTATTTTCATGTTGCACGGAACTTCGGTGTGCCAAAGGTGCATCTAAGGTTTGTGCAACATATGCTTCTTTTCCACTAAAGAGAACTTGGCACAGTGCATGGAAGGTCTGCATGACATGATGTTGTTGCAATGATGGATGCGCTGGCACCAATTTATCAGTGGTACTTGGTGCATATTTAGTTGGTGTTACATACATGCAGGAAGCACCAAAGGGCACATGGTTTTGCAATGCGACATATGAGTTTGATGCGTCAAGCAGGGCGCAAGGAAAGTAACTGCAACAAGTGAAGGAAGCGCGCCATGAGAGCGCGACTGTTTATCATGAAATAGGTAGGTAAAGCGTGCCATTGGCGCGCCTGTTTGTCATGTTGCAGGAGAGACAGATACGCCAAAGGAGAAAAATAATAGCCTCTTATTTTCAAACCATGGTTCTTTTGAGGGGTTTTACATGTGGTTTAGTTCCTTTTGCAAGGTCATTTTAGGTTATGAAGAAGCTTATAAAATGAAATTTCTAGGCTATTTTTTAGGACAAAGTTTCCTCTACCAGCAGATCTGGAAAGAGGGGGAAGAATATGTGGAAGAATGGAAAAGACAGCAAGGAAGGGGGGGGGGGGGGAAGTTCATGATTTCACAGTCTTTCCAATCCAATCCATACCAACAAGCAAACAAAGAACCAAAGCACCAAAACACACAAAAGAAATGAGGACCTCTTACCTGGATATAACGAAGAAATGTGCAAACGGGTCCACAAAGCGATTGAAAATGACAGGGCAGGTGCGCTGGCAGGTACAAAGAAAATCACATGATTTGTGTCGGATGATAATGACAGTGCAGACGTGCCTATTTATAGGTGAGGTAGAAATAAATGTGCCACCAACTTTTTCAAGTGGCGCACAAAAAGCACTATTGACACAAGAAAACATGCACCCCGTGGCGCACCAAAATGCTTGTTAACACAAAGTTATGCGTGCCTTTGGTGCACCGGAAGTGGTGTTGACAGAGGAATATGTGCACCCTTTGCACACCAAAAAGTGGTGCAACAAATGTTCTATTGACAGGAAGGCGCATGCGCCTTGGCGCATGCAAGGAAGACTCAACATAGTGAGGTGCACCAAAACGCCTGTTGACACGAGAAAGCATGCGGCAAAGGTTTTCAAGGGAGCGCATCAAAATTTTATGTTGCATAGTCATTATGTGAGCCCAACCAAAAAAGACCAAAAATGGCTAAGTTTGGAAAACTAGATTTCTCAGGAAGGGATTTTGCAATGTTCCAAACGCAAGGGAGCCCTGACGAGGGACCGGAAATTTTTTTTGGCAAGGTTATCAGTCAAATTTCCCTTGCCAATTTTACGGGATAACAGCTGGCTCTTTCTGGGGACTATCTCCGAGCGAACCTCAGGGGTAGAGAATCCTAGATCTGAAGTACCTATCCATTGGGCAATAGAGGCAAAAACAAGGGCAAACGGAAAAGGAAACACACAACCAACAAAAGCAAACACGTGAAAAAAAAAACACAACTGAAGTAAACTATACAAAGAAAAGAGCAAGCTCTACTTCCTAAAGATTTTCAGATGTTTCCCGCTATAGGGAAGCGGGAGATCAGTTCCATCCAGATACAAGAGATAGAAACTATTCTCTCCATTGAGTTGCTTGATCTTGAAGGGCCCTCTCCATAGGGAATCAAATTTTCCGTGCATACCTTTCGGCTCTCTTCGTTTGTCCCACAAAAGGACGAGGTCTCCCACCTGGAAATGTCTTGGCTTAGCTTTTTTATTGAACAATCTTTTGACCTGATTCTGATGTTCAGTGATCTTGTCGACCACTTTTACTCTCTTTTCCTCGAGCTCTGCTAGATACATGATCCTTTTTTCAAGGGAACTTTGAAAAGTTTCATGTTCGATTGCCCGTGCCAAACGCAGAGCAGGGATTTCAGTGGAAATGGGAAGCTCGGCATCGGTGCCATACAACACTTGAAAAGGTGACATACCAAGAGATCTCTTGGGAGTAATGTGATCTACCCACAAGGCATCGTATAAGGACTTGTGCCACATTCGTTGATTCTCATCCACCAGCTTTCTTATGATGGTCACCAAGTTTTTGTTACTAGATTCCACTTGGCCATTTCCCTGAGGGTAATAATCTGAGGCGTGAGCTAAAGTTATCCCATATTCGTAGAAAAAACTAATAACTTCCCATGAAGAGAAGTTAGAAGTATTATCAGCAATAATCTTGTTTGGAACACCAAACCTGACAATGATGTTTTCTTTGATGAAACTGCAAACAACTTCAGAAGTGGCATGTTTGACAGGTATGGCTTCTACCCACTTGGTGAAGTAATCTGTTGCTATTAGGACATAACTATGTTAGGAACTCGATTGGGGATTGAGTGCGCCAATAAAATCAATTTCCCACTGCTTGAATGGTTCATCAACAACGACCAGCCTGAGGGGAAAAGCAGCTAACTTGGGCTTGTCGACAAACTGCTGGTAAGGCTCACACTTTGCTAAACAGGTGGCTGTATCTTGGAAAATCATCGGCCAATAGTACCTGGCCTGGATAATCTTATGTGCTGTCACAGAAGAGGAGAAATGGCCCCCACAGGCCGAATTATGAAAACTTTCGAGTAACTTCACCTGTTGTGGCTTGTCGACACATCGCAAGAAGACACCATCTATCCCGCGTTTGTATAAACCGTCATCCCAGATGACATATTTGGCTGCTCTGAGCTTTATAGTGTGCTTCTCCCTTGCAGTTAGGTGAGCTGGGAATTCACCGTAGGTGAGGAAGAAAGCAATATCAGAATACCACTCATCGCTGGTTGAGACAAATAGGACTAGAGGTAGAGAATCAAGTTTATCTAGCTAACTTTGTGTTTCATTGGTACAATCATCTTTTTCCCTGAAAAATTCTGATCCTTGGTTTTCGGCCATAAGTTGACATAAGCCTTTGCCTCTTACCAACTTGGTTGGTCTTATATCTAGATCGTACTCCTGGACCTTTGCAATCCAATTTCCGCGCAAGCTTCCTAACTCCTGTTGAGTTAAAATAGATTTGACTGCCGTGTCGGGAACCAGCACCACTGTATGAGAATTTAAAATGTAATACCTGAAATTTTTGACCGCTTTGACAACGACGAAGGCATGCTTTTCCAATTGAGACATTTTTAATTCATGAGGCTTGAGGGGAGAGCTCATGAATGTAATTAGGGATTCAACATCCTAAGAATTCTTTTGCATCAAGATGACAGATATAGTATGCTTAGACGCATAGCTATACATGACAAAATCCTTGGAGAATTTGGGGCATATCAGGACTGGTGCATGAGCAATAGAAGCTTTTATTTATTTGAACGACCTCTTCCCTTCTTCGCTCCATCAGAAAGTTGGTGACCCTTTCATCATGTCTAATATATGATGAGTCTTTTCAGCAAAGTTGGAAACAAAATGCCTGAGAAAGTTCACCTTTCCGAAGAAAGAATGAACGCCAGTCTTGCTTGTAGGCAGAGTAAGGCTCTGAATAGCCTTAACTCTTTTGGAATCTATCTTCGTCCCTTCTTTTCTAACAATATGCCCCAACAACTTTCCTTATGTGACTCCAAAAATAGATTTTTTTGGGTTCAGGGAAATCCCATGCTCTCGACATCTGGCCAATACTTGCTTCAGATGATCACAATGATCACTTTGTTGTTTAGAGAACACAGTTAAGTCATCTAGATAAATGACGATGACCTTCCCCATCATACCTTTGAATGCAAGGTCCATGGCCTGCTGAAAAGTGCTACTAGCATTGGTTAGCCCGAAAGGCATCTTGCTGTAGGCAAACATACCCCAGGGAGTAGTGAATGCTGTTTTAAATTGATCTTCAGGTGAGACTTCAATCTGATTGTAGCTCAAAAAACCATTAAGCATGGACAACATTTCTGATCTAGTTACCGCTTGCAGAACTTGATCCATTATAGGGAGTGGGTAGTTGTCTTTAAAGGAAGCCTGATTCAAGTTTCAAAAATCTACGCATATGCTTATCTCACTTTTTTTCTTGCGCACTGGCACAATGTTTGCTACCCAAGTACTGTGATGGATAGGAAAAATGATTCTCGCATCCAACATTTTCTGAATTTCAACCTGGATAGTACCTGAGATCTTAGGGTTATAATGCCTCTGCTTCTGGCGAAAGGATTTGACGTCTTCTTTCAACGGGATGTCATGCTGGACGTCCTTTGGCTTAAAAGACTTTAGATCAGCATAGGACCATGCCAATACATCCATGTATTTATTCAGTAGTTTGACAAACTTCTACTTCTCTTCAGGTGTGCAACATTTGCCGATGTTCACAAACTGTGGACATTCTACCGAACCTAAATTAACCGGCTCAATTTCTGGGGATGAGCTAGCATCATCTCACCTTTTCTTTTTTACAAAACGGTCATGCCTATTGAACAACCGCTCTAAAGAAATGAGGCCTTTTAGAATTTTATTCCCTTTTAGCTGACATATGACGTCATTCCCTTCGGATTCATTGTCTTGATCAGTGACTGATTCACTGCAAGTGGAAATGGATCCTTCAAAGTGAAGCTCCTTAAAATTTTCAACCTTTTCTAGAAAAGCAATGAGTTGATTGTCATCGTTGAATACTTGCCAATGCTGAGAATTATCTGGCATGCTTGGGTGAAAACCCATCTCAATGGTGTATTTGTCTATTTTCAAACCTGGGTGTGGGAGCATAAGGGATTCCGAAATGGCCAATGAATCGGCCATGTCATTCTGAGCTCTCAGAATGGATTCTATTGAAAAAGCGTCAAATTCTTCGATGCTATCCCATATCGCATTATGGTAGTGCCTGAGCCTCTCGTTCATCACTTGATATACCCTCTTAACTTGATTCACGACTAGCTCTACATCACCTTGCACTTTCAGATTTTTGATCCCTCTTTCCTTCGCAGCTTGCATGCCGAGTAACAGAGATTCATACTCAGTAGTGTTATTTGTGTTGAAAAACTACAACTTGAAAGAGAGGGGAATAATCTCCCCTTCGGGAGATATTAGCATGACTTCAGTGCCACATCCACTGGTTGCGCAGCTGCCATCAAGTTGTAAGGTCCAGACCTTGTTAAGATCTTCTTCTTAGAAGAGAACAACCATTTTGTCAGACTTGGTAGACAAGAAATAGTTCCCCATCGCTGATGATTCGAAAATAATTTGAGCTTTGGGGTCCTCAGAGTTAGTAACCAAGTACTTCTTTTGTGATTCTGGCTCCAAAGTCTACATTACACCTTTGACGGGGATTCTAGCCTTGGACCAGTCCATATGAATCTCCCCACCAACTTCGCTACAAAAAATTCTTCCTAGCAGTATTCTGTAGGCTACTGGAGTCTCGACAACAAGGACGGTCATCTTTACCCTTTTCTCTAGGAACGCCGCAAATGCAAACTGCGCGTCTTTGATTTGACCAATCAACGGAACCTACTTGGTTTCCAAGGAATAACATCTGCCAAAAGGCTTGGTAAGGGTGAGGCCCAAAGCATGGGTGACTTTTGCTGGCATGACGTTATCAGAAGCCCCAGAATCAATTATGCAATTACTTAACTTGTGGCCATTGATTAGGAGGGAGAGATAGAAAGGTTCTATCTTGCCTGATGCAGATGTTGAGGCAACATTTATGCAGGATGCAGGAGGAGTGGAAAGGATTCCTTTTAAGGAAACCTGGGGAGTTATGACAGCTTTACTTTAAATATACTTAGTCAATCTTACAAGCTGTTCGGGGTTTGACTGAAGATACTCGGCTTCAGAAATTTGGATCTTGGTCTTTTTAGCATGATCTATGATATCAAATGCGGCTAAGGGTTGCGCTGGTGAAGGAATGAGTCCCTCGCTTCGCAATGGTAGGGTAGGATTACTGGTCTTGATAGGAATATGAGAGGAAGGTTGATTTGAAGGAGAGATCGGGGGAAAAGGTTTCTTTGCAAAATAATTACCAGGGTGTTGAGTAGGAAGAGGATTACCTCTTTTAGCAATTGTTGGAGGCACGTTTGACATGGCATTCTCTTTCTGTACTTGGGCAACGACCTCTACTTCTTTTCCTTGCGAGCGGGTAAAAACATCATATGATTGTCTGCTCACATATCCTTGTGTACCCTCCTCTTCATCAGATTCCTCCTCATCGAATTCCATATACCCGATAGTAGATTCACCATTTGGCTCACTGACGTCTTGATCATCTTCGCCTTAAGATAAAGGTTCTTCATAATCTTGTTCCTCTTCTTCAATTTTGGCTAAGGCGTTAACCGGAGGAGCCTCGAGTGCCAACCACGGAGTAGTTGTAGGCAAGCGCGGCCTTTGAGGAACATTGTTGGAAGCGAAATTCCTCCGTGGGACATCTCGGTATGAGGAACCAGGGGAAGCTTGGGCTAACTGCTTCTTTAATGCAAGCAAGTCATTCACCATCTTTTTAAATGCCGGGTCAGACGAAGTATTGGACGAAGGGCCCGAAGATTTAAACTTAGATGATTCCCTTTTCAATTCACCAGATATTATCAAATTATCTTCAATTTGGATGGCAGCAGCCTAGGTGAGAATCAAGGTAGCCACTTGTTCTTGCAGGAGCAAGAAACTTACTTTCGAATTCATAGCGTTCACGAAGAAACACTTCTAATTTTCCGGTGTTGGAAGCATGGCAATAGGGACAGGGTTGATTAATGCATTGAACCTGGTGATAAAATCGTGCATGGTCTCATTGACCTCCTTCTTCAGGTGAGTGATATGTGATAATAATGAAAATGCATCTTCTGAAGGCTTGTACCTGTCTTCAAAAGCATCCCGCAAGGTGGCCCAACTGGTAATAGATCTAGCCGGAAAATGCTGAAACCATTCTGCTGCGGGCCCTTGTAAAGTTTCCAGAAAAAGGTGAACTGACACATCTTCATGGGTCACATCTAGGATACTGCATGACATGATGAATGCAGATATGTGTGAATCCATGCTTTGGTTTCCGCTCCTGTCAAATTTGGGAAAATTCTTTTGGTTTCCATGAGGGAGCGCGTGAACAGGATGTGGCAAGGCCAGGGGACCCATAGCATTTCCCCATGGTACCGCCATCTGGACAGCTGGAAAAAGAACATGGGCTGGAAACACAGTTCCACTGAGCAGCAAGGTGCTACAAAGGGATGTGGAGGGTCCTTGTGAAAACTGGTTCTTTTGTGGAGGTGAGGCACTTCTGGCTGACCGATCCGCTGAACTTAGTGATGAAAAGTGCACCGGTGTTATACTGAAGTTGTGCCTTTGAAGCAGATCAAAAGTAGGATCGACTTCTCCATGAGCTGTCCTGCTACGAGTAAATGGTTCACCCGCCAGTGTACCTTCCAGATCTTCGATGTTGTGGAGCAGGTTTAAAACTTCTTTTTGGTTGTACCTGCTGATTTTTAGGTTTTTCTGACAAAAACCAGCAACATGTACTTTTTTGAATATTTAAAATTATCCTCTTCTGAAAACTGCTTGCGGTTTAATGACAAAGAACAATGAGGATAAAATGACAGTGAAGATTAGTACGCTGATTTTCAGATCTAAAGTTAACTTTTTCAAAGAGTTTGAAAATTTTGGTAAACAGTCAAAAACTCAAATCTACGGAAAAATACATATTTTTATAAAAACTCAGCGAAATAAAGGTCTCCAACTAGGCTAGATCTATGGATCTCAGAAGAAATTTTTTGATTTAGAGCACTTTTGCAAAAATTTTGGATTTTTAACAAAAAGTTAAAGTTTGCAAATAGGTAGTGATTTTTCAGATTTTTATTGATTTTCTATCATACCACCATCATAGATCTGATAGATCTATTCGTCCCCAGTAGAGTCGCCAAAAAATGTTGGTTTGAAAATATGTCACCTGGGCAGATTTATGGATAAATGAGTCAACAGTGTGTAGGGCATAGCCCCTCTTTGAGTCAACAAAGCGAAACTGGTTTATTGCTATTCTACCAGCAGGAATCTATGCAAGTCTCACAATATTCTGCCTTCGAGGGTTTGGGATCTCATCCCAGTAGGGGTGTTTCTGACTGTGGAAAGAAAGGAATGAAAGAGAGGATGAAGAAAGATCAGGTCCGAAGGGAGTAAAGAAGTGAATTCCAAAGCAGAAAGGTCAGAGGGTTTATGGTTTGGGATTGGTAGTAAACAGAGCCAAACCTACTTGCATAAACGAACAAAGAAATGCTGATGAATAAATGACAATAAAACAGAAGTAGATCCAACAGAATAAACACACAGATCTGATGTAAGAAAGATCTAATGCATATAACACGTGTATTTAGCACAAAGTCTAAATATTGCATTAATATTTCCTCCTGTTACAAAAAGCTCAAATTCTTTTCTTCTTACTTCTATTTTTTCATCTGAAAAGTGTTCCCCCTCAAATACAACAAGTATTTGAGTATTTATAGAAGAAGAAGAAGAAGAAGGAAGGCAAAAAGGAACCAACCACCTATTTACAAAATATCTACAAAAATATCTCAAAGTCATGTTGACTTTTGACAACTTGATGGATGATGTCATCATTTGTGCCAACATACTTTAGACATTTACAAAAAGAAAATTGAAGAAGAGAGAGAAATTATTCATCGTCATCATCCCGCGGCTGAAAGGGGGGGATCCTGCTTCTGCTGCTGCTCAGGGTGACGAGATGTGGAATTGGGCACGGTATTCCATGAACTTGGTAATCATGGGCTCTAGTTGATCCTAGGAAGGATCCTTGTGTCGCTCAGTGATAGCCTTACAAGTCTCCCGTTCGTCTATGAGCTTCTCTGGGAGTTTGGAATATTCATTCTCTGCTTCTATTAAGAACCTGATGAAGTCCCAACAGGCCAGTAGGTTATTGATGGATTCTGTGTCAAAAGTGACCTCTGGCCCCAGCCCTTGCGAAATGATCTCCTTGAAGATCTGAATGGTTTCGTCAACCTTCCTTAAGGCAAAAGAAGGAGTGAGCAATCCTAGAGACATCATTAGAACAATTTGTTCCATCTGATGCATTGTGCCCAAGGCTTCTTCCTTTAACTTATCAATCTTTTCGAGGACGAATTCCAGTTGATCCATCTGGTAATCTAGAGTGGAAAGGGTTTTTTTGAGGGCCCGGGGGTGACCGAAAACGCTGAACTTGACCAGATCTTCGACTAAACAGTCAAACATTCATTGAAAGGTCTCATGCTGCAGCCTAGCATGGTCCAGCTCTTCTGATATGGGTCCTACTAATGCCTGGAGTTCCTTGTTCGCCTTGTTGATGTTCAAATATAAATCGGTGAACTTGGTGATCACTCATTCACTGTCCTTGAGGATCTGGCTCCTCTAGGTAGAAACTGCCATACCCTACTCACTGATCTTTACATATTCATTAATTTTATCCTGACTCAAAGGCTCAGGAGTTTCGGTGGCAGTTGTGGGAGGTGAACTGCCCATCTTCTGTAAGGTGTGGAGCAGATGTTTATTTTTCTCTTTCAGTAGCCTTTTCTCTTCTTTTGCTTCTTGAAGCTTCTTGCAGAGGGCGTCAACTGTAGATAGGGCCTCTCCCTGAAGACTTTCAAAAGATGTCCCCATTGTGACCTGAGTCACTATGTAATCTATCGAAGACAAATCCTTTTTATCTTTCAAAGGATTGGGGTAAGCAATCTCCATTACCCTCTCTCCCGAAGCACTCTGAGAGAAGTGTGTGATGGGCTTCTTCTTCTTTACCCCTTTTGACAATATTATGTAGAAGTCCATCGGAGCGATGGGAACTTTCCTTTTTTGCTGACTCAGGTGCTAGGAGATACAGGCTGGACTTATGGGAGAAGGACCAGAAACAGAGAAGGGGGCAGCTGCAGTATTAGAAGGGAAAAACGTGCAGACACTTGGAGGTGGCATCGAGAGGGAGGCCGAGGAAGCACTCATGGGAGAAAGAGATACTGCAGGAGAGGAAGACATAGGAAGGGAGGGGAGCTCAGAGATGAGGGAAGAAATGGACGGGGATAGGTCCACGAGAGAAGAGAAGATGGACGAGGAAGCAGGAGGAACAGTAGAAGAAGGGGGAGAGGACACGACCAAAGGAATGGTCACTTGAGTCACTTGAGGAGGGGAAGGAGGAGAAGGAGAAGGAACAAAAGGGACCTCAGTTGTCACAGCCGCGGCCACATCCTGAGTGGATATGCCTATTAGAACATCTTCTTCCGCTTCTTCCTCTGAGCTTTTTGGGATTTCAACCAGTTCTTGTGAAGCAGAAGGAAGGCTTTCTGGAGATTCCGCTTGGGTGGAGCTGGACTCACCCTCTTTATCTTTAACCTTGCCTTTTAGCTACTGTTTTGATCGAGGAGGTGCATTACCCAATGGAGAGGTTGCGAAATCGACTCTGAGGTAGATGAGTCCGTTCATTCAGAACGAATGCTCTGTTCTGCGCAGAGTTTCTTTGACTCTCTCCTCAATTGGCTGAGGTGCTTTGGTTTTATCAATCAACGCAAAAGGCCAATCATCCCCACCCATGTCACGATACACTTGATCCACTTCTTTCTCAGTAGTTTGGTAGCCTTTTGGGACGATGGCTACCCCGTACTGGATGATTTCTGCTAAGGCCAAGCGAGAATGATCCTTCCTCCTGAGCTCAACCTCATGATATATGTCAATATAGATATCTTCGATCTGAGGGATGTGGATCGGGTCGAGCTTAGCCCTAGGTAGACAATTTCTCGGGTTGAAGGTGGGCCTTGCTGGGAAGTCATGTTTCAGATTCAACAGCTCAAGTTCTGTAAACATATCTTTTGCCTTGTGGTGAGTGAGACACGTATACCTACCCACTGTGAGGGGGAAAGGAGTTCCACCCTTCTTTCTCTTGAGACACTTCTCATGGTAGGGGATTAGTTGCCTCCACAGCTCCAACAGGATTAACTTGGGACGAGCATACCTTGGTAGTTTAGTTGGTTCCCCCAAGAAGTTATCTGCCCTTAGATAAGTGAATTTGAGGAATTGAGTGAACAGGGCCCCCCATTTCTCTGTGGCTGCCACGATGCTCTTGATCGTGTGACCATGAGTCATATTCGGCCTCAAGAGGCAGATGATGCCATAGAAGAAGGCATCGTTGATCTTTGTAAATTGGGGGATGTTATTTTCCAGCTTCAGTTCTAGATAATATTCATAGATTTTAACCTGGGGCCAAACCCCACACCGCATCAGAGCTGGATAATCCCTTTCTGAAGCTACAACGTAAACAACGTAAGAATTCATGTAGAACTTCCCTGTTCTGGCAAGTTGTAGCTGCTCTGATATCATGCTGCTTATGATTTCTGCCCACTCAAAGCATTGATCAGGCACATTTTTGTTCATTGTTTCCAAATACCGCAGCATCCATTTGTGAAAATAATGGGCGTCAGGAAGCCCAAAGACTCTGCTCAGGAATGTAATGGTGTCGCTGAGTTCCTCTGAAAAGTCACTATGATGAATGACTTGTGGCCACCGAGTCACCACCTTTTTATTTTTCAGATATACCTCGTTCATCAGCTGCATGCACTGATCTTCATTATCGTCCCAAGCTTTGATGCAGTCTTCCTGGCTGACGGCCACAAAGTGTCGGTGGTGAGGGATGCCGAGCATTATTTCAAAATGGTGGGCAGTGAGGTTGATTATAACCTCACCCTTCTCATTGTGGACACATCTTGTGTCTTTATTGTAGCATCGGGCAACTATCATCATAAATTCATTATTAGCTGCATTGACTGGGATTCCTCCAGCAAAGTGCAGGGCAATGCCTATCAATTTCTCCATCCAGGGACTTCGTGTGACCTTCCTGGTTCTGGTCCAGAACTCCTCCAAATCAATGTGTCCAAGCTCTGAGTCTCTGATATCTAGGTCACACTCTGCCTGGGACTCGGGCATTCTGACCCTCTAATATTTATACTTCATTTCTTCTTCCGTGAACTTGGCCTTGCCTTTAGATTTGGCAGGTCTCTTGCTTGATGTTGACATATGTTCTTCTAAACTTAGTTGCTGATCTGCAAGAATAAGAAGTGAAACCCAACGCAAGAAATTCATGTCAGCTGTTTGATTTTCCATTGAAATGCTGACAGAAGAAAGAGTTTGTGATTTTAAGCCCTCGGGGCGTAGGGCACATGAATATTGCAAGCTGCAGGGTTAAATAGTAAGGCGCATAGGAAAGGGATGCTGCAAGGTAGAAATCAGTGTCAAAGGGCGCATAGCGCATGGATACTGCAGGTTGCATTCTTTGTTGTTGTAAGCACAAGTGAGCCTGCACCATATGTATGCATTTTGTAAAGGGCGAATATAATTTTCATGTTACACGGAACTTCAGTGTGCCAAAGGCGCATCTAAGGTTTGTGTAACATATGCTTTTTGTCCACTAACGAGAACTTGGCGCGGTGCATGGAAGGTCTGCATGACATGATGTTGTTGCAATGATGGATGCGCCGGCACCGATTAATCAGTGGTACTTGGCACATATTTAGTTGGTGTTGCATACATGCAGGAAGTGCCAAAGGGCACATGGTTTTGTAATGCGACATATGAGTTTGATGCGTCAAGCAGGGCGTAGGGAAAGTGACTACAACAAGCGAAGGAAGCGCGCCATGAGAGCGTGGATGTTTATCATAAAACAAGTAGGTAAAGCACACCATTGGCGCACCTATTTGTCATGTTACAGGAGAGACAAATGCGCCAAAGGGGAAAAATAACAACCTCTTATTTTCAAACCATGGTTCTTTTGAGGGGTTTTACATGTGGTTTAGTTCCTTCTGCAGGGTCATTTTAGGTTATGAAGAAGCTTATAAAATGAGAGTTCCAGGCTATTTTTTAGGATAGAGTTTCCTCTACCAGCAGATCTGGAAAGATTGGGAAGAATATGTGGAAAAATGGAAAAGACAACAACGAAGGGGGGGGGGAGTTCATGATTTCACAGTCTTTCCGATCCAATCCATACCAACAAGCAAACAAAGAACCAAAGCACCAAAACACATAAAAGAAATGAGGACCTCTTACCCAGATATAACAAAGAAATGTGCAAACGAGTCCACAAAGCGATTGAAAATGACAGGGCAGGTGCACTGGCAGGTACAGAGAAAATCACGTGATTTGTGTCGGATGATAATGACAGCGCAAACGCACCTATTTATAGGTGAGGTAGCAATAAATACGCCACCAACTTTTTCAAGTGGCACACGAAAAGCACTGTCGACACAAGAAAACATGCGCCCATGGCGCACCAAAATGCTTGTTAACACAAAGTTATGTGTGTCTTTGGCACACCGGAAGTGGTGTTGACAGAGGAATATGTGCACCATTGGCGAACCAAAAAGTGGTGCAACAAATGTTCTATTGACAGGAAGGCGCATGCACCTTGGCGCATGCAAGGAAGACTCAACATAGTGAGGCGCACCAAAACGCCTGTTGACACGAGAAAGCATGTGCCAAAGGTTTTCAAGGGGGCGCATCAAAAGTTTATGTTGCATAGTCATTATGTGAGCCCGACCAAAAAAGACCAAAAATGGCTAAGTTCGGAAAACTAGATTTCCCGGGAAGGGATTTTGTAATGTTCCGAATGCAAGGGATCCCTGACGAGGGACCGGAACAAAATTTTTGTAAGGTTATTAGTAAAATTGCCCTTGCCAATTTTACGGGATAACAGGGTCCCAAAGGAAATGTGAAAAAATTATTTCATTTGACCCTCTTTTTTATTAAGGAAAATTTTTTAAGTTTCTCCCACAGCTCTGCCCTTCCACTTCAAGTTTCTAATGTGGGTCCCAGCGGAACCCCACTTCCTTTTATGCCTTTGACTCCTTTTCCCTCAAAGGGAAAATTTCTCACTTTTCCTCCAAAATCCCGCACCTCCGTTGTTGACTGGAGCAAGCTTTGACCCTTTTCCATCAGGCTCGCGGGTCATTTTGATAAATTTAGTCATTTGCATTCAAGAGGAAAAATTTCCAAGTTGCCCCCGATGGTCCACCTTCTCGCCCCTTTGACTAGAAACAAATTTTGAATTTTTCTTTTGTCGGGCTTGCGGGCCATTTATGATATTTTAACCCTTTTAAGACAAAGATGAAAACATATTAAGTTGCCTCTAATGGTCTGCTTCCCCACTTCTTTTGACTTTTCAAACTACCATGTGTCACAATGGTGGTCCTTGAGATAGTTCCCAAAATTTGAGACCCTCAATGAGCGCGAGTTTGCCACGTGTCCTACCCAAACAAAAATTGTTTGAAGGATTGAAGCTCAGTAGAAGGTGCCATGTTTCAAGATCTGAGGCAATCTACCTTGGCCGTCAAAAATTCTAAGCGAAAATGCAAAGTAAGCGGAGTCCTCCATGTGTCCTCCCGACGCTATTTCAAAATGTCGCCCAAATTTAATACCCTGAATGACCGCGATCTCGCCACATGTCACTATCTTGCCAAACCTCCACATGTCCTCCTGGCACTATTCTAGAGCCAAACCAAAAAGTAAATCTTCAAACGAGCATCGTTCCTACATGTGGACACATTTTTAACATGAGGATTTTCATAGAATTTTTGAAGTACTTAGCTGAGCTGCGTCCAACCAAAAGGTGCCACATCCCCTGTAGATGAAAGGATGCAAATTTAAGTGGGAGAAATTCTCGTCAAACCATAAAATACAAAAAAATGACCGTTTGAGGCTGGAAATGAAATTTTTCAAGGACAGGAAGTGTAGAAATGTTACAAGGATCAAATACGTTCCTCAAGGGCACATGAATTCATTCTTCTTCAAGTATTCAAGGTAGAAACATTAAGGACTCACAATACATACCTTTCCAGAGGAATAAAGAAAGGAGGAGACCCAGGAGCTGACTAAAAGTGGCAACAAAGACTGACCAAGCACAACACGGGGAAGGAATAAATGACAGAGGCTGTTTAATCAATAAATTTTCAAAGGCACAAATGGGGCAAGACTATTTTGAGCACCAACACAATGTTTAGCTTGTTAAAGTAAGGTAGGTATGATATCAATTCAATAAATGTTCATGCACAATTCCAGCAATTTTACTTTCAATAAGTGTGTTTTATGCACATGATTTGACATCATCACAAATCATTTCATGTTGTGTTTTCTCGGGAAAGGATGAAATTGTTGTTTCAAGTAAAAGGTTTTTTCTTGGCTTTGAATCCATGGCCGATGGTAGTATTAACACACTAGATCAATTTATCTAGTAGGAAGTTGACCGCATAGAATGGATATAAATATTGAAATTTCTCACCCATCAACTTTGATTTGTTAGGGGTCAGCTCAAAACTTTTCTTCTCAAATTGGATGGGTTAATTTTACAGACCTAATGTTAAACATTTTGCTCAGCATTGGAAATGGGCATAAATTTTTCTAAATTGCTAGGGTTTAGTGGAATATTTGGTAAACAAAATATCATAACAACAACTTTAGTTTTTGTTCCACGGTGCTATTTCCTCACATAAGAGTTCCTTCTATGTTCATTTTTTCAAGAAATGGCTTGTGATAGAAATGGGAAAGACGTCTCCCATTAAAAAAGAACATGTTAAAGAAACAAGTCAAAGTGTGGATTTTTAATGTGTTAAAGTATATTTCTTTGATGAGGGATCATTCATTCAATTTGCAGTTCAATCATCAGAAAAGGAGTAAGAAATTTGTTCTTAATATTGTGTCATTATATGCAGTTTTCTGTATCTATTGAGTTTTATATATTCATTTTAAGTTATACAAATGAAAATAAATGAAAGGAAAGTAGTTTACAACTCATTACATACAAATAATTGTATATATTCATAAGTAATTGTATAAGTTTATCACATAAGCCTTGAGAAATAACTGAAGAAAAAGCATGCATGCAAATAAAAAGATGAAAAATAAAAGGAGACAAGAGATCGGTCATTTCGTAATGACTAAATCCCCTCTCATATGCTATAACTCCATCTTGATCCTTGTATCTCAGTACTTTAAAATGAGAAAAGAAAATGATACTAAAGATCTGGGTTCATTCACTCTAATTTATTTCCAGCTCCTAATGCATATGCATCCTAGGAGAATGTTGCAAAATTGAAGACATGTAATTACACATACTGAACATGAAGAAATATATGAAAAATTCCAATTTTTATATCTAAGGAAGGTTGTCATGTAGCTTGCAAAAGAGTGTGGTTTTAAATCACAAAATACCATTATAGTATAAAATTAATTTTTCAAATGAACTATGAAACTAAATTAGTTGCAAGAAAAAGTTACAGGAGGAATTCAAAAGATACAAAGTTTGAAAGTGTTATAAAAATTTCGAGGAATCATCTCAGTCATGTGAGGTACAACTTGAAAAATAATAAATGCTTTCAGAAAAGCCAAATCACGATAGATTTTAGTTTTTACAAGTTTACAACAAATATAAAAGTCCAAGAGAAAGTATATTTTCATATTCATTCTCATAATGAAAATTACGAGTGTTCAATGATGTTCATAAATCAAAAATACAATAAAATGTAGTTATAAGTGCTCAAGAGGCTTTCAGTAAAAATTTTGATGGGTTTTATAACAATAACAATGTTTTTAGTAAAATAACATTGTTACAAGTATAAATATTGTGTGATATTGTAAAGTATATTTTCATAATTCATTCTCATAATGAAAATTATGAGTGTTCAATGATGTTCATAAATAAAAAATACAATAAAATGTAGTTATAAGTGCTCAACAGAATTTCAGTAAAAAGTTTGATGGGTTTTATAATAATAACAATGTTTTTAGTAAAATAACATTGTTACAAGTATACATATTGTGTGATATTCTAGAGCTACAGATATTTGTTCCAATTCCGCCGCATCTATATTGAAATCCCCAATTTCCCAAACATCAGCAATTTAGGCCCAACAAATTAAAGCCATACATTTTCAAGGATTATAAAGTTTCTAAATAGTTTCTTCGTTTAGAAGAAAATATAAGGTATGATAGTGTTTCAAGAATGAGTATCTAAAGTAGTAGAAATGAATCTCAATAATGCATTCTCAAGATACACTACAACATGCTTGAATAAGTTCATTCATATATTTTGTAAAGGTACAAAGTTACATTTTATAAAGCTAGAGATAATACGGTCAAAGCTAGCAAAAGCATGAATTGGGAATACAACAAGTTGAACTGAGTATTTAAAATGTTAACCAAGTCAAATTTTGAAGAGATTAATATTATAAACAAATGCAGATCAATCATTCTCCTCATTTTAGATAAATTGGGGGTGTCTAATCAGAGTGGTGCATGGGGTCTTGGAATCAGTGGGTAAAGGAAAATATTTCTCAGACTCTCATATCTATATATAGGGAAATCGAGAGATCTTGGACCCTATATATCTTATCTTCCCTATCTATATATCCTGCGTGAGGCACCTATATAGATATCTTGGTGTGAATCATATAAAATAATCATAGATATCATTGAAAATGACAAATTCATACAATATACACCAAGAAACTACTGAAAGAAATGAAGCATAGGTATGAAGAACTCTAATCACAAAACTAGTGGCCAGAGGTATATGACAATCGAACAAGGATAAACCAACGAGAAAATTTTCTTGATCACATAATCAACAGTACACAGAGGAATAAAAATAAAAATCGGCAAGTTATGTCTAAAACCTCGAGTTGGGGTTGGGCACGTGCTAAAAGAATAGCAAACTTGGCATAGTGCATGACAAGTTACGTTTAAAAAAATTGAGTTGCTACCAAATATATAGCCAAATATATAAAGCAATGAACTTTGTAGATAAGCATGAGTGGAGTATGTAACAAGACACCCAAAATATACAAGTAGAGCTACATCAAAGTGACTTAAAACCTTGGAACCAAAATATTTTGACTTCCAAATATATTGTACAATAGCGGCCTAGTTTTAGACAAAGACACAAGTGGAATAAAACGATAAACCAAATCATGATGACTATTAGAAAAATGAATGAGTAGAGTTGAAATAGTTTTCAGAACATATCCCAATGAACAAAGCAGTATCCAATGGAAATCAAATGAAGAGTGGCAAGAAATCAACAAAAAAACCCTTCAAGGTAAAAAAAATAATACAACCATTATAATTCCAAATCTGATTCAAACATAAATTAGTGAGCTTTAGTAGAGACCACGACTTGATTTGGGATGAAAGAATAACCCATATTATAAAAAATTGCAAATGTAAGAGCATTACCTTCAAACAACCGAGTAGTACCAAGTTGGGGTTTTGAGACACAAATTTAGCAAAATATCACAACCAAAGCGCAACAAGCTTAGTGAATCTGAACAAATTTACATAGACTGACCCAAGGTACCTCCTGCAACAGAATGGACCTCGTGTTCAAGAAAAATGGCGAGTAGAACCTCATAAGCGCACAAAATAGAGTAGGGAAAAGAGAAACGTAGTGCTCAATAACCAAAAATGTGGCAGATTGGAGGAATTAAAATATCTTAGCTCCAAAATTGAAGATAGAGAAAAACCTCAATGAAATCCTAGATCTGTATAAATCAAGGAAGTCACTCAAACCAAGCTAGAAAATGAATAGCTAAAATTCGATACTATGGAGGCAATACCAAAATTATCAAAATCATGAAATGGATGCACAACACAAGTTCAAAAAGTTGAGTGGCAAGTTGAGTACACAAACCCTCAGAGCTCTTCCTCCAAATAGGGATAATGAATCCTGGATGATTAAAATTTAGGATTTCCCCTCAATAATGGTGGAAAAAGGGGGATCTACAAGTAAAGAAGTGTAAATAAAAACTTACATTCTCGTCATGGCCGCCATAGCCAAAAAAAAAATACAAATGAGAAATTAATCTAGGGATTTTTCCCCTAATTCAACATAAGATAACCATTGATGGAGGCTAACTATAGATTCTTAACTATGGTTGGGTGAATATCATCATGCGATACCATGAGGGGAAAAACATTTATAATGGTTTTAATATTTTCTTTTCCAACCCACGTAGAAGGGGCTTCATATTCTCTACATATAAAGTAGGGAAGGTTATTACAAGATTTAACCAATATAGCTTTGCATGCAGAGATACATGTCTTTCTCAAGATCAACAAGTAAGCCTTAATTAGCCAATCACGACCATACAGAATAAGCCACAAATACCCTTTTTTGAAATAAGACAGTTTTAATTTCCTTAATGTCTCTAAAATACCTGAACTTGTGCAAAAGGTCCATACTCTCACCTTTTTCCCCTTTAAAAGGAAAGATTAAGCAGTTAAAAGATTTTTTACTAGCAGTTAAAGCCATGTGGGGCCATTTTTTTCCTTTGGGGTGGCATACACCATTTTTTGCTCTATTATTCTTTTATTTATTAGGAAGAGCTAAAAATATTCATGCAAGTGGTTAAGCTGATGATGTAAGTGAAAGTCTTGAGAACTTCATCTCCACTTTCTCTTACTGTATTTTCATTATATATACTAATGCTTTTGAACCATTTACGGAAGATTCAATTGATGTAATTAATGGATGTATAATATTTTCTAGTAAGTTCCCTTAAGTTGATTGTTTATTCTATCCACCATCGTTGTAAGAAGTAGGTCATTATTTTCTTATTTTAGTGTGCATGTATATTGAAATATGTGTATTGTGAGCTATCCCTTAACAAATTTCCAATATTTTGTCTTGAAATTTCACCCAAAACCTCTTATTCATGATTTTTTTGGCTTTCATTATCATTTTTTGCACACCTTTATTTCAACAGTTTCGAGAAACTCATGGTGTATCTCCCCATTTTTCAAGATTTCGTTATAACCCTTACCTCCATTTGAGAATAGCTAGGGATACACTTAAAGAGAACCAACCTTCAAATATCAATATTCACATCACTTTTGGGATAAAATCTATGCACAAAAGTGAGGAGAGAGAGAAGGATAAAAATTTGTAATCCTCACAAGGGTGCACTTCTGCTAGATAACATTTGATTAAAGAAAGATTTTGCATGTATATGTGCATGATCATATTGATTAAGTTGTTTTAATTTTATTATTTTATGACATCTTGTAAACCAAAAGATATTCGCTGTAATATTAAAGAATGAAAGGTAGTTTTTCCTCTTATAATTAAAGGATTATCTTAGATTATTCTTATTGTACTTTGAAACCCTTATTATTCTTATAAAGGATAATGGTTATGTGAGATTGTACTTAAATCATGGAATTTTGTAAATGTTGATTACAACAGAATGTTTCTATATAAATGAAATGACAAATGTTATTATTATTTGATGATTTACCATTAAGTTGTTATTTTGTACAATAGTATGAAAACGATAATGAAATAAATTTGTCTATGATACATTTAACAATGTGAAAACATTTAATTAGGTAAGATGTAACATACTATCATGGGAAACAATCATACAAATAAAAAATAAGTATTATATATGACAATGACATAATATACATTTATATGTTCACTGCGATAATGCAAAAAGATGAATTAAATTTGAATAAAGATAAGAATGAATGTACATTACTAATTTGAATGGAAAATGTTAATTTATAAGCATGAAGGAATAAGAAAAATGTAGACACTAAATAACACACATTTTCTAATTATTTAGTCTCAGTTTCATACTACTATTCATATGGTTCTTAATTCAGAAAAATTAATAATCAACCCATGTCTTTGGCCATTTTACATTGATTTTAGTTGCTATTTGTGATCTTATAATTTCCCATTATAAAATTTGATGATTTGTTTTACCTCTTTAAAAACTACGGCACCCCAGGCACCATGGTCACCTCTGGGCTCCTTGATCCTCGTTTTAATTTCCTCTAATTTTTAGGGAACTTTCTATCCATTTGAGATTCTTCTATTTGTGGCAGTCATCCTTTTTGGGGTTAATTACAAAATTAAAGCTAGAGAACCATATAAATATAAAGTTAAGTGAAAATAATGAGGGAGTAAGCACTAAGAATCTATTATCCTCATCTAGATTTATATCCACCAAAGGTATCTATAGCTCCATTTGCATCCATCTAGATCCATCACAAGGGACAAAGGATGGTTTTTTGTATCACACTTCATAGGAGGAAAGTTCATTCTATTCCATGCATAAATTATTTACATTTTACATCTAGTTATCGCTCATTATATCAAGTGTGACATGTAAAAGATCACACAGGGCACAATTATGTGCACACACACACCTAGAATTACATTAGGTCTGAGATGTACAGTAACACTCATGCATAAACCCACCATTATGGTCGGTGAGGATATTTTGAACCCTTGATATAGATATTTATTTTTAGGGATTTGATTCTCTTCTTGACGTTTTGTAGGTGATTTATTTATTGCAGGTCTCTAACAACATTATCGATCATATAGTGACATACACATGTCTAAAGACAAACACAAGAGAACATATATCGAAACCTCAAAGGAATTTTATAGAGCTTTTTCAAAGACCATATCACCCAGATTATAGATCTAGGTGCCCTAGGTGCCCTTATCCCTTTTTTTAGGTGCCCCAGGTAAGTCAAACAGTTCACATCTACATTTTCTTAGGCTCTTGTGTGATAGTTTCCTCCTCTTGTTCAATCAGTTTCCACTATGACATAGTCTTGCAACCTCTACAAATTAGTTAAGGAATTTCTAACCCTCTTTTCTCTTAGGTTTTCAGTATTTCATTTTCTTAGTTTTCTTCAGTTATTTTCTTTATTTATTTAATCATTTATTTATTTTTATCATAGCATTGAATTAGGCTAACATATTTACATTTTAGCATAATCATTTTTTTAAACACATACTTGATCTTCATGCTTTTAGGATCCTCATTATTTCTTGTCATCCTAGATTTGAGTCATAATGAGTATCTCAATCACTTATTACTTGGTTACAAATCCTTATTTAATTTGTAAAGTCCAACATCTTCTTGCTATTACTCACATTCCTATAGATATTCATGGAACTCATTCTATCATTCATTTGCTGATGCATTTTATCAACACATAGAATTCAAATCTATTCCTCCTGCTGATATTAAATTTTTTGACATGGACTACTTGCATATCATGATTCGCATTTCCAATGTGGGTGTCTAACGCACTTTAATTGACAATGGATCTTAACTCAACTTATGTCCCATGTCATCCATTGAGAAGATAGGTATTTTAGCTCATGATGTTAATCCATCTTGTCTTTCACTATGTTCATATGATGGTTTTGTTTGTTCCGCCATTGTGCACATTACATTACCTATCATTGTAGGGCCAAAAACTATTAACACTACATTTTTTCTTATCGACATTCCAGTTTCCTATAAATTTTTTCTTGGTACACCATTTCTTGATGCCACGTAATCAGTTACTTATAATGTAAATCTTTATAGCTATTTGCTTTTTCATTACTTTGTAGTGACATATAGAAAATTTCATCGAAGCTAGTGCAGTAAGAAGTGAAAGTAGGCGGACATCTAATGACACCTCAAAGGAGGTTTGTAGAGCTTATTCAAAGACCAGGGTGCCCATATCTCAAACTACGAAACCCACAGGCACCCATGTACCTCTCTAGCCTCCCCAGTCCAATGTATTGTTCCATATTTGTGTTTTCTAGAGCTTCTGTGTGGTCATTCTTACATTTTTTTCTTCTAGTTTATTTTGTGAAATAATCTTAAGCCATTGTTGAATCAGCTAAGCTCTTTCTAATTATCCTTACACATTATGGTTTAACATATCTACTTTCTTAGTTTCTTGGGTCATTTCCTTTACACATATATCTTTTATTTAATTTTTTTATTAATATTATATTAACTTAGAATAATTCCATAGTTTAGTTAATCACTTATAGGCATGCAAAAGTACTCATTTCACCTTATAGCTATGTTTTATATTTCATTAGGTCATTTTAGATGACTTGTAACTAAACCATACACTCTGAGAAACATGACAACAATACTAATTTGGAACCACAATACTAAGCATACTGACCTTACTTTTCTTCTCTAGGCATAAACTTGAATTATCATTACTATTTATTGATCTCCACATGACACTAGGATTGGGATCTTGAAGTAATAGTCCACTAACTTTGGACCCCACTTTGACATCTTCTAGAACACTATTCACGCTAAGACATAACATACACTTACTCCCCTGAACTCAAGACCACAACTTCAAGTATATTACCTTGGTTACATGTCAGTATATGATTGTCATATTTTGACATAGATAATGTATTTTTATTTTAACATGCTTACCTATGAGGATAAATAGATACATCATACCTTTAATGACTTAAGAACACCCTATAGTTATTATCACCGAATAATAGGACCCTTAGATTCACACAAGTGTGTGTGCTTGAGCTCATACTGTGACAGGGTAACATGGGTGCTATCTCTAAGTTGTGGGACTTGTTACTTGAGATAGACCCCCAGTGAAATTTGGTTCTTACTCCTAAACTACCTACCACAATCTACTCAAATACAGGAAAAACTATCTTATCCTAATATAACTTTCTAATGGACTAGGGAGAGAGAGTGCTATGCAAAGCCATTTAAATGTTCTTTTGGTGTAAAAGAGGTACAGTACTTGGGTCACATTGTATCTCATGAAGGCATCAAATTTTATCCTCAGAAGATCAAAGCTATGGTGCAATGGCCAAGACCCAAAACTCTCAAAAATCTTTGTGGGTTCCTAGGACTAATAGGCTACTACAAAAGATTTGTGCAGGGATATGGTAGAATAGGAACCCCACTCACTACATTGCTAAAGAAGGATGCCTTCCATTGGACAGACTTAGCCACTAAATCCTTTGATCAGCTAAAGGAAGCCTTGTGCAGTACCCCAATTTTGGCTACTCTCAACTTCTCAAAAACCTTCATTGTTGAATGTGATGCTTCAGGAATAGGATTGGGAGCAAGTTTTATAATGCAAGAAGTAAGACCAATTGCATTTTAGAGTCACCAATACAAAGGAAAATATATTCTCAAACCAGTATATGAGAAAGAAATGATGGCTATTCTTCATGCACTCAAGCAATGGAGGCCCTATCTGATGGGTAGAAACTTCAAGGTAAAAACTGATCATGATAGTCTCAAATACTTTTTGGAGCAAAGGTTATCATCTGAGGAACAACAAAAAGTGGGTGACAAAAATGTTGGGTTATGATTTTGAAATCATATATAAAAAGGGTAAAGAAAATGTAGTAGCTAATGCATTGTCCAAAAGGGATACATCCGCATATGCCTTGCTATGTGGAATGTCCATGTTGACTGATGATTGGGTGGATGAAGCAAGATTGGAATGAGATCAAGACAAGGATACAAAATATCTAATACAAAATATCAATCAAGGATTTATGACATCTAAAAAATTTGAGTGGAAAGGTAATGCCCTATGGTACAAGGACAGGTTATACTTGAGTAAAGATTCTGAGTTGAAGCATAAGATTCTTGCAGAGCTACATGCCTCGCCTATTGGAGGAAACTCTAGGTTTTTGAAGAAATATCATAGAATAAAATGAGAATTCATTTGGGAAGGACTCAAGGGGGATGTACAAAAGTTTGTATCAAAGTGTTTAGTGTGCCAACAGAACAAAGGGGAAACAATTAAGACACCAGGTCTGTTGCAACCCTTACCAATTCCTAGCCAGAGATGGGAGGAGGTATCCATGGATTTCATCACCGGATTTCCTTGTTCAGAGGGTAAGAATGTTATTTTCATGATTGTGGATAGGCTCACAAAATATGCCCATTTTTGTGCCCTATCACATCCAGTATAGTCACAGATATTGTTTTGGAGACAGTTCAAAGGCTACATGGAACCCCAAAGGTAATTGTAAGTGATCGTGATACTATTTTCACAAGTAATTATTGGATGGAATTATTTTCATGTTTGGGTACTCAGCTAGCTCATAGTTCATCTTATCATCCTCAAACTGATGGGAAAACGAAAGTGGTCAAAAAATGCTTAGAGCGGTATCTATGTTATTTTGTATCAGATAAGCAGGAAAGATGGATTAAATGGCTACCACTTGTAGAATGGTGGTATAACACATCTTTTCATTCCTCTTCTCAAATAACCCCATTTTTAGCATTATATGGTTACCATCCACCTTCTATCACTTCGTCCTTGAGGGTGCAAACAAAGGTTAGAGATGTTGAGGAACACATTCAACATCAATGATAGGTTTTGGTTAGTTTGAAGGAGAATTTATCATTAGCACAAAACAGGATGAAACAACAAGCAAATCAAAATCGTAGTGAAAGACATTTTGAAATTGGTGATTGGGTTTTTGTACATATTGAGACTTACAAAAAGATGTCTCTAAAGCAACAGAAAAATTACAAAAAACTTGCTCCTAAAAACTATGGCCCTTATCAGGTTCTACAGAAAATTGGCAGTGTTGCTTATAAACTAGAGTTGCCTCCATCTTCACACATACACCCAATATTCCATGTTTCATGCTTGAAGAAGGTTATTAGATAGAAATTTGAAGCTCAGAAAGAGTTACCAGAACTTGAAAAAGAAGGAAGAGTAATTTTGGAGCTAGATAATATTTTGCAAACATGTACTAAGAGGCTGAGAACCAGAGGCATTAAGGAATATATGATCAAGTGGAAGAACCTGAGCATAAAAGTTACCACCTGGGAGGATGAAGGTTTTTCTGCAGTACCATCCAGGATTATTCAACATTGAGGACAACATTTGTTTGAAGGGGAAGGGCATGCTACACCCTTAACCTATTGCTTGTATTAGAATATGAGTAGTCGACTTGTGGCTTACCATATCATTTTATTATATCATTTATACTTTCTCATGCATGATAGGTCGGCCTGGGTGATGGTCATAACATATGAATAGTATATATAGAGGATTGTAGGTAGTAGTTCATTATCATTTGAGCATTTTAGTCTTATTATATGGTTTGAAAGTTGCCCCCTCGAAGTGGCGAAGCTATTACAATTGCATATTGAGATCATTATTATGAAATATTGTGTTATTTGGTGTTATATTTATGCTTATAATCTTAATTATACTAGTAATTTCAGTACAATTTCCCCTGGGGAGAGATAAGCAACATCCCCCATAGTTTCTTGCTCTTTTTGCTTGCATGGTGAAGTGTGAGTTATGTTTGTTATGTTGTAATGTGGTTGTAAACTGCATTGTTTTTTGGACTATGTTTTAAATGTGAAATTCTCCTTGTGTTTTGTGGAATCCTATTGTTGCCATGATTTGAAAACACATCTTCTATTGGAATGTGGTTGGGGCTCGGGGGAAAATGAAGAGGGAAAAATTCCCCCCTTCATTGGATGTCTTGGTTGGGTGGAGAGCGTTGCCTTTCTACCTATTCTGATTGTGATCAAATTGAAATAAAGAAAATTATGGAAATTCATACTATTGCTTTAGAGCTGAGAAAGATGACAGTTTGACAGTCCCTTGTGTGATTTATATTTGTAAAACCATTTCCCACTTCAAGTGGATGACAATGTAATATGTTTTGTGCTAAAGAGTTACTATGTTTTGGAAATGAAATCCCATTTGAATGTGAAAGGACATATTCTGTAATTTTATTCTGTGAAAGGAAAAGAAATATTGTATGATCTCTTTTGAAATGGAATGGAAAAAGACAAGTTTGATAGTCCTTGTTGAGATTATTGTCATTGTAACCCTTTCCCATTTTGAAGTGGATGACCTTGTACATTATTTGTGATGGAAAGATGTTTTGTATTGGCTATGAAAGTTGTAATTTTAAATGTGAAAGAGATATAATCTATTTTCTATTTTTGAATGAATGAGAAGGAAATTGTATTATGTATATTGAAATTGAAGAATGAAAGAAGAAAGTTGTAAAGAAATCATTTTTGAATTAATGGAAGTTGTTTACCTTGTTCAAATAATTTGGTGTTCATTGGAAACCTGTGTTTGAAATATAGTATGAAATCTCTGTTTGGAAAATTGAAAAGTAAATACACATGAAGAAATGTTGTATTACTCTGTTCCTTTGAAATGTATGATTTGAAAGTTAGAGTTATATGTTGGCCTTGAAACTTGTATTGAAAACAAACTTAATATGTTAGATTGGGTTTAGAATGAATTTAGATATTAAATCTTGGTAAAAGGAAAATTGAATCCGTTTAAGTTTAAGTATAAACTCCATCTTTTTTTACTGAATACTTGCAACTATTAATCAAACAATGTACAGAACGACCTTGAATTCTATGAAGGAATTTTGTAACATTAATACAATCTAAGTAAGATCAAAACGACCCCAAACATACTAAAAAGATTAAGTAGTTTTGATTAACCTTTGCAAACCGGGCTCAGACAGTTTCACAGTCATTTTGCTATCAAATTGGGAGTTTTCAAATTAAAAATCAGTCTAAAAATTTATGCCTTGCAATTAATCCTATCATTCTCCCAAGAGAAATCCTTCATGTCTAGTTGACATGTTGAGAATGGAAGAATGTCGAATTTGAACAAAAAATTATAATTTAAAAATACCAGGTTTCATCTTAGAAGCCTGCAGAATGTTTTATCAAAATTGACCCTTCAAAATTTCTCAAAATTAAAATTTTACGATCCCTATACAAAGAGGATGTCGATACCTTTCCAAAAATTCCTCGTTTTCAAAAAACCAAGCTCCTAATCGAAAGTTATGGCCCTCTAAAATTTTCACTTCATTTCAGGCTCAAAATAAAAATAAAAATTACTAACTATCAAAATTGGAAAAAAAATTGGTAGCGGACCCGCAGGGCTGAATGTTCCTTTTTGTCCTTCGGAAAAAAAAAACGCAAAAAAAAAAATTCTCCCACCTCTTCGCTAGTTTGATTGCTTCGCTTTCGAAAAAAATTATCTAAGTCCAAAAAGTTACTTTGGCAATTTTTCTTTCATGGCCCTGCCTCTCTGTAGCCAATCATTGATCGACACGTGGTTCCGTGGGTGACGACGGAGGCATGGATCACTTTTTAGCCTTAGCATTTTCAAAATAAATTTAATTTTTTTGGTAAGTTTCCCCCGCGGCCCCACCGGTCTGTAGCCAATTAGGTGCTTCCATGTGGAATCATTAGGCATCGACGGAGACGCTGGTGATTTTAAATCCTTAACATCTTTTTGGAAAAAAATTTAATTTCCAAATTATCCCAGTTGGCCCACTGACCTCGCAGCTAATGAGGGACTGCCACGTGGCTTCCTTAGAGGTTGGTGGAAGAGTAGAGTGTTTTTAACCGTTAAGTATTTCCGCTTCAAAAGTCAAAATTTTCCTAAGTTCTCCACCGCCCCACCACACCGCAATCAATGGTTGGCCGACACATGGCGTCTCTAAGTGTCGGCGAAGGAGCGGGTAAGATTGATCCTTTTTTCCCTGTTAAGATAAAATTCAAAAATTCCTCTTCATCTCCAATGACCTACCTTCTCACCCTAGTTAAAATTTGGACACGTGTCCCTCAGTGGACTCGGGGAAACTTTCCTTCTTTAGGCGTGAGGTCCCACCACGGACTGGCGGGCAGGCGACGTGATTAGTGCTTTTTGCCAAAAGGGACGAAGCGCTATGTTTTCTCTCTAGGCCTACTGACCCAAAATATTATGGAAAAAATTTCTCTCTGAAGCCAGCAGGCCCGAGTTAGGGAAAATTTTCCTCCCCAAGCCCACAGGCCTGCTCTTGGGGAAAAGTTTCATCCCAAAGGTTGTCCGCTCATATTTTGAAAAATATGAGGAGTTAGGAGGAATTCTTTATACCACTAGAAAGGTGAGGAAATTTCCTATCTAATGGGAATGTTTTTAGGAATTTTTTAGTGCATTAAATATCAGAAAAATTAGGTTGAATATTTTAAAAGGGTTATGGAAGTGGGTAATTGAGAATTTACCTTGTTAGTTTAAATGTGTATTCTCCCCCTTACAATTAGACCTTGTTAATTGTTGAAACCTTGTAGAATTAAATACCTAGGGTATTTAATTATTTTGGCTCTTCTTACCCTCTAAGTGTAATTAAGAATTATTTGTCTTAGTGTTGATTTAATTTTAAATGGTTAGATTATCACCTAAGGGAATTTAGCTGTGCTTGGGATAACTTTCACTCTATTAGTTTTTTTGTAAGATGATTTGATAATTTTTGTAGTGGACTTTGAAAATTTTTTTGCGAACACTTTTAAAAAATAAAAAATTTATTCCATAATTTTTCTAACTAAACCTAGGTTGTTCTTTGGTCTCGAGTAGTAGTTTTTAGCGGGCGTTACAAGATCTAATCATCAAGTATCGACGGATCACTTCTCTCCTTTTATTTTCATATTTTGTTTTGCATGCATCTTTTTGTGTTAGTTATTTTTCATAGCTTGTGTGAGAAAATTCTGCAATTACTTACGAATATACAGTTCCTTGTATGTAATGAGTTGTATGTTGCTTTCCTTTCATTTATTTTCATTTTCATAACTTAAAATGAAATTCTAAAACTCAATACATATAAACAACTACATATAATCACAAGATATTAAGAACAAATTTGTTTTACCCTAAATGATGATTGAACTCAAAACTTAATTAATGATCCCTTATAATCGAAATCTAGTTTAACAGCTTAAAAATCCGCAGCACGTGTTGTTTCTTTACTATGTTATTTTATGGTGTATGATGTCTTTACCATTTCTATCATGACCCTACAATAATTTGAAAATAATGATGCATGATCTTGACAAAAATGAATGTAGAAAGACCTCTTATGTGGGGAAATAACACCTTAGAACAACCCTTTAAGTCGCAATAATTACTTTCTGTTTTCCCAATCTGTCACTAAACCTGAGGAATGTAAAAAAAATTATACCTCTTTCAAATGTTGACCAAAATGGTTAACATCATGTCCATCAAATTAAGCCCTCCAATTTGAGAAACAAAAGTTTCGAGTTGACTCCTCGCACATCATGGCTGATGGGTGAGAAATGTCAACACCAACCAAAAAAGATTACGTAAATATATCATCTATTAAAGAGATAGAAAAATGGTGAAGGGTCACTTTAAAATGTATTGGCATGAATTTTTCATTCTTTTCATCTTTATTATATATTACATCATAATGTATACAATAGCTTATCTCATCTCATAAATTAAATTAGTTTCTTACACATAAAGTATAATGTATACAATATATTATCTCATTCAATAAACTTACAATAAACTAAATTATCTTCTTACACATAAAGGAATTGTGCTAAATTGAATCACTTCTATTTCCATATGAAATTACATGCTTCATTCACAATTTCATGTTGTTAACTAGGAAGGAATAATTCCATTATTATCTGGATAATTAATTGTCAATTAGAAAGTCCAATATTTTAAATTGGAATACTTCATCATTCAATTATATTCTAATATTCTACAACATTATTTAAAGGAGAAGAAAGTTTAATAAAAATAACATATTTGATCCACCACTACGGATTCTCCAACACAACACCATATTTAAGAGACGTTAAATATTTAATTCCAACTAAGGTTAGTCTAGAATAGAGTCCATACAAAAGTTATAGATAAGTAATAAACAATTGACTTCATTTAATCCCCTTTTTAACCACTAACTACTATAAGTGAATCTCACTATATGAAGCTTAAATATAGCAGATGAAGTTAGGTTCACAAGGAGGTCAACCCATTGTTTTACAAAATTCATATCATATTGTTGAAAGATGAATTCTACAGCTTTCCTCTTTATTGCAGCTATATAAATTATAGGAATAAAACAACTATAAGCTTCCATATATTTATTTCAAATGCACTGTCATCAAATTGATTGATTATAAAGTTATTATTTCATGTACATCTTAAACCAATTTAAACACCGAGTACAAATTCAATTTATAACCATAGTAAATGATATTTTCCTTTTAATCACTTGCAACCTCAAAAATAGTAAAAAATTTCTACAAAAACCAACCATCACGTGGAAATAAAATTTCATACGTACTTAGGAAATTTAATTCCTTTTTCTTCTATTTATGCTACTCGTTTTATCCACTGTTATGATACCATGTTTTCACATAATATAACTAAACAATAATACCAAAAGAAAAGGTGGATAAAATTAACAATTGTGGAGCCATCTTACGATAAAAGAATCAAGGGTATGCATTTAATATTTGTTCATAGTTCCGAAAAATCTAACGTTATTCTCTAAGATAGAATCACTAACTTTGTTTACAAAGCTTTTTATGTTACTTATCTCTTCACAAGTCAAGGTAGGTCATTGTTTCATAATAAAGATGTAGCATATGTACCCAGTAATGGGCAATCTCAAAACACAAAAAAGTTGACCTTCAAAAGTAAAAACTAACTCACTCGACATAAAATTGGAGACCCACAAAATTTTAAGATATGGCCAATAACAAAAAGGAGAAAAAGCAAATTTCGAAAGCCTATTGTCGCAGTCCTTGACTGCCAACATTAACATACTATTAACAAAAATATTTACGACTACAAATAAATTTAACATACTCATTATAAAGTACTAAAAACGAAGGAGAGAGAGTTAATAATTTCATTCCTCGTAAGATGTCTGCAACTTTCTTGTTGTTTCCTCACATTTTCTCCAGCGGTCAAGCAACCAAAATTTCTTCCACCAACCACAATAAAACATTAAATTACCATAAATTTCAAGGATATGAAAATGGCTGAACAAAAATTATCAAGCTTTCCTATTTCCATTAATAAATTTCTCAAAAATATCCATAATAACATGATGCTAAATATAATCCATCTAATACTCCCAAAAATAACATGATTCAACTCAAAATGGACTGATAAATATTTTCCAAATGTAGAGCTCGAAACAGTAAAAGAAAAGCAAGGAAGAAATGAATCGTACTTAACCACAAGCTTTCTCTATAGATTTCTTGAGAAAAGAATTTGTGGAGTGGGTTTAGTACCACAGTGATACATGTCGAGAGCTTGGTCTTAGACAACCTTTTTATAAAAAACTTAAGATAAATTGCCCAGCCATATGGTCAAATACCATACTGGTCTGTTTTATGCCCTTGGACATGGTCTTAGACCATAAGACTAATAAATCAAATCTTCATTCAATTTTAGTATTAATATATAATATTGGTTACCATTTCTATTTGATATCCTCACCCCATTTATGGGTTTATATAATTATTGAAAAATATTACCATTCTTTCCAATTCTGTATCAACAATGGCGTTTTATCTTCAAACCATTATTTTCGCATGTTTAGTGTCAGCGCCCATCTAACTAGTATTAAGATATTATCAACAAAACATGTTAGTAGCATAGGTAAATAATGATCTAAACCTTCATAGTGTCATTTCACAATATAGTCTTTTAACACATTGAGGTCAATGAAAAAATCATACGAAGGTTAGTAAAAATACTACATGTTATTAGAATGCTTGCAAATATGCATAGCCATCATGTACGAATGTCAACATGATCATTCCAAAAAACACAACAATATAGTCATGCAACGAGTGACGATAAAAAACCATCAACTACAAGAAGAAGGTAAAATACATCCTTAGTAACGAGTACACAAAATGAATCAAAACACTATGCAACTTGCGAAAGCATGGCAAAAAGTGTCTCTACATTGACGTGCATACATTAATGCACATGTTTCCATACCTTTTTGGTTATGGACACGTATGTATAATTGTATATGAGGTAGGGTACTAGAACTAGTCCCCATGTCCGCAGATTTGTTTAATGTTAAAACTCATTTTGCGACATATAAATAATGAAATAGGTGGGATGTGATAGGTTTCTCACATGAGCGATGTGTGTATTATATCATCCAATTGTTTTGTACTATATTTATTTATTTATTAATGACATGAAGGTTTTCGAGTAGATGACATTTAATTTGTTAAATAATTCAAAGGCACGAACAAAAATATAGAGTTAGAAATAATTGAATTAAATACTTACACGTCCCAAACCAATCCCATAGTGCAAATTGTTCCTACCAAAATAATTTAACACTTATCTGTGCTTCACTATATCATCTTTATCTCACATGCAATTTCCATGTGGTTGTAAATTGTGCTTAAGCAAGCCAAAATAACAAAGGTATTCTGGAAAAAATAAAAAAGGTTTTGGATTCGAAATCAAAAAAGAATTGTGATTCTTGTAGCACATTGTATCCTCAATTTCCAACTATAAGAATAAATAATTGTAGGAAAATAAGCGATGCATGAAAAACCATTGATAATTTATCCCCTCAAGTAATTGGGAATACGAGCGAAAGGTAAATTTTATTAATAAATCGATATTTTTTATTTTTTATTTCATGGCATCAAGGTTTTCAGTTGGATGACATTTAATTTGTAGATAACACATAGAACTAAATGGGATGTTGGAAATAAAAAGGTGGGAATTAAATATCTACATGTCCTTCACATATTCGACGAATGAAATTGTTCCTACTAAAAAGTATATGTTTCTTGTACTCTACTTTATCATCTCAATCATACACATAGGAAAAACTTAAAATGGGGAAACTATAAAAGGTTTTATGTTTAAAAACCTATTGTTATGCCTGTTTATTATAGGTGCTTTATATCATCACTTTCTTGTTGTAACATGAAGTAATTATAGTAAAATAGGCGGTGCAAAAATAATTATCAATAATTTATCTCATCAATTGGTTATTTATATGAATGAACTATATATTTTATCTACGGATTAAGATTTGTGAATATCTTAGTTCATGGCATTAATTTTTTTGACTACATGATGTTTTATTTTATAGATAGGGCATAGACTTGAAATTAATTTTGGAATTAAAAAGGTTAGAATTGAGTAATTACATGTCCCACACCTATTTACCATATCATATTGTTCCTACTAGAAGAAATATTTGTTATTTGTGCTCAAATTAATCATTTAAATATAAGGTGAATTATTCATGTGGGTGCAATGTAAGCTTAAGGGGCCAAAATAAAAAAATTGTAAAAAATTAAATGAGTTCCAAGTTTGAAACCCAGTTGTTGACAATTTTTCCCCCAAGAAAAATTGGCCAACTTGGGCCCACATCTGACCTCAAAAGATGACCAAAAATGGCCCATATCATGAGAATTCTATGTTTCAAGTGTATGGGCACTCATAGTCCCTTCCTTTGTCAATAAATATAGAAAATCCCCTTTAAAATGCAAGAAATATGATAAAATGACCTATGAGGGCTTGTACGGTGATCGAGCTCAAAAGAGCTTACCAAGCATCTCGACGAGCTTATCGGCAAGCTTGCATCTTGAAGAAGGGGATGAGTTTAATTTTGGCTCGAGTGAACCACCTCCCATGAGAGCCTAGTCCTGTAGACACATGGCAAGCCTCTGAGGCTCAGGATCGGTGGATGGAGTGACATGGGGAGACCGCGGGGCCCGGGAATTGGATCTCAACGATGTTTTCAATGGTGAGCACACTAAAGGACTAGGGGAATGAGGTTCCCGAGCTCAGCTAAGGAAAATTTATCATGTGGGTTATGCCAGAGGTAGATGGGATTCAATCAACACTTAGGGACTGAGATCATTAACGATCGCAGATTGTACATAGAAGGGGAATCTTGAAATGAGCTCGATGACACAAACATGGCGGGGCCGAATTGGCCATTGAAATAGGCTAGAATGTAGAAGGATCAACTTGGCGAGAGAGTTAATGAAATGTGACTGGGATAGATGGATGGCGGTCTGAGTTGAATGAAGTCATCCAGGGGGAGAATTCAACTCGACCATGATGAATCAATAGAGCACGAAGTGGATGAAATTGACTTGCCTTGGCCAGGGAAATACTTGCGAACGGCTCGGTCAGACCAAGCAAGTCATAGGAGAGGATCGAGAGTTCGAGAAAGGGTGAAGTCAGAGGTGCCCACTTCGGGTTTTCAGGGATACAACATTTCTGGGGTTCGACAAGTCAAGGTCCGAAGTGAGGATTGTGAGATCTCCAATAACATGAGAGGTCGAAACTCAAAATTTAAGCGGATCAACCTAATGATGGGTGAGTCAACTTTGGAGTTTTATGGTGGGTGATATCGATGGATTTTGTTAGGTGAAAAATAATAATGAAGGTACATGAGCTAGGAGCTATACCAAGGTGCAATCAGGGCCAATTTCTTCTTGTGCAAGTTAAAAACCATTAATGGAGCAGGATTTTGAAGATCTTCAAGCACCCATTACATATTAAACAATGTATTTATGGGTTTTGGAGCAATTTTGGGATTTCTTTTCTCTCTCTCTTCCCTTCAAAATTATTATACAAATTGTAAGGAGGGGCATATTTCAAAAGGTTGGATGTTTTTCCTTTGCCCCTCTCTTCTTTTTTTTTCTAAGAGAAAATTTGTGTAGCTCAAGCCTCCAATTGAATTTCTAATGTAGATTTATGCCTTTTGGCCCCTTTTTAATGCATTATATCAACTTGTGAAGCAATACAAGAAATTTGTGGATTACTCTAAACCCTCTTTTGTGTTATTGTCTTTATCTTATCTCTCATTACAACTCAGGCTATTTGTGTATATTTTAATGTTATTACAGATATCAATGGATTGTGTTTATTGGTGGATTGATTTGTAACAATTAATCGATATGTAGTGTGTATTCATCCTATTCAATATTGTTTTTTTTCGTTACCATGTAAGTGCAGATTATCCAGCATTCCTTATTGGTGCATCACCTCTGCTTAGATTAGGTTTACATTCTTGCAATCCTTCTATCCCTCTCTCCCTGTAAAAAAAGGGTAGGATTAAATTACTATCTCTGTGAATTGGACATGGGGTGTCTAGATTTAGGAATAGGAGTCGGCCTTTCTCCAAATATCTTTCCCAATTCGTAAATTCCCACACTTTGGGAATAGCTCCATGTTGTGTAATCGCACTGAATGTCCCATCTCTAATCAGGAAATTCAGGGGTGGTGTGATTCTGCATGAATAATTTTGGCATGCCCGGTGGGACAAGAAGTCATTCCACAAGCTTTGAAATAATTTTCATGAAATTCAAACTTAGAAAATTGTAAGTTTTCCTATTTCAGACCTTTCACCTCATAGGAAGAGTTCTAAAATAAATTTATAGGTGGTTCTCATGGTCAACACACCTGAAAATTTCACCAGTAGACAGATTGGAGAGTAATATTCACAACGGTATCCTTAGTTTTTTTAAATTTTTATTTTCAAAATTTTGGAGGTTTTTCAATTTCATGATTTTGGGTTTCGCTATTTGAGACCTTTTCAAACTTTGGGTTTCAAAATTTCAGGATTTCAAAAGTCTTGCATTTTTGATCTTTTAGGTTTTCAAGTTTTGGAGATATGGAGGTTCAATAGTGCATGGTTTTAGGTGTTTAGGTTTTCGTAACTTTCAAGTTTTAGAGGTTTGCAATTTCAAGATTATCTACTTTTTGGGAGTTCTAGACTTCTAGTTCAAGAAAAACATTAGCTTTCTAAAGATCAAACATACCAGTCCTTGAAAGTTTTCATTTTCAAACTTGTTGAGTTTGATGTGTGTCTTGGTAACTATTGTGCCCACTTCCCTTCGACACTTTTGATATTGATCATGATACTGCTCACTATATTATGGACGTTATTATAGTTTTGATTTAAGTATGGTGTTAGAATGTTAGATTATGGATTATTGTTGACTCTGATTCATATATGATGCATGATGATGACTAGAGACATTTTATATATTGAGGATGATATACTGTCTGACCTGGTTATATTTATGGATGTTGTTTGGACATGTGATATTTGGATATATTGAGTAGACCTAGAAAATGGAATTAATTTGATGATCAAATAGTTGACGATAAAATGGTAAATGATATTGTTGGTTTCCTTGATGTTAATGTGATTCATATATATAGATGATTTTGGAATTATATTTATATGTATTTTGGATGTTCTGATGTGGCCATGAGGCCGAAGGAGGTATTTTTGTTTTTCAAGTTTAAAAAATATATCACAACACACATCGGGGGATTGGAGACTAGCCACATTGGAATTCTAGATGATTTCAACAAGGTCACCATGGCAACTTGTTTTGTTTGTGTGTGTGTGTGTGTGTGTGTGTGTGTGTGTGTTTGATTGTTGTTAGGGATTCCCATGGGGGGGATCACCTTTAAATGTGACCAAGGCTTATGTGTATTTATTTATTTGGTTCCTTTGTTTAGTATGTATGTGTTTTATAAGTGATGTGTTCCCCTTTTATTTAAATAAATTGTGGTAAAGTAATATGAATAATCATATTGTTAAAATTAATTAATCAAATTGGGTCATAAGAAAGTAATTATTAGAGTTGTTGGCCTAAAATTAAAGTGTTGTAAGAAATGTGTAAGTGATGTGTAAGAGATGTGTAAGTTGATTTTGGAGTATGAAACAATCCACCTTTTTTGCAATTCGAATTTGTCCTTAGAGGCTGATTTTTGAGGCTTGTGGGATAAGTTAAACTTGTCCCATACATCTTAAATTTGCATACCAGCCTTACCTATGGTTGGAGAGTTTAAATCTAGCCTTCATTATGATTTTTTTTATAAGTCAAGTTGTATGCTTTAATTTCGCTTTATTACATGCTTTCAGTTTCAGTCCTTATGGGGTGTGGGCTTGATTTTAGTGTGTAAGTAAAATTGTCATATTATTCACCTACTTATTTATTGTGCCTTGGAGATTGAAGTTGAATTATGAGTTGGAGTTGAGGATGTGTGATGTGGCATCCCACTTGGATCCACCTCATCCTCTTCTCTTCCCTCTCTATATATTCGAATTCCTTAGCTTGTTTTGGGGGTTACTGGGACTTGCATTGCTTCATTTTGTGTGACTTCTTTTGGTTTTAAGAGTTCTTTCTTTTGGAGGAGATGGGAGATGGTTGCATACTTGTTGATTGTTGATTTCTTGGATTTTTTTGCATTGGAGAGCTTGTTGTTTTGAACTTGGACAAAAATCCATCATAGAGAGGTAAGAGCTTAGCTCTTCGAAATGCTCTCTTTTCATTTTTATGCATATGTGAATGGTTTAATGTTTTAATGTGCTGTTGTATTTTTTTGTTGGTTGGGTAGATGGCCTAGGAATGGTGTAGGAGAAGACTATGGGGTATTTTGTGGGATACATAAGTGTTTTGGAGAGGAATAAGTGTGGAGGGAGTTGGGATTTGCATTCCACCTTACAAAATAATAGCTTGCATTTGTTTACTCGTTATGGGGGTGCCATAAGAGGTTGGGGAGGCATAAGGAAATGTGAGGAATAAGGGGTACTTGGGGGAGGTATAAGAGCATGTCAGGGATTTGAAATGATATATACTTTGGCAGTTTGTTCTCATGTGGTGATACCCATTTCCCCTTTGGGAGGCATAAGGAGTATCCCCCATAATTTATTGCTCCTTTGGCTTGCATGATAAAGTTTGAGTATTTTTTGTTGTTTTATTTCTGTGGTTGCAAACTGTAGTTTTGTTTTGGACTGTGTTTTGAATGAGAAATTTGTCTTTGTGCTGTGGAAGCCTATTGTTGCCATGAGTTGAAACACATTTTCTATTGCATTGTGGTTGGGGCTCAGGGGCCAATGAAGAAGGATGACTTCTCCTCTTCATTGGATGTTTTGGTTGGGTGGAGAGCATTTCCTTTCCCCCTGTTCTATTGTGATCAAATTGAAATAAAGAAAATGGAGGATATTCATGTTGCTGTTATGGAGCAAAGGAAAAAGACAAGTTTGAGAGTCCGTTTTGAGATTATTCTTATTGTAACCCTTTCCCACTTTGAAGTGAATGACCTTGTACATTATTTGTGATGGAAAGATGTTTTGTATTATCTATGAAAGTTTCAATTTGAAATGTGAAAGAGATATACTCTATTTTATGTTTTTGAATAAATGTGGAAGAAATTGTATTCTATATATTGTAATTGAGGAAGAAGACAGAGTTCTGACAGTACCTTGTGAAAATTTTTTTGTAACCTTTCCCACCTTGAAGTGGATGATCTTGTATATTATTGTGTTCAAAAGACTACTCCGTTTTAGCTATAAAAGTTGTAATTGATTATGGAAGAATATATCTTGTATTCAGTTCTGTGAACAAAAAAGAAAGATATGCATTTGGTATGTTGTATTTCGAAAATAAATGGGAAAGAAGTTGTAAGAGATTCCTTTGAATTAATAGAAGTGTTTTTCCTTGTTCATATGATATTATTTCCATTAGAAATCTATGTTTAATATACAGTAGGAAATCTCTATTTGTAAAAGTGAAAAGGAAGCACGTATGAAGAAATATTGCACTGCTCTGTCTCATTTGAAATTTTTAATTTTGAAAAAAAATAGAAGTTGCATTCTTGTCTCTATCATTTGATTGAAGGAAACAAAACTATTTAAAACTAGCATGGAATAAATTCAATATTTTTATTGCATGGAAAAAGAGATAGTTTAATTTTTGTTCTTGAAATGTACAAATTTCATTTCTACTTCACTATATACTTTGTAAATTCCTTTTTATCAAATGTCCAAAACAACCCTATAAATCTATAAGAGACAAATGAAATATTCAATTGGACTTAATGAGATCAAATGATCCCCAAACTAAACTTTTTAAAAAAAATTGCGAAAATTTCTAAAAGTTTCTCTGCTGGCCCGCCTCCCCACAGCAAATGATTGGCTGACACGTGGCTTCACAAGACGACGACGGAAGAGCGGTTGATTTCTCAACCTTAACGTTTTAAAATTATTTTGGCAAAAATTTAAAATTTTCTCAACTGCTAGCAGCCAATGAGAGCCTAACACATGGCATCGTCTGACGTTGACGGATGCATGGGTTAATTTTAGCCTTTGCGATTTTTATCACAAAAGTATTAAATTCTTAAGTTTCCCCGCAAGTTCATTTTCCCCACTCGAATCAGGGTTGGACATGTGGCACCTTGGGTGACGACAGAGGCGCGGGTCATTTTTATCCCTTAACGTTTTTCAGCAAAAAAAACTAAATGTGTTAAATCCTTCCGGCGACCCGCCTTCCCTTTGGGTTGAAGTTTTTGGACACGTGTCCCCTTACAGGCTCACATGCGCATAGAGGTAAATTGCGCCTTTGTCCCAAAAGGGAAAAAGTGCTAAATTCCTTCCCCGCTCCGCTGACCCGCGTCTAGGAAAAGTTTGCTTCCCCACTCCACTGGTCTGCTTTTCTCCTCCAATCAAAATTTCTCTCTAAGCTCCGCACGCCCAAGTTGGGAAAAATTTTCCTCCCCAGGCCCACAGCCCACTCTTGGGAAAATTTTCACCCCAAGTTCTGCCGGCCCATAACTTGATAAATATGAGGAGTTAGGAGGACTTCTTTATATCACTGGAAAGGTGAGGAAATTTCCTATCTAATGGGAATGTTTTGAGTGTGTTAAATATGAAAAAAAATTAGGTTGAATATTTTAAGAGAGTTTTGGGAGTGGGTAAGTGAGAATTTACCCTGTTAGTTTAAATGTGTATTCTCCCCCTTACAATTAGACCTTGGTAATTGTTGAAACCTTGTAGAATTAAATACCTAGCGTATTTTATTTTTTTGACTCTTCTTACCCTCTAAGTTTAATTAATAATTATTTGGCTTAGTGTTAATATAATTTTAAATGGTTAGATTATCACCTAAGGGAAATTTAGTTGTGCTTGGGATAATTTTCACTCTCTTAGTGTTTTATAAGATGATTTGATAATTGTTATAATGGACTTTGAAATTTTTGTTGTGAACACCTTTTAAAAAAAAAAATTATTCCATAATTTTTCTAACTAAACCTAGGTTGTTCCTGGTTCTCTTTGTATGAGTTTTTAGTCGGTGTTACAGTAACATCCTTTCCTTTTGAGGCTTAATTCCCAAAAAATATGGTGACTCCAAAGGATACAACTTAGTGGTGGTATAGCAACACAGGTTGCCTAAGTAAATGAGAAGAGTTTGAACTAGGTTTGAAACTACAGAAGAGGGAATATTTGTATACTTAGAATTATCTCTAGGAAGAGGGACAAGATGATGAAGACCATAAATATCTCAATATTCACCGAATAGGACCTTGTCTACACCTCCACCTAGTAGACCATTCATTAAGTCAACTAGGGTCCTTAAACCTATCATAATGGATCATCAAGCACCACAAAACTCCTTGATCAACTTTAAAGACAATAGTCCACTTTCCCTGAATGCTCAAAATCTAATTTTAGGGCTGGCACAAAAAACATTCCCTACTTCACGGAAAAAAATCATACAACCCCTATTGACCATATCCAAGACATTGCAAATGTCTATGCATTACATGAAATTAATGAGATGGATGTTGTGGTCAAATCTTTGGTATCCTCCTTCACGGGTAAGGTTTTGCAATGTTGTAGGATCCTGACAACAAGGTTTATTACAAATCGGAATCAACTATGTGCATCCCTCTGTGATCAATCTGGTGAAAGAGAAGACAATTTGTCTTTAGTGCAAAAATTGATGACAATCAAAAAGCGCCAACTGAGTAGATTACAAATTTTAATTTCTAATTGCAAAGGACATGAGACAGGAACCTAGTGGCCATGAGACCAATTGTGCAAGGTGCATTCCTCTACTCCTTGAAGGCCCTAAATTCAAATATAGCAATGATGATACAGTGAATGGGAGGAACATTGCTACCAACAACTTATAATATAGATATCAGGGCCAAGAACTATTTGATTCAAGAAGCCAAGTTAGCACATATGCCACCTATGCCTCTATATAAAGAGATAGGAACTCCCACAACAAGTCAAGCACCTGAATTGAATACTACTCCACCCCCCATAAATCAAAGTAAGAATGAATCTTCCACTTCTTCAAGTACTTCAAAAGAGTTACAGGAGGTCATGAAGTAGGTACAGAACCTAGGGAATGAACTAGTAACTCTTAAGAAGCAACAAACTCAAAGTTCTAGGCCATATCATCCCTAAGCTTAACCTAGTATGCCCCTTTTCAATCAAATAGACCAAAAAATCAGTCTGCAAATCAAAATCCGATCAAGGGACAACCTCAAGTAGCTAAGTCATTCTGAGACTTGTATGATCTAAATGCCCGAAATCAAGAGCATTGGTTCAAACTCACATCAAGATCCTTGGTTCAAAATAAAAACAATATTACAAAGGAGTATAAATGGTGTTACCTGTTAACCTTTAAATCTTACCATGAAAACAAGATGTTAAAAGTCAATTCAAAATATCTTTTGAAATATTTTTCACAGAATTGTTTACAAAAAATATGTTGAAGTTCTCTAAAGTCTGAAATTTTGGACTTCAAATTTCGGAGGTTTCCTTTTCGGGGAATAAACAATGAAATGAAAATTTTGATTCTAAAGTTTTGAAGTCTGAAATCCCAAAAGTCTGAAGATTCGAATTTCAGAATTTCAGGATTCAGAGGTCACCTTTGGCAAGTTTATTTTTCTTTGATTCGGAATTCTGAAGTCTGAAACTCTGAAGTTCTGAAATTTTGGAACTTTAGACTTTCGGGTTTTTGATTCTTTTGTCCCCTTTTTTGTAAATTTTTTCTTGGACTTCTAAAGTCCAAAACATTGAAGTTCTAAAATTTTAGAACTTCAGACTTTCAGGTTTAAGAAATCTACGATGTCCTTTCGAGAAATCTCTTGCCAGAGTTTTGAAGTCCTAAACTTCAAAGTTCATAAATTTTGGAACTTCGGACTTTTGGGTTTCGAAGTCTCCCTTCTTCATTTTAATATTTTCACCTTCAGACTTCCGAAGTCCCAAGCTCTGAGGTTCCAAAATTTTAGAACCTCATACTTTCAAGTTTCGGAGCCTTCCTTCATATTTTTCATAACGTTGGCTTGCAAATTCCCAAGTCCGAAACTTCGAAGTTCTGAAATTTTAGAACTTCAAAATTTCGGGATTTAGACTTCGGGGTTGTATGGGCATGTTACCAACCTCCCCACGTGTTAGCTTTTGGGCATTAATTTCAAGTTTTTCTATATAAACTTAAATTTTCATCGGTCATTTTCACCTAACTTCTTGCTTTGACATCCTAGTTTTTACCAAATGTTTTGTACTTTCGAGGCATAAATTTCAAGGTAACTTTGTTTGGGTTATTTCTTCTTCATTTATGATTATTTTGGGTTTTTCATCCTTGTTTATTATCTTTTGTTCTTCCTTTTTCTTATTTGGAAATGAAACCCTCATCATCCACCATGTTTTCCTTGAAAATGTTTCCTAATCTCCACAACAAAAAAATTTAATATGTACAGACATCTAATCCAAATTACATGATAATTTGTTCTAGATCTCTACATTGGTTTAATTCTCATTCCTTACTTGGTGTCAAATTCATAATTCACATATTGTTCTTTTGGAGGTTTGACTTTTTGGGTTTCGGAGGTCTACTTTTTCGGCGGTTTAATTTTTAGAGCTTCGAAGATTCCTTTTTTCAAAATTTCGGTAATTCCAATTTCAGAGGTTGGGGGATTTTTTATTTTAGGATTTTTGGAGGTCTTTTGTTTTGGGTTTTCATAGGTTTTACACTTCATAGTTAGAACCTTTTCATACATTTGGACTTTGGCATTTCAAAACTTTTACAGCATTTGTTTCAAATTTCCAAACCTAATGTCAACTCCTTCATCAAAAGGAAAAGAAAAGATGAAATATACATTTTTAGGAGTTGCTCCTCATTCATGTCTTTCATTAGATTTGGGGAGTATTGGAGATACTAACCTTGGGTGGGTAGATTTTCTAGACTTCTGACCAAAGTGGAGAGCTCCTAACAAGAAGTCTTCGATGCAGGCTACATATGGCAGTGGGCTTGACCTTGCTGTCATTTTTCCTGCATCCATGCATTGTCTTGAATTCATCTTGGCCACAATAGCCTATTTTGATGAATATTCCAGAATGGTGAGGGATGCTGATGAAAATGTCGTAATTTGATTGGCCTCTGATTTCTTCGAATGTTTGTTCAAACTCCCAGATGTAGAGGACTATTCCACAGTTTCACCCGAAGCTACAATTGAACATTGGGATAAGGAAAACGAATTATGTATGAACTTTATGATGAAGAGATACTTGGCCAAACGTGTCACCAAGTTTCCTAAGATGATGTTTTGGTCATAGTTTATCCAGGAAGTGAACGATCTCATCGTGTTGCTAAGTAGAGTTTCAGGTCTTGATTATGTAAAAGAGTTTCAGGAATGGATGTTCATATACATTGCCACTATTAATAAGAAAAATGAATGCATACGATGGGGAGAGCATATCAAGAACTCTATCTATTTTCAATTGAGTAAAGTCTTATCTTCCAAAATATTTTATAACTTCTTTCTTGGTCTATGGTGGAGCTACCATGGGGGAATTTAGTGGGTCAAATACCAAAGGTGTTAGAAGTGCATCTCATATTTTTTATTTTTATCCTCAAATCGTGATGGATTAGGGAAACACTTTTTTTTGTAGAGTCAAGGATGCCTTCTTCGTTGTTCTTATTTATCATTTTGATAAGGATTTATATAATCAAAGGATTTTTGATGAGGATTTCAAGGAAGTATGAGAGTGGGGAGCCATTTACCTTTAGTTTCCTACATTTACATACATCATGATTCCCAGTTTTGTAGGTGCTCCCAGAAAGTTGCCAAGATTCCCTACTGACAAATGGATTTTTCTAGAATTTATTTAGCAATTCTGGGATGATAAAAAAATCCAGAACAAATGGCATAAGACGAGAGTTCAGTTTTCCATATCAATCGATAGATATACTTGTGCCATTATTTATAAAGAAGAGAATGTGGATGCAGAAATTTCTGAACTGACTTTATGAACCTTTCATCCTCGAACAAACTTTTACTATTTGGGTAAGTTTAGTGAAACGTGTTTATCTAGTTCTCATATGCCTCAGCTAGAGGACAATTAGATTCACTGTTAGGATGAGTTCATTATCTGGTAACGAGAATATGAAAGGTTGAATTTAGATGAGGTTAGACATTTTTATGTTGTAGAGATTCCAAAAGATATGGAGGATGAGGAAGAAGTATTGGATTCAGTATACAAGGATAATAATATTGCCAATCAACCATTGTAATGGATCAATTGGTAAGTAGAGGAAAGTTGCAATACTAAGGAAAGGGTAGGGACCATTTTGCAAAGAACTTATAATTGGTTTTCTACCTTGGGAATTTCACCCAAAGGGTTGGATAAATATATAATAACAGAAGCCCAACATACAACGAGTCATCCAATACCCACAAAAGGAAAAAAATCCTACCCAAAGGGCCAATATAATCCTTAAGAATATTTCATTTTTTGTGGAAGTTCCTCTCTTCCTAAGGCCTCCTCTTCCAATTTTGTGTCCTCTATGGTACCAGTATCATAAGTTTTCGAGGTTATTGAATCTCCAGTTCTATTAAAAAATCTTTCAACCCTTGCTTCTCTACCATTATCAGTTCCTCTATCATTACCTTCCGCTCCTACACTCATTTCTTACTTTCCATCCCCATTCATGGCCAAGGTATTTTCATCCCTTTCTGTCCTCTTAGTAGGGGAAATGATTTGATCACTTATTTCCACTTCATACTCTCTATTGCTTTCATTTCCTTCAATTTCAACTTCCATCCTCATTGTATCCATTCCTAGGTCTATTCTAACTTCCACCCCATCCATCTCTACCACCTCCACTTCATTGCAAACTAATGTTACCAATGCCATTGTATTGTCTAGTGCTCCAGGTATTGAATCAATCATGAAATTTCAATCTTCTTATTCTATACTAGAATGGTTATATCATCAGACTCCAAAACAAATGATGAATGTGTCTCTAGTAGATGTAATAGATCTAACTGTGATATAACCTACTCTGAGGAGACAAGCCAAATGGCCAAATATCGTCTCTAGTTTAGCTATGAATCAATCAAGAGAGAGAGTCATGGAAATTGTTACTCCCGTATAGGGAATGACTAAAGAAACTATAACATCTGTGGACAATCAAATTTCTAGATTTTCACTAGAAAAGGAAACACACGAAGGTTCCAAACAAGATGTGCAGATGGATCTCAGGATTTTTTTGGAGAAATATGATAAAGAAAAATATTCTAAGGATGAACTAAAGGAACAAATTGAGCATCTTACTGCTCTATTCATAAAAGTAACATAGCCAACTCGAACAGGTGATCCTTCAAGTACTACTGCTCTGATAATTTCTCCAACTATGGATGATATTTCATATCATGAGATTGAGAAGATAGGTCAGAAGGGAAGAAAAATGAATGGATGGATGGAATGCATGCTTCAAGAAGCTAATCCTTTGATCATAGAATATGTTGAAATATATAATGATTTCAAAACTGAAAGACCCTCTATTCGTAGGATGGATAAAAACTTGTCTGAAAATAAAAATAATTAGAATATTAATTTGACCACAAGGGGCGAGATTAGAGAGAATGATCTGGATATACTTCTTTAAGAAGAATTAATTAATGATATTGCAAAAAAAATTGAATTTCATAAGGGTATGGAATTCAGATTCCAGGTGTTACAAGATTTGATTAATAAATTGGATGAAAAACATGTGGAAATAATGGATGCTATAAATGAAATTTTAGAAGATTTGGATAATAGCAATATAAAATTCTTCAATGAGAATATTGATGCTCTTCCAGTAGATCAAATTAAGTAAAATTTCAAGGATTTGGTGAAGAAAGATGACGAGGTAACTAGGAATTTCAATAGTGACTCAATTGATAGGTTGGTTTCATGCTAGAATTTCACAAGTCGACTGAAGAAAGTGGTGATTAAACTCAAAAGGATCCCAACTAAAGTGGCAAGAGATATTGAGATAACATATGTGGTGAACCATTACACATGTGGACCAGAAGAAGAGGAAGTACAAGGAATCATCAAGTGTTTCATTGACTACAAGCATCAGATGAAATTCAAAACAATATTTTTCCGTGAAAATTCTTAGTTATTGTGTTGAATAGTAGATCATTGTATGTTTTGTGAATGTGCAATTCCTTATTGTATGTGATTAATTCACCTTTATTTCATAATATCTTATTTCAATATATGGGAGAAGGATGTGTTTATCTTGATTATCAATTGTGGACATACTATATTCCTTGTATTATAAACTTACATTATCACTAACTGACATCAGGAGAAAGGGATGTTTGACATGTGTATATCTTATATTATCACGATTTGTTGATTGTGTATTCGAACAGATTTGATCTACCTATTAAGTATGTTTGGGGTCTTACAAGGGAATTTATGCTATTATATTTTTGGTTTATTATTTTCACTATCTTAATAGCATAAGGTGAATCAGATTGTGATGTTTTTTTCCTTTACGAAGTTAACCCTTTCCCATGTGAAGATTATAAAATTATCTAGTTATACTCTTGGTGTATCACCATATTTTTTTTATATGTTAATTCTAACCCTGAACCTCATAAATCAAGTAGATTAGGATCATTTTAAATGGTTTTTAGCCATGCACATTGATCCTGAATCGGGTGTCCTAAGTTCAAAAGAAATTAAGCCTTCTCTGGAGGTTCATCCCAAGGAAACAAGGTGCCACACCTTGGGAATGTTCAAACATTGCATTGGATCTTTCAACAATTTAACGGGTGCATGATCCACGTGACATTAGTTTTTGGCATGCTTGGTGGGACGAGTTGGTACTTCTCATCTCATTTGCACCAATCAAATTACCTGGAAAATCCATTTCTCTAGATTTCTATTCTCCGTGTGTTCACTTATGTGAAGCATTTAGACGAGATAATCTTCTAAGAAAGGAAAATATCAGCACGTATCCCTGTCTCCATTAAGGAGAAAGAGAAACGATATTTCAACATCATCCCGTAGTGGCTGTTAAACTCCTCATGACGGAAGGTTTCCTTCACCAAGAAACAATCGCCCCTAAGTCGCCATGGTAACCAATGCTTGTCCTTTCAACACCTACAGCCCCTTGATCTTAGCCCAAAGAGATTTTATTCCCGCAGCTTCTTTGAAAAGTTTTCTATTTTATACTGGAGAAACCAATGTTACTCCTTTAAAGCATATTTTGGATATATCTAGTATTTGTGCAATACTTAGTATTACAGAAGACAATGTGGTAGTTACACTCCTCACTACTTCCTTTAAAGGTAAAACACTTCAATGGTTTTGGAGTTTGAGTGTTGGTTCCATAACTACTTGGAATTAGTTAGGTGAAAATTTATGCAAGTAGTTTGAAGATAAAAGTGACCACCTGTCACTTATGGAACAACTCACAACCATAAAAAGAGCCCCTCAAGAATATATGAGTGATTTTAATTTCCGTTTCAACAAGACTTGGAAAATAATTCCAACACTCATAAGTCCATCTCCAAGTAATGCATTCTTGTATTATTTACGTTCCTTAAAATTGATATAGTGGTTATGATCTAATCAATGGGGGGAACTATAGTTCTTGATGTCTATGAAACCTCTATAAGGGCTGAAAATTCTTTAATTCAAGCAGGAAAGATTACACCTAGACCTCTCATGCCTTTTTTGCTGAATTTACAGGGAAACATCGATTCATTTCCCATGTTCAAAAAAATCCCAATCAATCAACATTGACTACATCCATTCCTTCGAATGATCTGGCTGAGGTCAAATAACTGATGAAAACTTTCAGAAATGAGCTCGTAGCAATCAAAAGGAAATAGTCTCAATATTCTCTCCCGTATCAATCCCAATACAAATTGGGTCGTACCCCTTTCCAAGGAACCTATCAGTCACAAAACCAAGGTATGAATCAAGATTCAAATTTTAAGCCCTTGAATTTTAAAAACCCTCTTTCTGCTAGTTCATCCAGAACCATAATTCCTATCTAGAATAATCTAGTCTAAGATTATGAATGGTGCTATCCTTGTTCTCAGCCTAAAAACAAAAATATTTTTCCAAATGGATTTTTGAGCCAAGCTCTTATGGTCCAAAGTGTATCCACCCAGCCTAAGTGAACAATAAGATCATCCTCGTAGGGATACCAAGAGCAACGTTATAATGAAACCACATTGCTAAACTGACGGACAGATGATTTTTGTGGTTTGAATACTGATGTTGTAGTAGCAAATACTCATTCTAAAAATAGAGAAATAGAATTTCCACCTTCCATGGATGATTAGGCATGCAATTCATAGCCTCGTCCACAAGCAGCGGTTGATAAGGACGTAGGGAGGAAATCACCAGAAACATCTGCTAATCAAGCTACAAGGAAAGAAGGTTCTTCAGGTGTCATAGTACCCAACAAGAATTTTACAAAAGAAGACTCTAATGCTCAAAAGAGAATCAATAGAGTAGGATTGATTCCATTTAGTATCTTAGAAAAAATTAAGAAGAACAACTTGAGCGTTACTATGTGGGACGTACTGTCAATCCCTTCTCAAAGAAACTTACTACAAGAGGATTTGAAACATTTTGGTACAACTGACAGATCATCGGGTCATGGAATAGAAATTGCAACAAGTTTATGTCAACTAGAAGGAAAAATCATTCCTATGGCCAACAAAACACCACCATTATATATCTCCCTTATCATTGGTGATTATTTAGTGCATAATTGCATGATCGATTCTGGAGCCAGTAGTTCAATTATGCCCAAACAAATTGCAGATGTGTTGGGAATATAGTATACTCCAATCTCAAGGGGATTTATTCAGTTAGATGGTACAATAGTCCAGACCGTCAGAGTCATGAAAGTAATCCATCTTACAATCCATGCATGCCCCAATTTTTTGTTCACTCAAGACATATCGGTTATTGATCTTCCTCCTCTCTACACCATTTTCCTATCACAAGATTTCACTACCAAAATGGGTGGTTACCTATCATAGTATTGGTCACATATGATTCTTTCAACTTGTTACGAGATGAAGATAAATATAAGGGAAAAACCAATTTTCCATAATCATGTAGATCCCTACATTGTCAGCCCCAAAAATGGGAATTATGCCATTGGTGACACATAAGAAGAAGATGCTGACCATGAACCAAATACACTCATAGAGGAATTTCCTAATAGATTTTTGGATGAAGTGAGTGTAGATCATCAATACAATCCCTACGTTGATTTATTGGCAGAGGAAGAATATGGTTTTCTACTTTTGGAAGAAACTAGATTGGGTACATATTTCATTCATGAAGAAGGTCAAAACCCCAATAAATTTTGAAGGATAGTGGAAATTGTTCTTCGATGGCTCAAGGAGTAAAAATTTATCTAGTGTTTGGGTTATGTTTATTTCTCTAAAGGGAGATAAATACTTCTCATATTTTTTGTTGCAATTTTGTTGCACCGACAATGTCATTGAATATGAGGCCCTCATACAAAGAATTCAACTAGCTCAAAAGAGAGGAATCAAGGATTTGACTATATTTGGAGACAATGAGTTATTTGTGTACCAAGTGAAGGCATGCAGTTCATCGAAAAATGATCTCTTAAGATCAGACAAGAATCAAGTTTGGGACTTGATTGAAAGTTTCAAAGATTTTGGAATCCATATTGTTCCTAGATAGCGAAATCAAGATGTTAATAGGATTTTTGTGATTGGCTCACAATACAACATACCAGTGGATATCAGGAAAGAAGGGAAGGAAATGGTAAAAATTTTTGTCCAGCGTGTAGTTCCAAATAATTTGAGAAGCTAGCAAGTGTTTGATAGTGACAAACAAATCGTCCTTTTCCTACAAGAAGAGGCGGAATTTACTGTGAAGAACCAAGATAAAATACAAAACTCATATGGTGATAAAATCATATAATTGAAGAGAAAAAAGCTACCAAAAGGCTTAGTGAATCTAGAATCTATCTTCAATTCAGATGACCAAGCCAAAAGACAAAGCTCAAGCACGGTTGTTAAAGAGGAGGATTTTGAGGAAGTTAAAGTAGCCAATGATTTTTTTTTAAAGATTTGTAAAGTATGTACATCTAAAGAAAAGGAATCTTTCATCAAACTTTGTCAAGAGTGTCAAGACATTTTCGTATGGAAAAATAGGGACCTGTGTGGTTTTGATCTTGAGCTGGCGCAACATACCATCAAACAGGATTCTAATGCCAAACCAGTTTGTTAGATGCAGAGGCTAATTAATCCTAAAATTGAGCTAATAATTTGAAAGGAGCTGACCAAGCTCATCAAGGCCTGCATAATTTTTCCTATCAAGCATTCATCTTGTGTGGCTAGCCTAGTTCCTGTATGGAAGAAAAATGGAGAAATTTAGTTATGCGTGGATTTCAGAGATCTGAACTGTGCCTCATTGAAAGATCATTATCCTCTGCCATCAATGGAACAAGTTCTTCAAACAATGGTAGGATCTCATATATTTTATTTTCTAGATGGGTATTCAGGTTATAATTAGATTCTAGTTCAAGAATCTAATCAATTTAAAATATCCTTCACCACCAAGTGGGGCACATATGCTTATAAAAAAATGCCATTTGGATTATCCAATGTCTGGGTTACTTTTCAAAGAGCCATGGACATGGCATTTAAGGGATTAATCAACAACATCATTTTGGTTTACCTAGATGATATAAATGTATACTCTAAGCATGCAAGTGATCACATCTCACCTCTAAGAAATGTTTTCCAAAGGTGCAGGGAATTTGGGGTTTCACTCAACTCTAAAGAATGCATTTTTGCAGTGAACAAGGAAATTTATCAGGGCATGTTATTTCAGAAAAGGGACTATCAATCGATCCGGCTAGGATTTACTCATTTTTTCCCTCTCCCTCCCAAGTCACAAAAAGGGATTCTAGAGCTTTCTAGGAACCATAAATTTTGTGCAGAGATTCATTCCTCAATTCATGGAATTGGCTAAACCACTAACAGTTATGATGAAGAAAAATATACCTTTCTCATGGAAAAAGGAAGGAAAAGAGAGTTTTGAAGCCATCAAAATGGCCATTTCTTAGGTTCCAACACTGGTGAACCCCAGGTTTGAAAAATATTTTATCATTTATGCGTTTACAGGTCAAGAGAGAATTTCAGGCATACTTAGTAGAATGATGATTTGATGGAGCAGCTAATTCCTTTTTTCAGTCAGTCCCTCAAATACTATGAGTTCAAATATTCATTTGTTGAAAAACAAGTTCTTTTAGTTATTCGAGCACTGAATAAATTCAAGCACACATTGTCCAACAACAAAATCCACCTGATGGTGTCTTATTTAGGTGTAAAGGACTTTTTGTTGAACAAAGAGATGACTAAGAAGCGTGTTAGATGGATCACGAGGGTGATGGAGTATGACGTAGAAATCAAAGTTACTAAACTTGTCAGAGGTAAAGATTTGTGTTAGTAGATCGCTGTAGACATGAAACCCAATGGTGATGAAGATATTACACTCTTCAATATTGATGGAAGTTATGAGAAAGTCGATCTATTATCCAAGACACACAATTTTCTTTTCTTGGGAGTATATCCTGTGAGCATGGATCCTTGTGAATAATGTTCTCTTTCGAAAGGATTTGAATGGTTTTCTCCTTTGTTGCGTGAGACCAGAACATGTAAGTAAGATACTAGAAGATTTTTGCAATGACCTGTCTTGAGGACATTTCTCTGCGTGAAAAACTGCTATAAGGATCATACAAGCCTGTTACTATTGGCTAGACTTGTTCAAAGATACCCATATCTAGGTAAGAAAATGTAACGAGTGTCCCCATTTTACAAGAAAATAGAAGTTAGCAGCTCTTCCATTGTGTCCACTTCTATTGGATCAACCTTTCGTTCAATGGGGGTTGGATTTCATTGGGATGATTAATCCTCCATCCGATGATGAAAATTAATGGTTCCTTATGCATGAGACTACTTTAATCGATGGAGAGAGGAAGTAGCATTGAAAGAGAGCAATGAAAAGGTAGTTCTCGATTTCCTAGAAGGTATAATGGCGAGGTTTGGTATTCCATTTATAGTTATTTCAGATAATTCAATGGATTTTCTTGGTCTGAAGTTGAGTGAATGGGCTATTAAAATGGGGTATACCACAATACTTCATCCAATTACTATCCGCAAGGAAATAAATTAGTGGAGTCTAGCAACAAGAATCTCATAAGGATTATCAAACACAAAATGGAGACTAACAAAAGGACTTTGAATACACATCTTAAGACTGCCTTATGGGCAGATCGAATCACACCCAAAAGAGCCATCAGGAATTATCCTTTCATGCTTGTATATGGAAGGGAAGAAAAACTTACGATCTCCTTAGAATTACCTTCTTTGGAGTTAACTCAACATCTTATTGTTATGGAGAATGATTCCTTGACAGTAAGGTTTGCTTAAATCATGGTGTTTGAAGAGGTACGGAACAGGGATACAAAGACTTTGGAGCAACATCATTCTTAGGTTAAAAAATATTTTGACAATAAAACATCTAACAGGAATTTTCAAGAGGGATATTTAGTTCTAAAATGGGATGAAGATAGAGCTAAACAAGGCAAACATTCCAAGTTCGATGCTCTCTGGAGCGGCCCATACGTCATCACGAGTTGTAAAGAGATGAATTCATTTTGTCTATCTAGGATTAATGGAGAAGAAATTCCCTTTCAAATGAATTTGATACATCTCAAAGCTTGCTTTTGAGATCATTCCACCCCCTGTACAATGTTTGATTTTGACCTTTTCCTCCAAGTGCTTCGCACATTGTGTGTTTTTTTTTCTGTTTCTTTTCTTTTATTTGTGCTTTGAATTTAGTTTTATTTCAAGACTCTTTTTTCCCAATGGTTTGTATAAGGCTATTGGCCTAAAATATTATCATTTAAGCATTCTCTGGAGGTCACCAAAATTGTTAACCTTTAAATCCTACCTTGAAAAGAAGATGTTAAAATTTAATTCAATTTTTTTCTGAAATATATGTTGAAGTTTTTCTGAAATCTTGGAATTCAAATTTCAGAGGTTTTCCTTTTCAGGGAACAAATTGCAAAAATCAAAATTTAGATACTGAAGTTATGAATTTCGAAAGCCCAAAAGTACGAAGATTCAAGTTTCAAACTTTTGGGATTCAGAGGCCTCTTTTGGAAATTTTCTTTTTTTTCAATTCGAAGTTCCAAAGTCTGAAACTCCGAAGTTCCAAAATTTTCTAAACTTCAGACATTTGGGTTTCGGATTCTTCCATCCGATTTTTGGTAAATTTCGACCCGGAATTCCAAATTCTGAAACTCCAAAGTTTCAAAATTTTGGAAATTTGAACTTGCGTATTTTGGAGGTCTACATTTCCCTTTCGAAAAATATCTTGCCAGATTTCTGAAGTCTGAAACTCTGAAGTTCCAAAATTTCATAACTTTGGTCTTTCAGGTTTCAGAGTCTCCCTTCTTTGTTTTAATATTTTCTCCTTTGGACTTCCGAATTCCAAAACTTTGAAGTTCCGAGATTTCCAAACTTCGGAATTTTGTGTTTCGGAGCCTTCCTTCGTATTTTTCCTAACTTTTCCTCGCAAAGTCCAAAGTCCAAAACTTTGATGTTATGAAATTTTAAAACTTGGGACTTTCAGGTTTTCGACTTCGGGGTTCTATGGGCATTTAATTCTCACCAATCTCCCCATGTGTCGGCTTTTGGGCATTAATTTTGGGTTTAGCTATATAAACTTAGATTTTTATCGACCATTTGCAAATGACTTTTTGCTCTAACATCCTGATTTTTACCGAAATCTTTTTTCTTTCGAGGCATTGTTTTCAAGGTAATTTTGTTAGAGTTATATCTTCCTCGTTTATTATTATTTTTTATTTTTCTTCCTTAATTATTTTATTTTTTTCTTCCTTTTTTCTTAATTGGAACTGGAACACTCATCATCCACCATGTTTTCCTTCAAAATGTTGCATGATCTCCACAATTACAAAATTCAATATGTATAGGCATTTAATCCAAATTCCATTATAACATCTTCCAGATATCTATAAGGTTTTGATTATCAATCCTTGCTTGGCGAAGAATTCACAGTTCACATTTTGTTCTTTTGGAGGTTTGATTTTTGGACTTTCAGATGTCTGTTGTTCTAGGTTTTGGAGATTCCTTTTTTCAGAATTTTGGTTGTTCCAGTTTTAGAGGTTCAGGGATTTTTTATTTTTGGAGTTTCAAAGGTCTACTATTTTGGGTTTTTCATAGGTTTTGCACTTCAGAGTTAGAACCTTTCTGAAATTTTGGACTTCAACATTTCAAAATTTTTACAGTATTTGTTACAAATTTCTAAAGGCCCTTTCAGATTCTGAAACCCAAACCAAATGTCAACATCTTCATCAAAAGGCAGAGAAAATATGAAATATACATTTTTTAAGATTTTCTCCTCATTCGTGTCTTTCTTCAGCTTTATGGAATATTGGAGATACTGACCTTGGGTAGGTATATATACAAGACTTATGGCCAAGGTTGATAGCTCCTAAGAAGAAGTATTGGATAAAGAATATATATGACCATGGGCTTGCTCTTGCTGCTAGTTTTCATGCATCCATGCATTGTCTCGGATTAATATTTTCCACAACAACCCATTTTGATGAAGATTCCAGAACGGTGAGGAATGGTGAAGGAAAGGTTGTAATTCAATTGGACTCGAATTTCTTCAAATATTTCTTCAAACTCCTAGATGTTGAGGACTATGCCATAATTTCACTCGAAGCTTTCATTAAACATTGGGATAAGGAAACAAAATTGTGTATGAAGGTCATGATGAAGAGCTACTTGGCCAAAAGCGTCACCAAGTTACGTAAGATGTTGTTTTAGTTGAATTTTATCAAGGAAGTGAATGATCTCATTGTGTTGTTGACTAGAGATTCAGGTCTTCTTTATGGAAAAGAGTTTCAGGAATGGATGTTCTTGTACATTTCCACTGTCAAGAAGAACACATAATTCATATGATGGGGAGAGCATATCAGTAGCTCTATCTATTTTCAATTGACTAAAGTATTGTCTTCCAAATTTTTTTATATGAATTATTTCTTGGTCTATGCTACAACTACCATGGGGGAATTTAATGGGTTAAATACAAAAGGTGTTAGAATTACACCTTAGGTTTTCGATGTTTATCCTCAAATCACAATGGATGGGGAAAGAAGACATTTTCACAGAGTCAATGATTCCTTCTTCGTTGTCCTTCTTTATCATTTTGACAAGTATTTGTATAATCAACGAATTTTTTATGAGAATTTCAAGGAAGTACAAGAGTGGGAAGTCATTTACCTTCAGTTTCTTACATTTACATACATCAGGATTCCCGGTTTCATGGGTGCTCCCAAAAAGTTTGCCAAGATTCCCTACTGAAAAATGGGTTTTTCTATAATTGATTCAGAAATTGTTGGATTATCACAAAATTTAGAACACACAATATAAGGTAGGAGTCCAGTTTCCCATTTCAATCAGTAGATATAATTGTGCCAGTATTTATAAAGAAAAGAATGTAGATGCATAAATTTTTGAAGTGACTTTGTGAACCTTTCTTCCCCAAACCAAATTTGACTATTGGAGTAAGTTTATTGAAATGGGTTTATCTAGTTCTCATGTGCCTCAGCTAGAGGACATTTGGATTCACTAGCAAGATGAGTTCATTATCCAGAAACGAGAATATGAAAGGTTGACTTTAGAAAAGGTTAGATAGTTTGGTATTTCAGATATTTCAAAGGATATGTGGGATCAGAAAGATTTATTAGATTCAGTATACAAGGATAACAATATCACCAATCAACTATTGTCATGGATTGATTGGTATGTAGAGGAAATTTGAAATACTAAAGAAAGGGATGGGAATATTTTTTAAAGAACATCTTATTGATTGGATACCTTGTGAATTTCACCCAAAAGGTTGGATCAATCTATAAGAATAGAACCCCAACCAACAATGATTCTTCCTACACCCACAAAAGGAAAAAAACCTACCCAAAGGGCCAGTATAATCCCTAAGAAGATTTCATTTTTTGTTAGAAGTTCCTCTCTTCCTAAGTCCTCTGTTTCGAAGGTTGTGTCCTCTACGGTACCAGTATCATAAGTGTTGAGGTTATTGACTCTCCAGTTCTATTACAAACTTTGTTAGCCCCTCATTCTCTGTCATTATAACTTCCTCTATAATTACCTTCAGCTCCTACACTTATTTCTTCTTTTACATCCCCATCCATGGCCTAGGTATTTTCTATCCTTCATAACCTCTCAGTCAGGGAAATGATTGGGTGTCTCGTTTCCACTTCATTCACTTTGTCACTATCATTTCCGTCCATCTCAACTTCAAACCTCATTTTATCCACTCTTGGGGCTATTCTTACTTCCACCCCATCCATCACAACCACCTCCACTTCATTTCCAACTAATTTTACTAGTTCCATTGTGTTGTCTAGTCCTCCATGTATTGAATCAATCATGCCATTTATATTTGCATCTACTATACCAGTATGGATGTATCTTCAGACTCCAAAACAAAAGAAGATGACACCTCTAGTAGATGTAATAGATCTAAGTGTTTTAGAACCTACTCCGATGAGACAATAAAAATGGCCAAATATTGTCTCCTTTTTATCTGTGAATCAATTAGAGAAGAGATTCATGGAAATTATTACTCCCGTTGAGGGAAAGACTAAAGAAACTATCACAATAGTAGAATATCAAATTTCCATATTTTCACTAGGAAAGGAAACAAATGAAGGTGCCAAACAAGATGTGTAGATGGATCTTGGGGATTTATTGGAGAAATATGATAAATACAAATCATCTAAGGATGAAATAAAGGTAAAATTTGAGCATCTTACTGCTATGTTGAGAAAATTAACATGGCCCTCTCTAACCTTTAATCCTTCAACTACTACTGCTCTGAAAATTTCTAACACTCTAGATGATATTTCATATCATCAGATTGAGAAGATAGGTCATAAGGGAATATAAATGAATGGATGGATGGAATGCATGCTTCAATAATATAATCCTTTGATCAAAGAGGATGTTGAAATATATAATGATTTGCAAACCGAAATATCCTCTATTCATAGGATGGATGAAGCCTTCTCTAAAGATAACAATAATTTGAATTTTAATTGACCACATGGGGAGAGATTAGAGAGAAGGATCCATATTTACTTCTTCAAGAATAATTAATTGATGATATTTAAAAAAAATTGAATCTCAAAAGGTTATGGAATTCAAATCCTAGGTGTTACAAGATTGGATTAAGAAATTGGATGAAAAACATGTAGAAATAATGGATGATCTAAATGATATTTCAGAAGAGTTTGATAATATCAATTACAAATTCTTCAATAAGAATATTGATGTTCTTCCAGTGGATCAAATTAATTCAAATTTCAAGGATTTGGTGAAGAAAGATGATGAGGTAACTAGCACTTTCAATAGTGACTCAATTAACAGGTTGGTTTCATGTTAAAATTTCATGAGGTGAATGAAGAAAGTTTTGAGTAAACTCAAAAGTATCACAGATAAAGTGGCAAGAGAGATTGAGACAATGGATGTGGTGAATCATTACACATGTGGACCATAAGAAGAGGAAGTACAAGGAATTATCAAGTGTTTCATTGACTTCAAGCATCGGATGATTGTGTAGGAGAAAGAGGAAGAGAAAACAAAATAAGGAAAAGGTGTTGCAACTCCAAGCTAAAGCTAGGCGGCCATGAAAGGATAGTTCCAAGCTCTAGATCAGTCCAATTTGTAGGGTTGATAGGGTCAAACCTTTCTAACTACTTTGTTATATTTACGGGAGCATGTTCCCTTGAACTTAATTAAATTCTATTTAATTAATTTTTTTTTAAGGTCTAGATGTAATGACATAATCTAAAGAAATTATAAATAGTTAAGTGCATCATTTTATAAATATAGATAAATTATTGAGAAGTTACTCTTCAAGATTATGAGAGTGCTTTGAATACTTTTGAGCCTTTCAATTACATTCAGAATAATATGTTCCCATGAAAAGTATGATTTATTGTGTTGAATAGTTTATAATTGTATGCTTTGTGAATGTGCATTTCCTTAGTGTAAGTGATTAATTCACCTTTATTTCAGAAAATCTTATTTCAATCTATGGGAGAATGATGTGTTTATCTTGATTATCAGTTGTGGAAATATTATATTCCTTCTATCATAAAATGACATTATCACTAACAGTCATGAGGGGAAAGGGATGTTTGACATGTGTATATCTTATATTTGATCTACTATTCATGTATGTTTGGGATTTTACAAGGGAATTTATTCTATTATCTCTGTTATTTATTATTTTCCCCGTCTACATAGAATAAGGTTAATTAAATTCTGATGGTTGCTTTTTCCTTTCTAAAGTTAAGCCTTTCTTGTGTGAAGATTATAAAAATTATCTAGTTAGACTCTTAGTGTATCACCATATTTTCCTTATTTGTTATTTCTAACCCTTAACCTCATAAATCAAGTAGATTAGAATCATTTTAAAAAAATTTAAGCCTTGCACATCGATCTTAAATCAGGTTCCCTCAAGTTCCAAAGGAAGTCGGCCTTTTCCAAAGGTTCATCCCAAGGCAACAAGGTCCCACACCTTGGGGATGTTCCAACGTTTAATGGGATCTTTTAGAAATTTAATGGGTGCATGATACATGTGACAACATTACCTCTGTAATCTCCCTCATCATCAATTAACATCTTTAATGGTGCACTAAATCAAGCTCTAATAGTGCATACCATCAGGTTGTCCCAAGAGCCAACTGAGGGAGGAAATTATCAACAAGAAACTCAACAAGTGGCACCTCCCAAAGAAACCACATCAGTCAACTAAAAAATGGAGGAATATTGTAGAGTTAATCAACCCCCTTTCAAAGGTGTTTCCATTAACATACGATAAAAAGGAGGAACATATAATAAAGGAGGTCATCTACTCTGATTTTTTCTCAAACTACTCTCACCCCGCAAGGAGGTAGCAATACAAATGTTGCTCCAACTGCACAAAATCAGCCTAAAGTACCTAGTGCAGGAGCTCACATGCCTATTCAAGCTTATGAAAATATTAATCCAAGTAATGGGAAGGAAAATTATAATCCATCTCATTTCAACATTATAGATCGAATGAAGAAGACACATGTGAGTATCTCCATGTGGGACTCACTGGCAATCCCAGGACAACCGGATTTGTTGTAACCAGTAATTTCCAATTCATCTTCCTCGAATGGATCAAACCAAAGACAAGAGAAAGTTATAACTTATTTAGTAGAACAAGATGGGGGTCATCCAAGTAATAATTTGAAACCTCCTCCATTCTATCTATCATTGATCATTGAAAATAACCTGGTACACAATTTCATGATTGATTTAGGGGCAAGAAGATAAGGAATGACAAAGTAGATAACTGACTAAGTGGGCATAAAGTATGATCTAGTCCTAAGAGGGGTAGTGTAATTAGATGTGACAATGATGGAAAGAGTTGGTATTATCAAAGGGTTAAGTTTCACCCTACATGCTTTTCCAAATGTTACAGTTTTGCAAGATTTGTCTATTATTGACCTTCCACCACTATTTGCATTATTATTGTCAAGAGAATTCACTACGAAATTTTTTGGGTACCTATCTATAGACTAGTCACACATGATTTTCAAAACTCTAGATTAAGAGCTAAGGAAACAAACAGGTCAAAAACCAATTGCAAAGTTACACATTGGGCTTTATGTGCCAAGTCAGATTAATGTAAATTTCTTAGCCTTTGATTAGGATGAGTGTGTAAATGAACTGGAAATAGGTACCAAAGTTGAATTAATTCTAGAGTTGACTCTAGATGAATGGGTAAACAAAAGTCATGCTTCTGCTTTTGATAAAGAAATGGAAGAAGTTATAAATAAACTTGTAACCATTAGTGCAACATTTGATGTAGTTGACTGTATCCAGAGGAAAAAAAAAAGCCCCATATCAAGGTAGTTGTAAGTCCTACATTTCCAGACAATAACACAAGTTGGCAAGTGTTCCAAAATGATCAGCAGATCATCAACTTCTTACAAGAAGAGGTGGAGTTCTCAGCTAGGAATCAAGATAAATTAGAGCAGCAGTACGAGGATCAAGTAGTGCAGCTATAGACATTCAAGCTCCTAAAAGGCTTAGTGACATTAGATTCAATCTTCAATTCTAATGAATAATTTTGAAAAGAGAAATCAAATCTCTTGGTCAAAGGGGAAAATTCAGAGCTTATTACGGTTGGAAATGGTACAACCCTCCAAATTGGCAGAGTGAGCACTAAGAAGGAAAATTTATATTTCATATAAATTTACCAAGAGTTCCTAGATGTCTTCACATAGAGCTATGAGGACCTAAATGGGTTTAATCCTAAACTAGCACAACATACAATTGAGCTAGATCTGTATGCTAAGCCTATCAGACATAAACAAAGAAAAATAAACCCGCACATTGAGCCTACCATGAAGTAAGAGTTTAATAAGTTGATAGAGGAAAACATCATATTTCCAATTAAGAATTCAATTTGGGTTACAAACCTGATACCATTCGTGAAAAAGAATGGAGAGATTAGGTTTTGTGTAGATTTTCAGGACCTAAACATGGCATCTCTCAAAGACCACTATCCACTCCCATAAATGGATAAAATCTTGCAGGTAGTAGCCAGTTTGGAAAGATTCTCTATCCTTGATGGATACTCAAGCTTTAATTAGATAATGGTGAAAGAGGATGATAAATTTTATATGGATTTAACCACTAAATGGGGCATCTATGCCTACAGAAACATTCCATTCACATTGTCAAACACTAGAGCAACATTTCAATGAGAAATGGACATGAAATTAATGGGGTTGATAAACAATATATATTTGGTATACTTTGATGACATCACCATATTTTCAAAGAATGTAGAAATCCACCTTGAACATCTTATACATGTATTCCAAAGGTGTGGGGGGTTTGGAGTTCCCATAAATATGAAGAAATACATATTTCTAGCTCATGAAGGCAAGCTCTTAGGTCACATTGTTTCAAAAAAAGTCCATAAAGGGTTAAAACAATTTGAGCATTGCCATTTCCAAGTCATAAAAAATCTCTCTAGATTTCCTTAGCGAGAATAAATTTTGTCATCATTTTTATGCTTGATTTTGCTAATATTGTCAAGCCAATAATGCTAATGTTGAAAAAGATCATGGAATTTAAGTGGATAGTGGAAGGCAAAGCAAGTTTTGAAGCTATCAAGGATGTCATATCTTGAGCTCAAAATCTCATCAACTTGGATTTATCCAAAGACTTCATGCTCTATGCTTTCAGTGGTTTAGACATAATTTCCACACTATATGTTAAGAAAAAAACAGGGATCCAAACAACCTATTTCCTTCTTCAGTCAAGGTTTACAGGACTATGAAGTTAGGTACTCCTTCATTGAGAAACATTTTCTTCCAGTCATCAGGAGTTTACAGAAATTCAAACACTTGGTTTCAAACAATAGAATTCAGCTTGTAGAATCCCATGCGAGAGTCAAGCAATTCCTTTTTAAAAAGGATTTGAACGAGAAACAGGTAGGATGGAACACTTGTGTCATTGAATATGAGATTTAGATCAAGCTCACTAAAGTGGTCTATGGAAAGGGCTTGTGTGAAAAATTGGCTTCAAGTCAACAGATTGACACAAAGGATGAAAAGGAGGTTGTTTTGGTGCTACGGGATAATCACGAACAAGAAAATTATAATGCACCTACTCCTTTTTGGACTCAATACATGATACATTTCCTACAAAAAGGTCGTTATGCTCCTGAAATGAAAAAATCAAAGATGAGATATTTCATACTTTAAGCCATCCCATATGTGCTTATTGAGAGGATTTTGTTCAAGAAGGTCATCAATGGAGTTATATTGAGGTGCATTGGAACCAATCAGGTTGAAAATGTGCTACAAGAGTTTCATGATGAAGATGGCAGAGGTCATTTTTCCCTGTGGGTGAAAAATCTCAAGATAATAAAGGAAGGTTATTATTGGTCCATGGTGTTCAATGAATGCTACACTTGGATTAAGAAATGTAAAACATTTCCAGTCTTCAAAAGAAAAGAACGGCTAGTAGACATTCCATTGCATCTTATTTCAGTTGACTAGTCATTCATGTAATGTAGATTATACCTCATTGGGGTCATTAGTCTTAATTTGAGCCAACGTCAAAGTGGATCCTAACAACAAAAAATAATTCACCAAATGGATCGAGGCAGTAGCAATCAAGAAAGGAAATGAGTCTACCATACTAGAATTCTATAAAGGGATAATGAAAAGGTTCGGTTTACCAAAAAATATTATATCAAAAAATGCTCTATCATTCCTAGGTTCCAAGATCAAAGAATCAGTTGTTAGGAACAAAATCTATTTGAGCACTTCTTCTAACTATTACCCCTAGGATAATGGGCAAGCAGAGTCCACAATTTTTTTAAAAAATATTATAAGGAGTACTCTGGATGAAAACCAGAGCACATGTAATACCAAGCTCAAATCAGCCTTGTGGGCTCATAGGATAACTCTAAAGAGGTCAATAGGAAACTCTCCATAAATGCTAGGTCACAGCAATGAAGCACTGTTACCTATATCACTAGAGTTTCCCATATTAGAGCTCATGAAACAACTTCGGTTGTTGTAAGTTGAACCTATGAAGTCTAGGTATATGGAGCTGATGTAGTTGGAAGAAACAAGAGAACATGCAATGCAAACCATTAAGAAAGATCATACCTTAGTCAAGAGGTCATTTGATAAGAAAGCTAAAGCAAAGACCTTGCAAGAGGGGGATCTAGTTCTAAAGTGGGATGCAAATCGGGAAAAACCAGGAAGGCATTCAAATTTTGACACCATTTTAAGTGACACCTTCATGGTCATAGGTTATAAGAGTAGTAACTTCTTCCAACCATGTGTTTTTGATGTAGAAGAACTTCCGATTCTGGTTAACACAATCTATCTCAAACATTGCTACTGAAAGTAAAATTTTCACCCTTGTGTATCTTAGTTTAGGACTTTAAATTAGTCTATGTGTGTATGCACATTTTCTTGTTGTAGATTAGGTTTCAATTTCCCTAAGTGCCTTAGTCACAGGTTTTATTGTTCATAGTTTTATCATTGTGCATTTCAGTGTGCTTCCTAAAGTGAATGTTGTAACAGGAAAAAGTTCATACTTTTAAGGAATAGTTGTTGATTTGAAAACAAAACAAATTTCAAGCAACTAAAATTAGGATTAAGGATAGGTTTCACTAAGTTCTCATTCTTTGAGTCCTTCAAGTTCAATCACAAGTGAACTTCTAAGCATCCCCGTTGAATCAGAAAGTAGCCTTAACAACATGTCGCGATTGGAAATTTCAGAAGAAAGAGAAAAGCCAAGTTTTAGTAGAGTTTCATGATTTAATAACTTAGAAATTGTCTTATTTAAAACTTTGCAGTGTGCAACACTTGCCAAGAATAATCAGTGTATAATTCATACTTTGTGGAATAAGGTTTCATGTCACTCCACTTCAGTATCGTAAACCATGGTTGCAGAGAGGAATAAGGAATATCCCATATCAAGGAAATTTTCCACTCTCATAAATCTTAAATCCAAGACTTTCTTATGATGATTGAGGGTGTGAGTGAGAAGAACATGTACAAGATCGTCAATGTGAAGGAAGTTTTTGGGTTTCAATTGTAATAGGTTGAAGCTCAGTTTACAGGGATACAATGAATCTGTTCTGAATGGATATGGTTAGGCTACTGGTAAAGAAAATCTAACAGGAAGATGTCCTCATGAGTCACCAAATTGTTGAAAATTCTTTCCCACTAGGAAAAACTTGCCAACCTAGGCCTACATCCGACCTTAAGAAATGATCGAAAATGGCCCATGGTAGGAGACTACAATATTTCAAGTTTCGAGGCACTCATTGTACCTTCCTCAGTCTAGAAATATTGAAAATCTGCTTAAAAGTGCAAGAAATATGATAAAATTCCCTCTGAGGGCTTGTAAGGGGATTGAGCTCAAAAGAGATCATCAGGAAGCTCCACGAGCTCATATCTTGAAAATGGGACCGTTTTGAATTTTTTCCCAACACGAGCCTAGTTCTGTAACACATGGCAAGCAACTCGACATTCGGGATTGGTAGATGGAGTGACACGAGAAGATTGCAGGGCCTAGGGATTAGATCTCGGTGATGGTTTCAATGGTGAGTAGGTTGAAGGACCAGGGAACTAATATCCCCAAGCTTGGATAAGGAAAGTGCATCATGAGGGAGATGTATGAGGTAGGTGGGATTCACTCGATACAGAGGGAATGAGCTTGTTAGGGCTTGGGGATTGTACACAGAAAGGGAAGCTCATAATAAGCTCGACGTTAGAAACATGGCGGGCTAGAAACTACCATTGAAATATGTTATAAGGTAAAGGGATCAAATTAAAAAGTGTGTCAATGAAATGTGGTTGGGATAGATGGATGGTGGGCTGGGCTAAATGAAGTTGGCTAGGGGGGCAATTCAACTCAGCCATGACTGATTAATAGAGCTCGGGGTGGATGAAATTGGCTCTCATTAGCCATAAAAATACAAGTGAAGCACTCAGTCGAACCAAGAAAGTCTCTAGTGCGAAGTCAGAGGTGCTTACTTTGGGTATTCGGGGATTTGGAATTTTGGGGGTTCGACGAGTCAAGACCATTTGAAGAGAGAAGCTCGAGATCTCCGATAACATGATAGCCCAAAACCCAATTTTTTTGTGGTCAACCCAATGATGAGCGAGTCAACTTCAGAGTTTTAGGGTGGGTGATTTTAGGAAACAATGAGCCAAAACCCCAAAAAATCAGGTCAGCAAAGTCGAAATCCACGGACCCCAAAGGTCTGAAACGGTGAGGTATGACGTCACAAGTTAGAGCATTTTGGGTTTCAGGAAGCTCAATTTCAGAGGTTTTGTTCGGATTTCAAAGGTGTAGATGCTAGAAATGGGCATGGAGAGAAGTTTGCAGGGCTCAGGCCCAAAACCTTAAAGAAAAGAAAACTCCCACCCAAGCATTTTGAAACCCATCAGTTTGTATCGAAGGTTGAATCGACATCATGAATCTACTGGGTATGTGAATGGTGTGCATTAAGGCTCATGTAGAGCTGCTTACATGGGGAACCAACCCAAATTTAATATGTATAGATCAGTTGGTGAAACAAAAACTCGGGAGTCAGGGAAATTTTTCTGGTAGGTGGGAATGTAGCTCAGTGGAGCTCAAGGAACCTAAAACCATGCCCAAAATTTAAACTGTAATAACCTTAGCATATATTCATCAATTTTAGAAAAAGTATAGTTGTTGGAAAGATGATTTTGGGGTCTTCAACATGGAGTAGCTGGAAACAAGAAATTAATGGTTTTGGTGGGTGAAAAATAATCATGAATCTATAGGAGGTATGATTTAGGCCAAGGTGCAATCAGGGCCAATTTCTTCTTGTCCAAGGTAAAATCCATTAATGGATCAGGATCTTGAAGATCTTCAAGCACCCATTATAGATTAAACAATGAATTTTTATGGGTTTTGGAGAAATTTCGTGATTTGTTTTGTCTCTCTCTCATCCCTTAAAAATTCTTCTATAAATTGTAAGGAGGGGGAATATTACAAAAGGTTGGATGTTTTACCTTTTCCCTTCCCTTATTTTCTTGTCTAAGAGAAAATATGTGGATCTCAAGCCTCCTTTTGAAATTGTAATGTTTTTTTATGCTTTTTGGCCACCTTTTAAGGCATTGTATCAACTTGTCAAGAAATAGAACAAATCTATGGATTACCCTGAACCCTCCTTTGTGTTATTGTCTTTATCTGATCTCTCATTACAACTTAGGCTATTTTTCTATGTTTTAATTATATTATAGATATCAATGGATTTTGTTTACTGGTGGATGGATTTGTAACAATTAATTGATCTATGGTATGTATTCATTCTCTTGAATCTTTTTTTTTTCATCAACACGCAAGTGTAAATTATCCAACATTCTTTATTGGTACATCACCTCCAATTAGATTAGGTTTATATTCTTAAAATCATTCTATCTCTGACTCCTTGGAAAAATTAGGGTAGGATTATATTAGTATCTATAAATTATGCATGTGGTGTCTAGATTTAGAAAGAGCGTCCTGCCTTTCTCTAGAGAGCTTTCCCGATTCGCAAAGTCCCACACTTTGGGAAAAGATCCATGTTGTGCAATCACATTGAATGCCCCATATATAATCAGGTAATTCGAGGGTGCTCTAATTTTGCATGAACACCAAATTTACACTTTATTTCTTGTAACTTATTTTATGTAGTTTTTTTAAGCTTGACAAATTGCAGCAAAGAAGGCAATGTGTTTACAGTATATGATAATTGAACCCCTGTAGCAACTACACATACGAGTGAAGGAATATTTTATCTGTCATTCAATCTATATATATATATATATATATATATATATATATATATATATTTCTATGGCATCAAGGTTTTTGTTAGGAGGATATTTAATTTATTAGATAAGGTGTTGACATGAACAAAAACCTGGAAATATAAATTTGGGAATCAAAGCCTTAAATTTCCCACACCTATTCCATACTTAGATTGTTCCAAGCTAAATAACATTTTCTATTTTCATTCACTGTATCATAGTGACCTTTCTACAATAATTTAAATGCATGGAATCTATGCTTAAATGAGAGAAAATTAAAAATTAAAAATTAAAAAAATCCAATAGGTTTTACGTTTGAAAGTGACCACAATGGTTGCTTAGTATAGCATTTTTTATTACCATTTAAATTTCAAAGATCAATAATTCTAGGAGAATAGTTTATACATGAAAAAATCAGCATTAATTGAGCCACTCCATTTTAATATCAATTAATTTTTAAGTGACGTAAAAAATTTGCGAAGATCTCTTTACATATATCTAGGTCTTTTAAAAAAATATTTCATACGAAGGATAAAATAAGTAGAGAATTTTTGTGGGAGGATAGGATCAAATAGGTATCGGCTAACATGTATCCACATAATAAAATATTATATTGTGAATGTACTTAGGGAATGAAATCGACGGTGGTGGGGATGTAGATGCAACTATGCAAACAGGAAACACCATATTCAATGTTTAGAGTGGTCACCCAGTCAACACCTATATAACATTTTTGTCAGTTATAGAAATGTAGTGTTTGGCCTAATTCATGGAGAAATCAAGATCACATTGATCTGGTCTAGCTAGTAATGCCTCTGTAGCGATGGTTTTTGAGTTTTTTAAGGGTTTTAATTCCATGCATGCAAAAATGGGAATCATTCCCAAAAATGGACTTGGAACTATGTATTAATTGTTGGAGTGTTAGTCAATTTTAACCAGTCTAGAAAAACACTGGTGTAAGTGGATGTTAAATCAGTTGTAGAATGTTTATGTCATGTAGGATCCTTAGGTCTCTACATTGAAATAAATATTTTTAATTAAAATATCAAAAATTTATGGATGAAAAAACCAAGTATCCACTGTGAAAATATGTAGACAAAGTGTATTTTTCCATACTGTTAATTTCTATCTAGATAGGATCCGAGCAATGCAATCCCTGAGCAATGTAAGAACACTAACACAAAATCCAATAGGGGAAACACCTTGGATGTAATAAGTATAATATTTTTCATATCATAATGAAATATTATAAAAAAATCTCCACATATAAGGAAAAAAAGAAATGTAGGTGAATTTGTTTTGTTTTGAAGGTTATTTCACCTTTTTGCTTTTACAAAGAGAAAATAACCCTTTCTGAATTTTTTGTAATATTTAACTGGGCTATTTTGGACTAAATAAACCACTACCCCCTCCTCTATCCTCCCTCCCCAAAATTGAATAGTTTTTAAAATTTAAAAAAAAAACCATTTACTGGGAAAAATGCATTTTGAATTCTTTAACCCCCCTTAGGAGGTGAATCCGTTTGTTTTTTTAAATAGACCCTTTTTAAATAAAAATGTATAGAAATTCTTTGGGTGTGAACTCCACACATTTTTTATAGGAAGGAATTATCTTCAAGGATATATCCACTTATGTAGTTTTATATTTATCTCTAAATATATCGAGGAAACAATTAAGCATGAAAGACGAAGTGTCTATTTTAAATAACTAAAATAAAGAAATGGTAAATGTTAAGTGATTGAAAATCATAAGATTTGATCCATAATTTTCTCATCTTGTTGTGATAGTTTCAAGGAATCGATATGATGTCGTGTAATGAAAGGGCCTATAGATTTTAAACTATAGATTTTAAACAATAAATCTATTTGATTTTGTTTTAAAAATAAAAGTATTCATTCTCTAACGTATACCTATTAGGGCTGTGACTAATATGATATATCAATACCCAATTAGGTTAGATTGTGGGCCATTTTTATTGACATTTCTCTCACCTATGACTTTCTTAGAGTAGAGAAGAACGTGGCCACTAAATACGGATCAACCACCTTTGTCGAAGTGTTGTTTATCAAAATTAGAACATTTTACTATAGGTTACTGTTATGATATATATCTTCCACCATGAAGAGGTGCTTAACATTTCCATTATATGCTGCTACTTTTAGAGTTCTTATGTGGATTTTTGTTTGTTAGTAATAGATCCATTATCATGGAATCATTTTTTATGTTGGCTAAACTTACCACCTTGAATTTTACATGGTTTAATGGATATGAAAATGTTTAAAGTGAGGTTCTGGCTCACATATCTAAGAACACACCAAGCTAGGAACTCAAGAAAGAGTCGATCTAGGAATCAATGGTAAGAAAATTGAGCTCATTCAAGAACTCATTTGGGAAAGAATAAATCACCAATTGATTATAATACAACAAGAGATCTCAAAAACTTGCAACTTTCGTCATTTTCATGTACAAAACTCAACAAAAGAAACTTGAGGATATGTCATGCTCGAGCTTGTTTAGTGAAACTAGTATAAAGATGAACATGGGCTTGATTCAGAGCTTGATTTGAATTATTATTTTTCCTTTTTCATTGTAACTTGGTTTAGATGTATCTCCCACGAGTAGTTTTATAATATCTTGTGGACCTAATTGGGGCCCAAGTTTTTTTATAAATGTGTATTTTTTTGAAAAATTATGTATGCTCCAACTTATAGGAGAGAAAATGTTTTCTATCCAAATAAAGTTTCAAAAAATTGGTGTAGGGGAATTTCGTTAGGGAAAAACTTAGAGTGAGTGTACCTAAGGGTTCATCCTCTTTGAATTCTCTTTCTCCCATATTTCCTAAACCTTCGTAACATTCCCTAATAATAGGTAAGATTTGATGGTGTACGCATATGTATATTTTCATTTAAAAAATCATTATTTCTTAAAAGAGACGAGAACCTTTAATAGAGATGCACAAAAAAATGAGAATTACATTAATAATAAACATAAGAAACTATTTATAGGTACTAGAAAATAGAGTTAAAAGTAACATTCCCTAATAACAGACCAAATATGATGCAGTAAGCATATGCATATTTTCATGTAAAAAATCATTATTTCATACAAGACATGAGAAAATTTAATAGAGATGCACAAAAAAATTGAGAATTACATTAATAATAAACATGTGAAACTATTGATAGGTATTGGAAAATAGAGTTAAAAGTTATTTAAAACACTAAAACAACATCACAAACACGTCAAAAATTTCCCAAAATAGAACTAACAAAATTTCAAATATAGAGTCATATACAAACAAAATAACATGAAACCATCTTCTTATACAAGTAGAAAACTCTAACATTAACACTGAATCAACACACTAAACATGTACTTTATTGATTATAATGATTAAAAGAGATATAGTAATTAAATAATTAGATATTAATTATTCTTATTCTATCATGAAAGTGGGTTTTCAATGAGTTCAAAATGCAAGAAAATTTATAAAAGTATAGGGATTTCTTAGTTGCCAAATAATTCTCTCGTTTCAAGGTTTTTCACATTGATGAGATTTTTTCTCCATTCGTAAAGCTTATATGTATTTGAGCTATTGTTAAAAAATATGATTTGAATTTAAATCGTATGGATATAAAAACAACATTTCTACATTGAAAAATGGAAGATGAAATATACATGATCCATCCATATATTTTAAGATTCGAGGGAAAGGAAGATTCGGTTTGTCTGTTTAAGAAGTCATTGTATGACCTTAAATAATCACCAAGTATGTGAAATTGGAAGCTTCACAAGTATGTCAAAAAAATTATCTTTGAAATAAGTATGACACATGTGTTTGTGTTCATAGTGTTGTTTGTGGATGAAATGTTGTTGATTGGGAACAACAAGAATATTATTAAAGTGAAGAAAAATCTATTTGTGTAGTTCGACATGAATGATTTTGATGACACAAAATTCACTTTGTGTGTGAAGATCAATAGGGAAGATATGATTAGAAATCTTTAGCTTAATTGAGTATGTATGTAAATATGATGTCAATAATGAAGGAAAAAAACAAATGTATAATCTCTTTCAAGTTGTTTTGATACTCTCATTAAAAATTTTCAAAATACAGAAGAACCACATGGCTTAGGTTCCATATGTTTGTATGGTAGGAATTTTCATGTATGCAATGGCATGCACAAATACCTGACTTGCCACATGTAGTGGTAGTTTCTAGAGTATATATGTGCAATTCAAGAAAATACAATGGAAATGTGATCAAGTGAATCCACATATATTTGTGTGAAACTTCTTAACGTGTTATTTTCTATCAAGGTGATGTTTCTTCACAATGAAATATTATTTAATGTTCCTCAAGGAAGAAAGTATACATGGTTTTTTGCAATCTAACTATAGTGGACATCTTAGTGTATGAAGGTCCACCAATGAGTACATTTTACACTTGATCATTGAGGAGAAATTAGATGACCAAGAATCAAGTGAGTGTTGTTACATATAACACATAGGTTTAAATCATGGAAATTATCATGTGTAAAAGGAAGTGGTATGGATTCAATTATTATGTTCCTCAGTTGGGTTCATTCAAAAATATGAAAGGATGGGATGTATTTCCGAGAGTGGAATTTATCTGGAAAAGAAACTATAGTATCACTCTCAAATAATTTATGTGCAATATAATTTTATAAGGAAAATAACTGAGGATAATTTGATGCTATTGGAAAATGTTGGGACAGAGGGTAATGTAGTGGATCCGTTGACAAACGAGGTGTGTACTAAGAGTCTTACTTGGTGAAAGGAAGAAATTGGCTTAGTAGTCCATCACTAGCATACAAGGTGTTTGTTGTCTCCTCAATGAAAAATACTCATCATGTGGGAAATTTTTGGAATATGTCTCATGGATTCCATGCATTGAATTAGTCTATAGGTAATAGAATTGACACTTGTTAGTAGGTAAACTATGAATTATGTGGAAAAAGTAATGGATCTAATATATAAAAAAAATTAATTCTTTAGCGTAAGATGACTTGTGATGAAAGAGCGTGTTATTTTAAGGGGGTGCAAATTATATAAAGAGTGTTCTCTCTCTATGGGAGAGGTTAGAAAAAAATTTGTATAATTTTATGATCATTCTAGATATGCAAAGGTGAAGTTAGTGCGAGTTAGTGTTCAAAGGTTACACACTGGAATAAGATTGTGTGTTTACGTAGGTCTAGTATTATAGTGGCTTAAATGTTTTATATTGTATATGTAAGATAGTTTAAATTAATACAATGAGCAAGGTTCTAATTGCATTTTCTATACTAACTTCGGTTTTCCTAGAATAAATATTATATCTCTTTTATTTCTGCACAATTTAATTAGTTAGATCTTTACTTGATTGTCTCTGTATTTTATTTATTGCATATTGATGTTTGAAATCCCAAACACTACAAAAATATGTAACCCAAAAAACAATCTCAAACATATAAAGCCACTAATCATCATTCAACAAGAACTTTTTCCAATAATCACCTTTAGCTAAGTAGCTACAATTAAAGGGCATCCACGTCGTCAAAATCACAAAAGGCACAATCTTAGCTTCAACCGTTTCAATTTTCCTATCGGGTATCTTCATGCCTTAGACTCAACAAGACTTGATCAGTAGTGGACTTATTCAAATCCTATCAAGTTCACCAATGAACCAAGGGCCATTCGATAAATTTGACATTTGTATATCTATAACATTATTAAGGGAAAACCGACAACATTAAAATTCGTAAACAATGTGGCAATATTCGGTAGAGTTTTAACATGTATAGAAAATGTGTTTGGTCGTATTCTTACTTGACCTTTAGCATACGAATATTCACATAAATTACTTTTTGAAAGGGAAATTACACTGAAACGAATGCCAAGAAAACTTTGTGGCTACCATTCTAAACCTTGGAACATTTTACTATAGGTTATTGTTATGATATAGTTCTTGCTTCATGAAGAGGTGCTTAAGATTTCCATTGTATGCTACTTATTTTGCGGTTTTTTTGTGGGTTTGTTTTTGTTAGTAATAGATCCATTGTCATGGAATCATTTTTAATGTTGGAGAAACTTACCACCTTGCATTTTATTCGGCTTAATGGATATGAAAATGTTTTACAGTGAGGGTCTAGTTCACATATCTAATAACACCAAGCTAGGGTCAATCTAGGAATCAATGGTAAGAAAATGGATCTCATTCAAGAACTCATTTGGGAAAGAAGAAAACTCCAATTGGTTATAATGCAAGAAGAGAGATCAAAAACTTTCAAGTTTATTCATTTTCATGTACACAACTCAACAAAAGAAACTTGAGGATATGTCATGCGCGGGCTTGTTTAGTGAAACTAGTATAAGGATGAATGTGGACTTGATTCAAAGCTTGATATGAACTACTATGTGTCCTTTGTCATTGTAACTTGGTTTAGATGTATCTCACACGAGTATTTTTATAATATCTTGTGGACCTAATTGGGGCCCAATTTTTTCTATAAATGTGTATTTATTTTAAAAAGTATGTATGCTCCAATTTATAGGAGATTTTTTTTTCCTATCCAAATAAAGTTTAGGAAAATTGGTGCAGGGGAACATCGGTAGGGATAAACTTAGAATGAGGGTACCTAAGATTTCCTCCTTTTTGTTTTCTCTTTCTCCAAGATTTCCTAAACCTTCGTAACATTCCATAATAACAGACCAAATCTAATGTGGTAAGCATATGCATATTTTCATGTAAAAAATCATTATTTCATACAAGACATGAGAACGTTTAATAGAGATGCACAAAACATGTGAGAATTACATTAATAATAAACACGTGAAAATATTTATAGGTATTGGAAAATAGAGTTAAAAGTTATTTAAAACACTAAAACAACATCACAACATATCAAACATTTCCCAAAATAGAGTGAATAGAATTTCAAATATATATTTATATAAAAACAAAATAAGATGAAACCATGTGCTTATACAAGTACAACACTCTAACATTAACAGTGAATCAACACACTAAACATGTCCTTTATTGAGTATAATGATTAAAAGAGATATAGTATTTACATAATTAAATATTAATTATTCTTATTCTATCATGAAAGTGGGTTTTCAATAAGAAGTTCAAAATTAAAGGAAAATTATACAAGTATATGGATTTCTTAGTTGCCAAATAATTCTCTCGTTTCAAGGTTTTTCACTTTGTTGAGATTTTTTCTCCATTCGCACAGTTGACATATTAGATTTATTTGAGCTATTGTTAATACATATGTTTTGAAGTTAAATCAGATGGATATCAAAACAACATTTCTACATTGATAGATGGAAGATGAAATACACATGATCCATCCATATATGTCAATATTTGAGGGAAAGGAAGACTTGGTTTTTCTCTTTAAGCTGTCATTGTATGACCTTAAACAATCACTAAGGATGTGAAATCAGAAGCTTCACAACTATGTAAACAAAATTATCTTTGAAATAAGTATGACACATGCATTTGTGTTCATAGTGTTGTATGTGGATGAAATGTTTTTGATTGGGAACAACAAGAATATTATTAGAGTGAAGAAAAATCTATTTGTGTAGTTTGACATGGATGATCTTGATGACACAAAACTCACTCAGTGTGTGGATATCAATAGGGAACATATGAATAGAAAACTTTAGCTCAATAGAGTATGTATGTGAATATGATGTCAAGAATGAAGGAAGAAAACCAATGTATAATATCTTTCAAGTTATTTCGATACTCTCATTAAACAATTTGAAAATACACAATAATCACATGGCTTAGAATCCATATGTTTGTGTGGTAGGAATTGTCATGTATGTAATGGCATGCACAAATGCCTGACTTTGCAGATGTAGTGGTAGTGTCTAGATTATATATGTGCAATTCAAGAAAATAGCATGACAATGTGATCAAGTGAATCCTCATATATTTGTGTGGAACTTCTCAGTGTGTTATTTTATATCAAGGTGATGTTTCATGACGATGAAATATTATTTTATGTTCCTCAAGGAAGAAAGTATACATGGTTTTTTGGATTCTAACTAGAGTGGAGATCTTACTCTATGAAGGTCCACCAATGGGTACATTTTAGACTTGTTCATTGAGATGAAATTAGATGACCAAGAATCAAGTGAGTGTTGTTACATATAACACATAGGTTTAAATCATGGAAGATACTATGTTCAAGGAAGTGGTATGGATTCAATGATTATGTTCCTCAATTTTGTTCATTCAAAAATATGTAAAGATGGGATGAACTTCCCATAGTGCAATTTATCTTGAAAAGAATCGGTAGTATCACTCTCAAATAATTGATGTGTAATATAATTTGATAAGGAAAATAACTAAGGATAAGAGGCTACTATTGGAAAATGTGGGGACAAAAAGCTAATGTAGTGGATCCATTGACAAAGGAACTGTGTGCTAAAAAGCTTACTTGGTGAAACAAAGAAATGGGCTTAGCAGTCCATCACTAGTAGACAATGTGTTTGTTATCTCCTTAATGAAAAATACTCAACATGTGGGAAATTGTTGGAATATGTCTCATGCCTTCCATGCATTGAATTAGTCTAGAGGTAATAGAATTGACACTTATTAGTAGTTAAACTATGAATCATGTGGAAAAAGTAAAGGTTCTAATATAATATTTATTTTCATTCTTCAACATAAGATGACTTCTGATGAAAGAGAGTGTTATTTTAAGGAGGTGCACAACTATATAACGATTGTTCTCTCTATGGGAGAGGTTAGACAATTTTTTTTATAATTTTATGATTATTCTACATATGGAAAGGAGAGGTTAGTGCGAGTTAGTGGTCAAAGGTTACACACTAGAATAGGATTGACTATATATGTAGGTCTAGTATTATAGTGGCTTAAATGATTTATATTGTATATGTAGGATAGTTTATATTAATACAATGAGCAAGGTTCTAGTTGCATTTTCTATTCTAACTTGGGTTTTTCTAGAATGATATTATATCTCGTTTCTTTCTGCACCATTTAATTAGTTAGACGTTTAGTTGTCTTTGTATTTTATTTATTGCATATTGATTTTTTAAATTCCAAACACTACAAAAATACGCAATCCAAAAAACATTCTCAAACATATAAAGCCGATAATCATCATTCAACAAGATTTTTTTTGTTTATTGGGAAAGTGGACTCAATTGGCCAACAGATTAGTAATCACCTTCAACTAAGTTCTCCTGTCGGGTAACTTCAGGATTTACACTCAGCAAGACTTGATCAGTAGTGGACTTATTCAAAACCTATCAAGGTCACCAATGAACCAAGGGCCCTTCGATAAATTTGACATTTGTATATCTATAACATTATTAAGGAAGAACCGACAAAATTAAAGTAAACAATGTGGCATAGAAAATGTGTTCGGTCATATTCTTACTTGACATTTAGCATACGCATATTCACAGAAATTGCTTTTCGAAAGGGAAATTGCACCGAAAAGAATGCCAAGAAAACTTTGTGGCCACAATTCCCACATAATTCAATGTGACCGTCGCCGACTTGCGTGCTTCTCAGAACATTGAATCAGCAAAGCCATTATGAATGAATTGATGAGATTGACATAAAATTTGGAAGTCAACAGAAAACGTTAAAAGGTCTTGTTACGTAGCAGGGAAGGCATGATTGAACGTGTGGAATGGAAATCATATGGACATGATATTCGAAAAGAAAATTCACACTTCTACCGCCTCGTACACGGTATCAAATTTCAAAGACTCGATTCCGATTAAGAAAGTTATATAAAGATGTGAATAATTCAATGAAAATTCTCAATACATAATAATCAATGAAAGGAACTTGAGGATGTGAATATTTTCCTTCATCGTTAGTCTTAAGTTGACCCCGACTGCATAGGCTTTAGAATGAAATGATTGAGAAATTTAATATAATTTACATATTAATAATTGGGTATGTTGAAGGTGAAGTGATGAAGAAGTAAAATTTGAAGGTGGGAAATGTTGTAGGAGGAAGAGGGCAATGAAGAAGGGGTTAAAGGGAGGAGAAATGAAAGGGTGGAGAAAATATTGGGGGGACATGGAAATCATATGGACACGATATTTGAAAACAAAATTCACACAAAGAAGTAAATAACTCCTTGAAAATTCTCGCAGAAAATAATAAATGAAAGGGACTTGAGGATGTGAATAATTTCTTTCATTGTTAGTCTTACTTTTTTTTTCCCGATTCCATAGGCTATAGAGTGAAATGATTGAGAAATTTAATATAATTAATATATTAGCAATCACACGCAAATAGTGCGTTGGGGAGCTCGAAGGGGAAGCGATGAAGAAGTAAAATTGTAAGGTTTGAAATGTTTTAGTAGGAAGAGGGCAATGAATAAGGGGTTACTGGGAGGAGAATTGAAAGGGTGGGGAAAATGTAGTGGGGGGTAATATAAAACTCTTCTTTCATACAACCGGGAACATATGAACTATGTGCCAATTTTGTCAATCACTTGAAGGAGAAAACTGATGTGCTGCGTAGATCAATAGTGCCAATGTCAATATTGGAAAATGTTAAGTAGTAATTAAGTAGAAGCCATTGGTGCATTGCATGGAGAGACTGACGTATTGGTCCCCACATAGAGTCTCATTTGCCACCCCTTGTAGCAAGGGAAAATTTCAAATTCTCAAACTTCAAACATTGCATATTTGACACATAGAAAGAGTGTGCTTAGTGTTCCTTATGTCAATGATTTAATGCACATTTGTGATCAGGGTTTCTCTTTAACATTTATAGTAGTGATTAGGGTTCCCCTCATCAACAGTCTACATTACAACATATGTCAATGACATGTATTGAAAAACCTCAAGCTTTTGTTTTCACGATTCATGTGAGGAACAACTACCGATAATCCCATTTGAAAATGCCCATAAATATAATAACTGTTTGAGGTGTTGGAAAAAGACAAAATAATTCTTGCATGTGCACCTCTGTCCTCCTTTAATGCTTTGGCTCACCAAAGGTTATAAATAGGGAGCATTTGCATTTGGCAATTATAATTTGGTTGATCATTTTGTAGATTATAATCTATTAATGATCTACAAATATCTTGAAATGCATGGAATCTATTGAATGAATGGGTGTCATTCAAATATTGTTGGAAGAGATACATCATCATATGTCAATACATGGGGACCATTATATCCTGCATCATATAACCATTTAGAGATTTAAGTAATGAAATGTTTAACCATTGCACACATAGAGAAAAATTAGGTTAGTTGAGGGAAAATGCAAAGTCATGTGCTCACTTTAGTGGTGCGAGGAGATATTAGATGTGAATAGGTTTGAATCAAAATAATCCATAATTGATCCATGTTGCGATACATTATTGAGAACAAAGGATGGTCAATGCAAAGACTAAAGAATCTTGATCATGATACCAAATGCAAATCTAATACTAATTGAACTCAAGGGATAAGGTTGAGCTCATCAAAAGTACAATAATAATTTTTAGTATGATAAGAAAAATATCATAGGGATAAGAAATAATTGGTAGATGAGTTTTAATATTATAATTCCTACTATTAACTGTGTCGATATGTACCATTTGCTATTCATTAGCATGGTTGTAGTATTGTGGGTCCTCAATTAGGGAGGTCAAGATGTTATATCAATATGTGAATGACCAAATTGACATGAAATTTTAATGTTAGAGTCTTAATCTCACGTATTAGTGGGAGAACGATAAAAAATGTGACTTTAAGAGGCTCATCATCATCATCAACAAACTATATTCCTAAGATAATTTTTTCTCTTTAGACTTTGTAGTATGAGAAATGACGTTTACCTAGACCATATACCATAATTATCAAAGATCAGAGAGATCACGTATTAATTTCGATGTAGTACAATAGACAACACAAACTTGGGATATCCATGTGTGTAATAGAGGTAAAAAATATGAGGGCCTCTCCCCTACCACAATTTTTTTTTTTAATCTAAAATCTAATGAAATTTGATGTGGTAAAGCTCAAAGTACACTTGAATAAAACACAAGAAGAATTTGAAAAAACTATGGACCAGTTGCACTATACCTTTATATGGCTGGTTTCCATGCTAGATTCTTCTAATATTTAGGTGTCAAAGGAAATTTGATTATAGGTGAATTAGTTTTTCTTTTTGATAAATATGACATATTTGCAGAAAATTAATTACAGGAAAAAATAAGCATGTGGAAATGTTACATTAAGAGGCTCATCATTATCATCATCTATCACAATAAACAATCAACAATTTTTCATACAATTATATTTTATTGAATTTGTGGTCTAATTATCTTGGATAGGAAGGAACATGTAATTATGGTAGTACAAAACTATAAACAACATAGGTGGGAGATCCATGTCTATTTTAGATGCAACAACTATGATGTGTTTCCCCTACCTCTCATACCCCCATTTTCAAAATCAACGATTTCATGAAATTTGAAGCATTCAAGGTTAATATAAATTCTTTTTCGCATGTTGTTGCATTGGTTTTTTCAAGGATGCAAAACCTCATTAATGACAAAGTGGATGATGGAGTTTGGTCAGATCATGTTAAGGAAGATGATCACATGATTATTAAGAGGTACTCATGGTTACACAAGTTGATTAAGTGAGGATGCATTATTCTTGCATGCCTATTCGAGTGTCCTCGCCATCCTATGTGATGGTGCATGGAGAATGAAGGTTATAGTTTTTTTTAGAATAATGTTAACATGATGTAGAACATGTTTTGGGAGTTCTTGGGCACTCACATGAGTTACAAGGTGTAGGTAAAGGTTAATGACTATGATTGAGATGCTTATTTGGAGAAATTATGGCTTTTAGATTTCATGAGGATGAGATATGGAGCTATATGAGCTCATGGATGAATGTATTTTTTGTATAATGATGTTCCAATTATGTTAGGACCAATTAGAGTGTTTTTCTTATGTGTTGTGAGGTTATTTAAGCAAACCCTAGCTTATATAGTGAAAAAACCTAAGGGGTGACTATGGAAGTTAGATAGGATAGAGAGATGGAGATATATATAATGCTTTTTGATTACTAGAGATGTTTTGCATGGTTTTCCTTGAGGTGTGAGAAAAATATGTAGGAATTCTAAAGAAGATTTTACATGTTATGTCAGTTTTTGTGAAATAGGATCAAGAACGATGTCATTTCTGGTTCAATTTGGAACTTTTGATGCTCACCCTAAATTGTGTTCTTTACATGGGACCTTGTGGCCTCAATTATGTTTCTAAATTGATTCTATAAGTTTTCAAAAAATATCTAGTACATTTCATTGTCATTTTTTTATGATCGAATGTTACGAAAGTAAACAAATTGTTATGAGTTTAAAACCCTAACTTGAAAGTGGTTTGTTAGATTTGATTTCTAAGTCATGAATTTTGATTTATAGTTCTTGGATTATGATTAGAAAATACATAGGAATCCTCCACATTTATAGAATGGTAATGTAGACATTATGGTAATGAGTGGACCCCACTCAAACAGTTTAGTTTTTGAAGAAGTTCAGTTTTGGACAAGGTTGTCCAAAGAAGTTGCGAACTAAATGGCCATTATGTGATGTATGTGAGTTTGATTTAATTTCCATGATATTTTTAGGACATTTTCATGCTAATAAATTGTCAAGTATGGTTCATTTAGGTTAACTTGTGAAAGGGAAGTTTTGGGGTAGTTAGAAGCAGACTTTAGTAAAATGGACATTACAGGAGCTACAAAAGGAGTTAGGAGGTTATTCTAGTTGTGGCAGATAGATAATTCAGAGAGCGTCATATTAATATAATTTATGCATGATAAAGAGTTTAGTTTATATGTTTTGTAGGTTATTTTGTGGACAACTTGTTTTTTGGCTTAGAAGGAAAAAATAGATTTTACTGAAAGATTTAGCTGGATAGTGCATGAAATGGACTGGGTGATGCTTGGAAGCACTGGGAATGTGATGAGGGATTAATTTGGAATCCAATGAATCCATTTGTAGGTATTGATAGTATCAATAAGGTTGTTAAACAGTTACATTTTGGAAACTAATTATTGTGAAGCTTGATTTACTAAAGGAAAAAATTAATGTAGTTTGAATGTGAGGTCTTTGAAAGATTTATAACTTTCTTAGATTTTTTTAAAAGGATATTCCATTTCCTTTGAGTTGTCACATGTTATAGTTTACCTTTTTTCAAGTTATCTAGAAGCCAAAACTTGAAGAAATGGTGTTAGAAACATGTGTTTTGTGAAAGCAATCAGGTACTAGACCCATTAAATGAAATAATATTATTGGTTCATGATAATTATGACCATGGATGATTTTTTAATGTCATTTCAATTAGGTATGCTGATTTTTAGATCTTGGATAAATATAGTTTTAGTGTTAGGATATTTTTCTCAATCCGATGATGTAGTTTTGAGAATATTTGGTGCATGGATTAAGGGTTTTGGCTAGGATGCCCTATATGGGTCACTTATAGCTGTTACGAAAAGTATATGGGATTTAAAAAATAATAATTGGTCAAGGAAATGGAGGCAATTTTTTTATTTTGAGTTTGACTTAAGAAGCTTATAAAAGCATAGTTTTAGGTGATTTTGTGAGCTAGTTGTGTGTGTGTGTGTGTGTGTGTGTGTGTGTGTGTGTGTGTGTGTGTGTGTGTGTGTGTGTGTGTGTGTGTGTGTGTGTGTGTGTGTGTGTGTAAGAATTTTTTTCTATGTGAAGTTTTTTTATAGGTGTGTGAGAATGTTTTGAGAAAATAGAATGTGTGTTATAGTGTGAATAATTTTTGTATATTTTTGTGTAAGGTTTTGATGCTTGGATAAGTGAAGGAAGTGCTTGTTTGTACAAGTTTGAAGACCTAGAGTTTCAACAAGGGTTTGAAGGTGTGTGGAGCTGAATCTTGTTATCACCATCAGATGATTTGTTGTATAATATCATTAGTTAAAAATATTGTGTGATTTTTCATATTCATGCAAGTATCTTGTTGTGCATAAATCTTCAAGGGTTTAGGGGTTGGTGCTCCTTGTGGGGTTGGTGCCTCACTAAAGAAATCTCTTTTAATGTGTAATATTCACTTGAGTCTTTGTTGCATGTAATATTAGCAAATTTTTTAGTTGGTTTTCTTCCCCTTGATGGTTTCCCACTTACATCTTGTGACTTTGTGTTTTTCCCTAGCTCATGGTTAATTGTATGAATGGTATATGTTGTTGTGCACACATTAATAAATGGAAAATTGATTATTGGTTTATGTGAGTGATCTAAAATTTGAATTAAATTGTAAGGACTGATTCACCCACTATATTCTTAGTCCATCGTGCTTCCAAAAATTTGTATAAGAGAAAGTCCTTTTGGAGAATTTTGACCACTTGAAATGATATCCTTGAAGCACAAAAGTGGTGAGTGGTTCAGCTATTAGCAAGGCACCACTGTTTGATGAAACAAACTATGATTTTTTGAGTCTAAGGTATAGGACCTATTTTATGTCTCAAGGGTATGATGTTTGGAAAATTGTGGAAGATGGATATATTCCTCGTTCCAGTTCACCTACTAGTGATGTAGAAAAAAATGAAAATGAAAACAATTCTAAGGCCTTTAACATTATCATACATGGTTTTGGAGGATTTGAGTTGGGAAAGGAAATTCATTGCAAGTTAGAAAAAGAGGCATAGGAAAAACTTCAAGTATTGTATGAAGGTAACTCAAAGGTAAGGATTGCTAAGCTTCCAACTTTTAGAAATCAGTTTTAGTCACTTAAGATGAATGATGAAGAATTTTTTTCTACATATCTACTTAGGTTTGAGAAGGATGTCAATAACATAAAAGGGATAGAATAATATGTGAAATAAGAATTAGTCGTTTAGAAGGTTTTGAGATCTATAACTCCTATTTATGATTCAAAAGTTTCTATCATAGAAAAATCAAAGGATTTGACTCAAATAAAGATGGATGAGTTACTTGGGGCTTCGAATACTTATGAGATAAGGATTGTTGACTCTAACACAACTAGGAAAGAGGTTGTTTTTATATCTGAAATTAAAACTAAGAGTAAGAAGAAAAAACAGGTTGAAGATGCTGTTGAAATTGATGATGAAAGAACTATTTATAATGATAGCTAGGAGATTGAAGTTTGGATCTGGAAAATAAAAAGGTAAGATTCCTTATAAATGTTTCAAATGTGGTAAGGTAGGACATTTTTCTGTTAACTATCCTCATAAGCATAAGAAGTAAGATCACGAGTAAGATATAGATCATGATAACAAGTACACGTATGATAAGAGGAAGAAAAACCTTAAGAATTTTGATTGCAAAAATAATGGAAATAAAGTTTTTATATAAAGGAAGATGATTGTTGGTATGATGCTAGTAGTGGTGTTTCATAATTTGAGTCTAAATCTGATTATGAAGATATTGGAAATAAGGTATTTTTCATGACTAATGATGCCAAATAGACTTCTAGTGAAGACTCTTCATTGTTAGGATATTTAATATCAGGTTATTGCATCTATTCTATTCAACATGATGATCATGTCAAAGATAATTTTGAGGGAATTGAAACAGTACTAAAACATGCTAAGAAATAGAAGAAGAAGTCCTAGTCTATGCAGGTCAAACTAGTATGAAAATCAGATGCACAAGCTAGAAGAACAATATAAGTCTGAATCAGCTAAATAAAATGTGTCTATTAGATTGCTATAATTCAATTTTGTATGATAAATATGGTCTGTGCTCAAAATATCAAGAAGATATAGAGTTCACAAAGAATGATCTGCTAGAGGTTAGGAAATACTATGCCATTTTAGAGGTTTGAATAAAGTATCAAGGATCTTGATGATTTCTTAGGAAATCAGTAAGCTGTAGTTGATAAAGCTGGTTTGAGCTTCAAATATAAAATCAAGGAAAATCAATTGAAGGAAGAGGCCCAAGTTTCATGCAATAAATTTTGTGAAACATGTACCAAGGAATAAAATAAGAAGGCAATCATTAAGGACATTGTGAAAGAAAAGCCAACTAGGAAACCTAATGCCTCAAGGTATGAAATAACATTCTATGGATATTTTATACTTGTAATGCATTTTGTCATAGGACAAGAGAAATGTCTTTTAGAGATACGCGTCCATGTAGAGATAATAGGAGTGAGTTTTATAAGAGTATGGTGTTCTACGATTTTGAATAACAAGGTAATGTTCCTATATTTTTCTTGTATAATCCTCCTAGTCAAGATGAAGGTCACAAGGGGAAGAATTCAAAGGTATGTCACAATTGTAATGAGGTTGGTCATGTTCAAGTTTGTTCTTCCATGGATTATAAAGACTAAAAAATAGGTCTCAAGGTTCTCGAGTGCAAGGAGGTAGCTTTCAAATTACTGGATGCATAACTATAGCCAACAAAGAGTTTGGTAACCTGGAAGAGATCATGATATTTTACCAAGTTCATGTTTTGATGGAAGGAAATGAATCATTTAGAGTTCATATTAAAGGAATAATTACAAAGGAATGTTCCAAGTGTCTAAGAGGTATTGTGGCCTCTTCAAGACCTTCTTTGTATATTTCATATGCCTCTATTATGCTTCTTTGAGGTATATCATCCCATATGAAGCACTCGAGTGAGGAGGAGTTGTCTTGGTTAGTGTGTGTGTATCCTCCACATGATCAAAGTATTTCATTTATGTCATTATACATGTTCTTATTAATAAAATGTGGATTGTTCATGTTAGAGTTGTCATAATTTATGCATTGTGGTCCTTTGTGTGTATCTAAGTTCATGTGATTTGAGTTTTTATTTTCTAAGTAAAGATGTATATATATGAGATGACTATCTAAGTGAAAAAGTATTTTTTTTAGTCCTCTAAAAGGTTTATACTGTCATAAATTCATGAGTAGATTCTTCTTGAATTGTAAATGTGTGTATAGCAGTGTTATCTTATATGGTAGTATGTGGTATCTCCAAGTCTCAAAGTTGTGTCATAAATGAAGAGATTGAGTCTATCATGAGCTATAAGTGCATGTTATGTGTGTCAATGAATATATGTTTTATGTGATAGTATAAGATGGTTTCAAAATAATTAATTGTGTGAAGGAACTCTATGATCATGCAATGTCACTCATTGGTGTGTCATCCGAGGATGTTTGATTTCTTGGTGTTCTCATTCATCAGTAAATTTTGTATGTTCATTATTTTATTAGGTGTCCTTATGCCTTGAGAAGAAAAATTGAAGGTGAAATGTGTCATCAAAATGATGAGTAGTTCATATCATTACTTCAAGTCTTCTATGGAGGTGAAGTGGTTAGCTCATGAGAGTTTAAGTGCAAACATATGAAGAGACCAGATATGTAAATTGTTTGCATACTCCCTAATCATGACTAGAGAGTCTCAGGACAACATTTGATGTTGTATAATGTTTGATGTTATGTTTGTTCCTTTCAAATTAAAATGTATGAATATTTTTTTTATCTCAGTCATGCTTGTTCTTGGCATGCTATTGAGTGGTATAGAAGTAATGGTGAGTTTGAAAGCCTAAATTTAGTAGTTCAAAGCTAAAAAATTGGTAAAAATTATGTAGGCATTGTATACTTCAAGATTTAAGATGTATAAATATCTACATTTTGTAAAAATTATAGGAATCCTTTACAGTACCATTAAATTGGCAGTTTGTATGCAAAAAAACTAATAGGAAAAAGGGAAATTGCAACTACGGGTGTGTTTCTTCATGTTTTTTCATCAGGTATCATGAATGTGTAAAAATTTCCTAATGGTTAGTCACAACAAGTGATATTTAGTCAACGAAATGGTGTGTATCAAAATCTAGGTGGAAATCTTTCATGTTGAAGGCCCAAAAATAGTGTACATAGTATAAAGAAGAAAAGTTGGTGTTGTTCCTATCTTCATACCTTATCAGGTTTTAAAAATCAATGAATGATGTACCAAAATACTTGAATGGTTTCTATAAGTTGTGAAATGTCAAATTTTTGTTCCATATTACCTTGATCTTTTGAATCAACAAGTTGCAAAGTATGAAGGTTGAATGTCCACCTACAAGATGGCAAGGCATTAGATGGTGAGTTCTTAGAGATTTTGATGTTTGTACAAGATTATACATCATCTAAGAAAGTATAATAATATATGGAAAGTAGTCCACATGTTTCATATCATGTACATGGTGGATCAAGGATAAGAAAAGTGTATGGAAGTAAGGAAAATTTTGTCTCAAAGGTTTTTTCTTAGCTACTACAAGTATTAAGTGTCCTTCACCTATATTTCCAAGAACTTCCAAACACATGAATTTGTTTTGAAGTTATTGGAAATACCTAGAGAGTTGCATTGCTAAAAAATAGTGAATGGAATGTAAATAATATAGAAGGCATGCAATCTCTCTTATTGACATTCTCAAGACTGAGAAAGAGAGAAGAATGTGCTTCTACAAGCATGATATATTATTCTGGGGCCTATAGGTGACCATTTTTCATGTTTGGAGAATGCTTTGATTGGGAAAAGTAATCAACGTATGTCATTGAAGTTTTTGAAGTCTTTTCATCAAGTTCTAAGTGGTGAATTAAGTATGATCAATAACTAATAGGGTCAAAAGTGGATATCTTGAGTATGAACATGGTTGACTTAGACCTGAGATACTACTTTGGACTATCAGTATACAAAGTAGGTGTGACTTACATGTCATATGTTGGTTCACAATGCTTAATCAGTTTTGATTGACATTAGGCTCACTTGAAGTAACAGATAACAAGTTTGTGGAAAATTCTTGTGACTGTGATAGAGAGAAATATGGCTACACATATGAGAAATGTGTATAGATCAAATAAGTCAGGGGAGCAATTTTTGGGTCTGTATAAGTTATTTTCTTATAGCTATGAGGAGTGTGATAGAGGTTTCAAGTTAGTTGGGTATTAATATGCTTAAGGAGTGTAAATTAAAGGAAATGTGTGCTCAGAGCTTAGTATAAGATTTACCTGAAGTAAAAATATGTGTGGAAGTATCCCTAACATTTTGAAGAGCCTATTAAGAAATGATTCATGTGTTTTTCAATCCTAAAATAACACAAAAAGTGATAAAACATTCCTTAGAATGTAAATCTTTATTTCAAAAAATTGCTACACTATGGTTAAAGGAGCAAAATTACAAGCTATAGGTGTAAGATTATGTGCATGGTCCAAATTAGTCAGGGGGAGAACACATGATTTATTCTAGAAGGTTATATGGTGTTATCAAGGCATTAGAGGTATGGTGTATCTATTTATCCTAATTGGTAAGCATGTTAAAATCAAAATGCTTTATCTAAGTCAGAATATGACAGTCATATATTGAAATGTAGCTTTAGAGATATGCCAAAGTGGGTAAGTAAATTTCTCAATGACATGTTATCAAGGTAAGATGCTCGAATATGTGCTTTTCTAGTTGACGTGGTGGTATTGAGTCTAAGGGAGTAATGGTATGCTATGTATTGGTGTGAATGATGTTCTATAACATGTCAAAGTGGGGTTCAAAGCTAGTGAACTTTTACTTCAGGAACTCCTAGTCCTAGTGTGGTGTGGAGAGCAAGAAATAGTAATGATACAGCCAAGTTTGTTCCTAGAAAAGCAAAGTAAGGTCATGAATGAAGGTATGCATAGCATTTTGGTTCCAAATCAGCATTGTTGACATGTTTCTTGGAGTGTACGGTTCAGGTACAAGTCATCTACAATGACCTGATGAAGGAAAAAACAGAGCTATAAGATGAAATGACTACTTGTGCATGCCTAGAAGCGATTAACTAAAATGTGGAATTATTTTAAGTTAATATAATATAAAGAACAACATTAAATAACATATATATGCATAAAGGAAATGCCCCAAACAATTAATAAATTAGATATGTAAAACCCTAATGTGCAAAGAGAGTTAGAAAGATCTTAGCTTATTTGATGATGCCTCAAGACCATGTGTCAAATAATAAAATGGATGAATATAATGTAAGAACGACCACACATAGAAGCTCTAGAAAAACATAGATATGGACCATAGTAGGCTATGGACTGGGGTGGCTGGAGAGGTACAAGGGTACTCTGTGGGTTCCCTACTTATGAGATAAGGGCACCCTTGGTCTTGTGAATAAGCTCTAAAACCTCCTTTGACGTGTCATTGGATGGTTCACCTTCTTTCAATTCTTGTCGCACTAGCTTTGCTGAAGCTTGGTTGTATGTCACTACAAAGAACTAATGAAGTAGATACTTACCAAAATCCCGAGACATGAGCATAAAACCCCTAAAAATGAAAGATGCAAATGAAGGAGTCGAGACTATACTCAATTGCAACAATGGTGGACTTAATAACTAAGAGATTAAACTACATTTTAGGACTTGATGTAGTTCTATGTGACTTATGTATTCAATCATGCCCTAGGTGCTCTTGTGCCAGTCACACTTTGTGAAAGTAGTGAGCAATAACTATGTGTAGAAATGTAATAAAATAGGTGGATGGAATAGAATAAAATTACCTCATATGCAGTGTGATGTCAATTGACTAGCCTTGTACCTTCTGATGGAGCTAGATGGATGCAAATGGAGCCTTTGATGGATACAACCTTAGGTGATGATAGTAGTGCTTAATTCTTGGTACCTCATTATGGTACTCACAACTTTATATTTATAAGGTTCTCTTGTTGTAATTTCTTTAATTACCACCGAAAGATGCCGACCACCAAAAATATAAAATTCTTAAACATCTGGGTAGAAAGTTCCGAAAATATGGAGATAAAGTGGGAAAAAGATGATGGCACACCTTGAATGCGACCAGGGCACCTAGCAGGTGCCCCAGTACTAGCCTGAGTGCCCTAGTCAAGGACAAAATCATGTAAAATGAAAAGAATAGATTACGCATGTATGTACAAGAGGTTGGAAGTGACAACAGAAAGATCAAATTAAAATGGCCAAAAGATAGGGGTTAATTAGTAGTTTATTCACTCAAAAACCATATGCATAATAGTATGAGAGTGGGACTAAATAATTTATAAAGTGCCTGAATTTGTGTCTACATTTTTTCCCTACTTTATGTTGCTAAGTGAAACACCTGGTAATATAACATTAGATAGATATGTGTACTTGAAGTCCATGTAGAGTGATTTAGAAAGCGTGCCGATGGACTAGACAAAACTGTGGAATGATAAAATAGTGGAGCATGGAAAATAAAGATGCAAAAGTGTAAAAACTTACTGAGATTGATACCTAGGGAAGAAACGTGTGTGTAGTTTCCGAATGCATGTGATGTATCATGGATATTAGCATGAGGTGTGTTTTGCCACAAAATGTTGTTGTTGACACCATTGTTGTTGTTGTTGACTGCTTTCTTCTCATACAGTTGGACATGTAAGAAGACGATGATCAAGTAGTCAAATATACATGTATATATGTCAAAAAACCATGTATATAGTAATGAAAACATTGGAATGGAAATATGAAAAGTAGTAAAAGGTACATTTTCACCTAATATTCATGATGAGAGAAAGGGTATAGAGCTGATATCTTGTACTACTTCCTGGTTTTTTTGAGTGCATCCGATTCTATTGGCTGAAGTAGTGTAGGGAGGAATTATGTGTATATCCTCCAACTTGTAACTACTCCCTTAAGAATGTGTAAAGTGATCTTTGTACTACCTCATTTTTTGGGCAATTCGATGCCACTGGATGACGTAGTGTAGGGAAGTAAATCTGTTGTATCCTCCAACTTGTAATTGCTCCCCTAAAATTCTAAGGTCAAAGGTTTTCCTATAAAATCCAATGTGTACGATGTTTGTAGACTGGTACGGACACCAATCTCTTGTATAATGCAAAAATTTCAAGGACAAAGACTGAACTGAATTATACCGACGAGAGAGCTCCGAATACTTTGTAAAACCCCAAATGATTCCCCCCTCTCTGGGGGAACATGCGATGTCGGTGATAGGATAATACGCCCCCAGAAGAGGAGGAACCACAAAAAATTGTTCCCTGCAGGGGGAAGGGAATGCGATTGGTAGAAACCAAAGCACACACAAATAGGTGGCTAGAAACAAATGTTAGTATGAACAAACATGCATGTAAAAAGTAAGTATATGCTACGAAAATAATATAGAAGCTAGAATGCAAGTAAATAGACAAGAAGACAACACAGACCATGCCAGAGCGGGTTTCAAACATGGGACACCACTCACGATGTCACAAGACACTCAAGGCTGCAATGCATCAAACATACAAATGTGCACACTAAACAAAGGGAAAGACTATCATACAATAGAAAACAATAGACAATAGAAAGAGAAACATAGATAGCCATGGTAGACAAGTTAATCTTGCAAGCAATTATTGCACATGAAGCACCCATTAACATTTTAGAAAGATACCCCACATGTGTAAATAGCATGTATAAGTCAATTAATATAGAGTATTAAGTAAACATATGAAATAATAACACCTATAAGGGATGAAAGTAGATGCCCCCAATGACCTTTGTAGGAGTGGTAGGAGGATGATAATCCATGTTATGCATGTTAGAGACATGTATCTATGATCACAACTAGAAAAGGATGTGAATGCACATGTGTTTATAGTAAAGATAATTATATATAAGAGATCTAACAAACATGTGTACCAAGAAAACATGAAGAAGTAAATGTAAGCAAGAGTAAAAGACAACCAATATATGCAACATGTAGTGGATGGATGGAATGGAATGCAAGATGGATGATAGGATCCATGTGCCCTCCAAGGTGAATGAAAGTGTACGTAGTAAGGTTAATTTAGTATGCCCACTCAACAGTCAAGAATGAACCAAAAAACAAGAGTTCGTCATTGGTAAATGGTCGAAGTGTGTGTTGTGCCTAACGTGCTGTGATGAGTTTGTTTGTATGTGATGATATGAGACCTAGAGATGAATTTGTCATGAGGTATCCTAAAGCATGTATATCACAATAAAGGAAGTGGTGATGTAGCCTAAGGCATGTACTACTATAAGATGAAGAAATAGGTGATCATTTAGCCTATAGCATATGTCAATATCCTAGTAATGTCGCATGATAGAAGGTTGAAGTGATGAACTTGTGTGTATGATAAGGTTCATTTCAATGGTAAACCCTCAGAAGTCGAGTATGGAACCAAGGAACTGGAGTGCATCATAGGGTAGTGAGTCACAACACATAGAAGAGTATGTATTATGTGTGATGATTAAACGACCATGTGATGAGAAAAATATGTAAATGTGCCATGTGTAGTATGTAAAGCAAGATGTGTAGATAGACTAATATTGTGTGATGCGCTCTATGTAGTATGTAAGATGATGATTATGTAATGTTATACTTGTAGACCTTAAGAGTGTCATACTTTTATGATGACATCTAATATGATATATGATGTGTAGATGTGCAAATGTCATAATGTTGTAGACTAAATGTAGAGTGTATGATATAATATGTAAGACATATGACACAAGATATGTGAAGAGACACAATGTTTAATACCTATTTGCAAAGTGTGGGGTTATTTTGTAGTATTCCCTCAATAGTTGAGTATCAACCAAACCACAAGAGTGTGTCATTGGTAATTACGATACTAATATAAGTGCGCAAAGTGATGAGGATGCAATATCCATATGCTAGAAGTATGATATGTTGTTATGTATGATGTTGTTAGGATAGGGGTGTATGAATGTGAAGCCCCTAAAGTGTGCATGAACGAGTGAACTATCTAATAACAGATAAGGAAAAAGGTCCTCCATCTGATGAATGTGGCGATGGAAGTGTATTATCATGCTCTAATAGTGGTGGTATTGTAGATAAATGCTTTCGAGGTGAGTGAAGCCTATATGCATGTGATGGATGGATATATCATGATCGTGTAGGTGCAATAAAATGTCGAGGTGATGGAGATCTACGTGAAGTTGAATGTGGAGGTGATGGAAACCAACATGGAATAAAATGAGGTGGTGACCTACGTCGAGATGTAGTATTTATTGTAAGAATGGTCGTATGCCATTGCTTAGGAATAGAGAAGTAGTGAGGTCACACATAAGGTGTACGAGTAAGTTAACTAGGAGTATATTGCAATTTTAATAACATAGATTGTGATGTGTGAGACATGAAGTGGAATATTTGTGAATCGATGCTCGAGAAGGTGATAACAAACATGGAATAGATGGGGGTACATCGTAAATAGAGATAAACTAATTGTTATGAATGAATTTAAGTTGCAAAAAATGATTCATAGAGATAATGGATTGACACCTACAAATCCAACTGAGTCTCGACTAGCATGTCACAACCATCAACTAATTTCCCACATAACAAGGAAAGGGACAAGCAAAGTGAGGGGACCAAATGTAACATGTAATTCGATGACACCATATGGTTTGTTTGGAGAGTATTCTATTTGTGAGAGAGGGTACTAGATGGCATGAAGAAACAAAATAGAACATGTGCTTATATGCCAAGATGGGTCAACCTTAGAGTTATTGATGTGGATCGAGACCAATAGATGATTTGATATGTAGGTGATCAAATGTAAATTTTACATGATAGTCATGGTTATAAAAATAGATGACCGGTGGTGAATCATCGGTATACTGCAACTAAAAATTCAAGGGCCCCTAAAGCAGGAGGAACCACTTCATGACATGCATGATTAGCGGAAGATATTCAGCTGCTTTCTTATCCATGTTGTTGAAATTGGTTATTAGAGAGTTTATCTTTACCCTTGTCAGTTTTAGGTGAAGAGTTCAGTAGGATATAGAAATTCAAACTTGTTGTTATCAATAAGATCTTGGATGATTCTTCAGAGCTTGAAACAATCGATTCATTGAGTGTCCCACACATCTAAAATAGTCACATCAAAATTTATCATTTTTAATTCCTACTGTTTGGTCATGATTAGTTTACTATGAGTGGTGGAAGAAGTGTGATAAGTTTATTCTCGAGAACTTGTTGTAATATGAGATGTGGGGTCATAGGAAAATTAGTAAACGCATGCCTAGGAGGTGGTGACTGAAACTCTTTATGAGTAGTGACTACATTAAGAGTAGTTTTTGTGTCATTAGGTTTAGTTGAAGAAAACTTAAATGGTGTCATTCTTGGAAAACAAGTGGAATATGATGCTTGTTCTTGATGTTTAAGGTTGTCAATGGATATCATTTTGGTTTCAAAAAGAATAAGACTGAAAAAGTTGGTTGAATAAAGGAGAGGTCTCAAAGAGAATTATATTTTGGTGTAGTGGTAAAATACTTTGAATGAACATGTCTTAAAGCTCAAATTCCACTAACACATTTGACATCTTAGCTATATTTGTTTTATATCTAAACACATAATTGGGGAGGTTTTCATTAGAGGCCTGTTTAAGTTGTTCGAATTTAGCATAAAAGATCTTGGAGTTGATATTGCTAGAAAAATTAGTATGAAAATCATCGTCCTGATGTGTAAATGAAGTTACTGAAGGAATAGGTAGTTCATAAAAATAATTCATCACATAATCATGGATACTACAGAGAAACTTTTAGCTAGAAGAATATGATCATCTGTAAAGTAAAGACAAGCTACATGGAATTCTCTAAGATTCTCATGTGGGACACCATGCCCATTGAAAATGGGAATCTTAGGGGTGAAAAAAAATAGGAGGAAGCAGATAAGTGCAGATGGAAGGTATAAATGGTGTATGTAATAATAAGGTGAAATTTAAAGATGGAGATGCACGAGATGTAACTCGTTGTAACTGAAGAATCTAGACATGAAGGTCTTAATAGAGATATGTTAAATCTTAAGCGCCAATAGAGGGAACTTGTAATTTATGAGAGACAAGCGGTGGTGTAATATGATTTTTAGGAGTGGTAATAGAAACAAGAATGGTAGAAATGGGCATATGAATGGAAACATGCAATTGGGAAACCATAAAAGCAAAGATAGCCTTGAAAATTATTAAGCTCTGACCAAATTAGTAGCTTCATCACAAGAAGGATGTAAAAGTAATTCTATATCTTGGAAATTCTCAAGGATATGGTCATTGATGGATTTAAGACGAGCCTTAGTAAAATCTTTAGAAGAGTGAACCATAGTAAAGAAGAGAAAGAGAACCCTAAGTGGAAGGTAGTTGCAAACATGGGGCTCACACAAATGATTAACTAAAATTTATAATTATTCTTAGTTAATCTAATGTTAATAAAAATGGTAAATAATAGATATATGTGTAAATAAAATTACCCAAGCAACTACGAAAGTAGATATGTAAAACCTTAATGTGAAAAGAGAGTTAGAAAAATCTTAGTTGATTCGACGATACCTCGGGACTGTGTCACAAAATAAAATAGATGAACAGAGTGTAATAATGACAAGATAAAATCTCTATAAAACATAGATTTTGAATGGTAGGTTAGGGTGGGTCTCTTAGAGAGGTACAAGGGCACCTGTGGGTTCCCTAGTGTGAGATATGGGTTCCTTTTTTTATGAAAAATATTTGCAAACCTCCTCCGAGGTGTCACTTGATTTTTGACTACCTTTTTTTCTTGTCACACTATCTTCAATGAACTCAAATGTATTTCACTACAAACTTTTGATGAAGGAGAGACCTATAAAACCCCAAAACGAGCATCAAACCCATAAAAACAAAAGATGCATAAGAAGGGGTCTAATTGTCCTTAAGTGCCACAATGATGGAATTACTAACTGATCAGTGCACTACATCTCAGACCTGATGTAGTTCTATGTGCTTATGTGTGTAATCATGCCCTAGGCGCTCTTGTGTAAGTCATAATTTGTGAATGTAGCAAGAAATAACTATGTGTAGAAATGTAATAAAATGGTGGATAGAATATAATGAACTTCCCTCAAGTATGCAATGTGATGCAGATGGACCAAGCTTGTGCCTTGTGATGGAGCTAGATGGATGCAACTTAGGTGGTAATAATAGTGCTTAGTGCTTGGTACGTCATTGTGGTATCATAACTTTATATTTATTTAGTTCTCTCATTCTTATTTTTTAATTAACCTCGAAGAGGCTGGTGACAAAAAATATAGAAATGACTAGAAAGTTCCCAAAATATGGAGATAAAGTGGGAAAAGGATCAAGGCGCCCCTACTGGGAACAGGGCACCTATGGGTGCCCCAGCACTAGCTTGGGTACCCCAACCAAGGATAAAATCGTGAAAAATTATAAAAATAGACTAGGCATGTATGTGTGAAAGGTCAACAGTGAAGACAGAAAGCAAAGTAAAATTTCCAAAAGGGTTGATTATTACCTTCTTCACTCTAAATCCATATGAATAGTTATAGAGATTGATACTGAATAATGTCTAATGTGCATCATTTGGTATCTAAAACAAGTTGGATGATTATATTACATATAAGAGAAAGATAATATTATGTTTTCTTCATGTGTATTGGCTAGATTAGATTATGTATGTTCTTTCCCAAGGGGAGTGTTGTGTCTACATGTTTGAAAATAGGCTAAAAATCAGGTTTTTTAGTGAAATTTCAAAATTTTGAACTTGTTTGAGATATTTTGTTGATTTTTATAACAAAATCATGACCCTATGAATATGAGGAAGATGAAGAACATGTACGTAAATCTATATTTTATGATAATTTAAAAAGGGGGAGAAGTTCAAGTTGTTTTCCATAAATGACAAAGTGGGAGATTATTGGCATGTTGTTGCATATGCACATTCATTGATGCAAAAAATAATTAATGATAAAGTGTACGATGGAGTAGGGTAAGATAACACTAAGGATGATGATGAGATGATTATTTGGAGGTATTCATGGTTGTACTGGTTGATTCAGTAAGGATGACTTGTTCTTACAAGCCTATTCAAGTGTCTTAACCAACCTAGATGATGGTGCATGGAGAATGAAGCATTTTGGTTTCTTGAGAAGCATTTTGACATGATTTGGATTATATTTTGGGAGTGATTTAGAACTCACATGCATTTCATGGTATAGATACATGTTGGTGACTATGATTCAGGTGCTTATTTAGATTAGGTATGGTTGCTAGATTAAATGAGGATGATATATGCAGCTATATGAGCTCGTGGCTATATGTATTCATTTTTATCATGATGTACCAGGTATTTTTGGACTAATTGAAGTGTTTCTATGATATCATATGAGGTTATTTCAGTTGATCCTAGATTCTTATAGTGCAAAAACGTAAGGGGTAGCTATTCAAATGAGATAGCATGGTGAGATAGAGAGATATCTAATTATTGATGACGATTGTATATGATGCAAAAAAGTGTCCTTGAGATGTGAGAAAAATTGGGAGTCAATTTGAATAATATTTTTTAATTTATGTTATTTTTGGTGAAACAGGGTCAAGAACAATGCATTTTCCAACTTGAATTGGAACTTCTAATGCTCACCTTCAATTGTGTGCTTTACATGGGATGTTATGGATTTCAAGGATTTTTTTATGTTTAGTCTATAAGGTTTTAAAAAAATGAGATTATTTTATTGTTAGGTTTTTATGAACAAATTTTATGAAGGTAAACAACCTGTTACAAGTTTGAAACCCTAGCTTGAAAGTGGTTTATGAGATTTTATTACTAAGCAACCAGTTTTGATTTGTAGTTCTGATGAATTGAAAATTAATAGGACTCCTCCATATTTTGAGAAAGGTGTGGTATAGGTTATGGTGATGACTGAACCCCACTCAAACAATTTAGTTTTTGAATAAGTTCAATTTGGACAAGGTTGTCCAAAGGATTTGCAAACTATATGGACATTATATGATGCATGTGAGTTCTGTTTTACATCTATGATATATTTAGGACATGGTGATGCTGATAGATTTTTATGTATGCTTAATTTTTGTTGACTGGTGAAAGGGTAGTTATGGGGTAGTTGGAAGTAGTCTTTAGGTATGATTATATAAGATTTATTTCATGAAAAGTTGATTTGATATGGTTTCAAATTAGGTTATTGAAACGAAATTTTTTGGCTAGGTAGAATAAGAAACCTTTTGTTTAAAGATTGAGTTGGATAGTGCAAGAAAAGGATTCAAGGATGCTTAAAATAACTTGGAATGTGATGCAGGATGAATTTTTCATCCAATGGATCACTTTTAATGTCTTGAAAATTTCAGGAAGGTTTTTAACTAATTACATTTTCAAAACTAATTTTTGGGTAGCTTGATTTACTGAAGGTAAATATTGATGTGGTTTCAACCTATGGTTGCTTAAAGAGTTATAAATTTCTTATTATTTTCTTACATATTCTTCCATTTCCATTGAGTTTTCACATTATATAGTTGATGTGTTCTTAAGTGATCTAGAAGCCAAAAGATGAAGAGAGGGTGCTGGAAATAGGTGTTTTGTGAAGGCAATTAGGTATTGGGCCCATTAAAATAAATAATATAATTGGTTCATGATAATTGCAACAATTAATGATGTTTAAATTTAATTTTGAACATGTGTGGTGATTTTTAAATCTTGGATAAAAATATTTTTGGTGTTAGGAGATTTTTCACAGTCCAATGATGGGGTTTTTAGAAAATTTGGTGCATGGATGAAGGGTCTTGGCTATGCTGACCTGTATGGGTCAATTGTATCTGTTATGGAAATTATATGGGATATGTTTAATATTTATTATTAAATTAAAATGTTTAAGTTGTAATTTGTATCAAGAAGAAGCTTTTAAAAGTATAGTTTTGGGTGCTTTTCAAAGCTAGTTATGTGTGTGCATGAGTTGTGACCTAGTTGAAGTTGTTTGGTAGGTGTGAGCATTTTTCAAGACCAAAGAAAGTATGAGATGATGTGAAGAATTTTTTAGGATGTCTATGCAAGGTTTTTATGCATGAACAAGTGAAGGAATTTCTTGTTTGTGTATGTTTAAAGACCTAAGGTTTGAATGTGTGTGGAGATGAATCTTGTGATCACAATTAGCTTAGTTGTTGCAAAATATCATTAGTGATCTTTTCATCAAAATATTTTTTGATGTGTCATATTCATACAAGTCTCTTGTTTTATGTAATATCAACAAGGGTTTAGGTGTTGGTGTTGCTTGTGGGATGTGTACCTCACTAAAGAAATCTCTTGTGGTGTGTAATATTCACTTGAGTCTTTTTTGTGTTTAATCAACAATTTTTAAAATGTGTTTTCTTCCCTTTGAGGGTTTCCCAGTTACATCTTTTTTCATGGTGATGTTTCTCTTGCTCATGATTAATTTTATGAATTATATATGTTATTGTGCACACATTAATGGATGGCTAATTTATTAATGGTTTATGTTAGTGATATGAAATTTGAATTAAAGTTATAGGACTGAGTCAATTCCCCTGTCAGTCCATTGTACTTCCAAAAATTATAATATACAAAAGGAAGATATTAGTGTAACTATGGATTATTTGCACTCTTCTATTACAGATGAGACTCCATGTATCATTTTTTATATTTGATTCTACTGAAGTATAGGTGTGGAAATCAATTTTAGCAGAGGTAAATTAGGATTTTATATTTATTAAATACGGTTTTTATGTGGATAATTAATAGGTTTAAAACACAAGGATGTAAAATTATTGATTCTACTACAATTTTTTCATAGTGTGTTTTCCATCGAAACCATATTTGCAATCCCCTTCCTTGTAAATTCATCAAGCACACGAAGTGAATGTGAATGATGAAATTTTTAGGAAAATGAAATATAATTCCATCTTGCAAGAAGTACATGAAAAAAGAAGAGTCACAAATTAAAAATGTATAAAAATATGATGGAAGGCCACCACAAACCATTCCCATCCACATCTTCAATTTTATTGTGTAGAACACTATGTCAATAGGTATTTTTTAGTTTTTTATTTTTTACTTCCTATGTAAATCTTTTGAATTGAACAATGGTTAAATTATTAGATAACACTAAGACATGAGGGGAAAGTTTGAAATAAAAATGTGGGAATTAATCACTTTTAGGTCTCTTTCCTATTCAAAATATTTTATTTTTCATACCTACATAATATACATTATATGTACCACCTTTTATCATATCAATATTTCTCTCATTATACACATGCGTTTAATTTCTGCATTATGGGGTCAAAATAGGTAATGAGGTTAATATAAGACATTTGGTGGGCCAAAATGCATATTAATAAATTTCACTTCTAAATCATATATTATACAAGGGTATCGAAGAAACGAGTGAGAGACTTACATGAAATGAAACACAACGCGACAAACTTAAAGGGCCCAAATTGAGCACTATGGTCACATATCAAGATGGCCATAATACCTAAACTAGGTCAATATAGGGTTTTCAAGGTTCATGGTAAAGATAGAGGAAGTGAATTTAATAAGATATTGGTAGTTGGATATGAGAAGATGAGGATTGATTGTCGATGGGGAAATCATGCACAATATGATTAAAATAAAGATAAGGAGTTTTTAAGGATTTGGTCATGCATAAGAGCACTATGCTAACTTGTATCAAAATAAATATAACACTAAGTTAATGTTGATGCGTAATATCAGCACCCTTGATTTCTCACAAGTGAATGGTTGAGGTAGTCAGTGTGATTGCATGACATAGAGATTTTTCCCAAAGTGTGGGACTCTGCAATTGGGAAAGTTCTACAGTTGAAGGTCAGTTCGTATTCCTCTGTTCTGATGTAAAATTACAAAATGTAGAGGATCTACTCTAAAATATACCCTAACTCGCCAAGGAGATTGGCTTAAGAAGATTACAAAAAATTAAACCTAAACTAGCAGAGGTGATGCACCAAAAGGAATTTTGAACATCTTCTTTCAATGGATACAGAAACCACAACCAGATTACAGAGGATGAAAAAAAACCACAAATCAATCCATTGATGGAAATCCACTAACCATTAAACACAAATCACTAAACATGTAATATGATAACCATGCTCAGATAACCGAGATTGCAATGAGAGATCAGATGAAAGAAATAAACAAAAGAGAGGGTTGATTCATCTACAGACTTATATTATTGCTCAAAATATTTGATACAGGGCATTAAAATGGCCAACTAGCACAAACTTACATTACAGCTTGAATGGGAGGTTTGAAACTCCACAAATTCAATAACAAACAAGAGAAGAAGGGAGGGTGCAAAATCAAAATTATCCAACACTAGAAAAATTCCCCTCCTTATATTATATAGGAAGAATGAGAGAAGGGAGAAAGAGAATAAACTTGAAATATTGCTTCAACCACCCTAAAATGAATTAAAATCTCCTGCAACAATGATTTTTGCCACTACAAAACCCATGCCTTCATATACTTTTCCTTGTTGGACAAGGAAGGAAGCCCATACTTCATCATTGTGGTAGATGAGAAACCTAGAACATCCTCTAAAATGGTAGACTGTATTTCTTCATTTTGAATAACTTAGTCTCACTTAAAGGATACTAAGAGAGTTCCAGAAAGTCCTATCTTGTGCAAATCCTGGATCCCTGTAAAAATTTATGGCCATCTAAATATTGGGGTGCCAATTTTCATTAACTACGGGTGATTGGCTCTATTCCTTTGGACTCCAAAATTACTTACAACCTTCGAAATATGAAATTTCAAACGTTTGGAATTAGGAAATTCGAACATTAACGCTTCGGATGTCACTGACATTGTTCATTGGAAAATTTACATGAGAGTTCCAAAATGTCGAACCTCTAAATCCTAAAATTTGGACTTTCAGGCATTTTGAATTCAGAGGTTGATGTTACTAGTCATCCGACTGGGCATGTGAAACCTCCAAAACTTTGAAATTTTGAATTCTAAAATTTGGACTTTGGGTTTTAGACTTTTCTTCTTTCAGGCTTTAGGTTATTGTTCATCATTCAAGTTGGCTTGAGAGTTCCAAAACTCTGAAACCTGAACCTCTGAAACTCCAAAGTCTGAAATTCAGAATTCAAGTTTTGGAACTTGTGCCTTTCAGACTTCTCGCCATCTCAATCCAAAAACAAACCTCCAAAACCGGGACCTCCGAAATTCTAAAATCAGAACCTCCGAAAGTCCAAAAATTCTCACTGCATTGACCCCAAACTCAAGTTTGATCCTAAAAATACCGAACCCTTTCAGACTTTGACATTTCATACTTTTGGGAATTAGCTCACATTTTTTACGTTTTACTTAGTGAAGACCCCAAACCTCTGAAGTCTGATATTCAGACTTTGAGGCCCCTATTTTTTCTCAACTTGACTCCGAGATTCCTTTAATTTCTTTCCTTCGACATCCCTGCCATTATCAAGCCCACATGTAACCTATTTGGACAATTTAAAAATACAAGATCCCATTTACTGAATCAGTCCCTCCATTTTCTCAGTGTGGAATTTCATGTTTATCCAATTTCTCATGAGGGGTTAAATTGAATAAAAGTTAATTAATCAAACTGAGAAAACGAGAAAAACTAATGTATGTAAAATTACGAAGAAAGGTTATAACACTCACCTATACATGTAGGGTGGTCATTAATGCATCTATCTCATAAGAGAACCAATATGCCAAGAGAGAATCCCTATTATGTGGAGTAGGGGAAGACCATTCCTATTCTAGGCTCACTATGTGATGAGTAAATAGTACAAGAAATAATCCAAGAAAAACAGTGTCCAATCCAATTCAAGAAAAATGTAAGATGAACTAAGAGCTACCCGAATAGATGCAAATATGATGCAAAAAATAATATAAGTTGTAACTTCATGTGTTTGTTGTGTCCTATCTTATTTCTGTGAATTTAAAATGATGTGGGGGTATTTATACCCAACACAATCACCCATGGGTGACTATGTTGGACAAGGGAAAATAGACTACAAACATAATCATCTGCCGGTGATTATGTCAAATAGGGATATTTGAATGGATTTTGATGGTATAAAGAATTGTTGTGCAAGGTAAAAATAGTGTCAAGGATAATGAAAAGGGGTGAAAAAGTGAAATACAAGAAATAATTCATGAATATGGTATGCATGAGACCTAGGGATGATTTAATAAAAATGAAAATGAAATTTAATTGTAGTGAAAATAATGAAACAAATGATAGTATATAACAAATATACAAGTCTAAAGTACTTAAGGAATGTAAACTCTAAGGATATAAGAGGATTATCTTACTTAGTTGGTTCCCGTGCAATATGGAGGTAGTGGGGACTTTGTGTCTACTATATTTGTGTTGAAAAAATATAACAGTGGCTGGTTTAGATTTCAAGAACTCTGTTATTTGTGTGATAAGAGTGCCCACATAAGGACAAGAGTGCTTAGGTACCAATATCCATTATAGCCGCTAGTGTTTTTGTGTAAGTCTTCAAGATCTTATCTTTTCTGGGTCTGAGGTTCTTTTCTCCATTATCTTCTTTGTCACTCAAATTTCATTATTAGGGTTTCAATCAGACTTGTAACCCATGATAAAACCCTAAATATATTCACAATCTCACAAACACATCAAATATTAATAAAATATGTAATATGTTATGTCAGACTAACTTTGATGGTCACATAATGAGTGAAATTATAGTGAAAGTTAGACAACATTTTAGACTCTAGGATCTTTTGTGTACTTGTTTATGAAATAGTGTCTCTAGGTTTCCCTCACGTCAATGATGCTAAGGTATTGGGATACATCTAACTTTTATTCAAATGTGTGGTATGGACTTTAGCACTTCCACTTATTATGCAGTGTATGCATCCCATTATGTAGTCCCTTTAGATAATAGTTATACGATGTATATTTAATAGCCCCTTTGAGTTTTTAAACATTCAAATAATGTGAATTTTGCATATATATATGAATCTATTCTTTGAATGTTGAAATAATGACAGAAAAGGCTGACTATGAGCATGATATAAGGATAGGAAAAGTAGAAAGGCCAACCAAAAAATTGAAAACTGTCAAAAAGGAATAAACAAGATAGAAACGCCCAGGATGGAAATAAGAAAAAAGGTGCTAGTGTCTAGAGTGGATGCTAATGTCCTGGGATAAATGAATTCAAATGTGAGAAGAAAGATAAATAATAATTGTTGTGACTTGATGTGAACTGGATACATAAATGATAGATGTGGAAGAGAGTTACAATATAAGGCAATCAAAGTCATAGATGAACAAGAGATAGTGTCATCAATGAATAATTTTATTACTTAAGATCCATGCATATAACAACATACTAAAAACATAATACAATAGTAATATATGCATGATTTTGTGTCTATATTTTCCCCCCATTTATGTTAGTTGAATGATATTCGAGTAGTTTAAAGGAAGGAACATACTCTTAAAGAATCCAGAGAAGCCATATTGAAAAGTGCACATAGAATATAGGATCTTGTAGCATGGAGAAGTTGGGATCAACATTTTAAAGCATGTGGCATAAGATAAGATAACAACTATTGTAAGGATAAACTTGGAGAAATAGTCGTGATGTTGGATTGTTTGTGAAAGGAGTTAGAGGGGGTAAGGATTGATCAATTCCCAATGTGATTTTGGGGTATGGTATTGATCAATTCCCCTAGAGGAAGTGTGTTAGGGAGTGAGATATTTTTTATCCATCTACAATGCTTTCCCAAAAGGCCCCAATGATGTAGATTAATAGAGACCAATTTTTTTCCTTATTTTATTTAGATTAATCCTGACTATAGCCTATTTATTCCTAGTTGAAAAACTGAGATAAGAGTGGTATGGAAAAGGAAATGACATATCATTTTCACTACTCCTTTAGTAATGGGAAGTCTAGTTAAAATATTGCTAATGGATTCTACATTAGGTCATCTTGAAGTGATGGTAATGTAGTGAGACTCCTAAGTTAGGTTATCTCGGAGAAATAGTAACTGTGATCATTATATTGATTGATTGATTTGAGTGATATTAATTTATTGAATAAGATGTATTTAGAAGATTACTCGTATAGAGGTTTATATTTTCCCCCAAATTAGGTAATTTTTTAGATTTGGAATAGTAGGAAGTATTTAATGTTGTATAGAATAATTATAATTATGTTTGAATAAAATCAGAGAAAATTGTGATAGTAATATATTAGGAATTTCAATTGATTATGTTATATCCTAACATGAACTATCTAATGATCCCTAATTTATTCCCCCCTTTCTTTGAAAGGGTGAAGATTATAAGAAATGAGCATTGAGCCAAAAGTAAGGATATAAAACCGTGTAATATTCATTGAGAGATAACATAGAAGAAGTAGTTGTATTGGAAAAATGTGTGTATGTAATTAGTAGTTCATGTTCTTGTTGTGAATATAGAATGTTTAAATATGTATAGTACAGTGCTAGAGGAGATCATGATATGTATGGCACAAACAAAGAGAAAAACAAAGTAATGATTCTCAAGACATGATGGAAAATGTGTGACGTGTATTAGTTGTAGAATAGTGGTAAACAATAACAATAGTATATGGTAAATATATATTACTAGATATAATAATAGTATAAAATTTAATAGTAAACTCATTTGTAATTAGGGTAGTTGAGATTCTGAGCTCTAAGATGTGAGGATACTATATGTTATATTGGTTAGTTTGATGAGATTTGATAGATTATTGGCGATTGTTGCTTTCTAGATGACCGAGTAACTGGTATGTGTACTTATTTTTGGAACATTTTTTCAAAATTGATTAATTTGATGATTTTTAGTAAAATGTGAATTTTAATAATTTATTATTATATTTCTAACCAGGAGGAAATCAGATAGGGCCTTTTTTATCTTGTGTTGCACTAACACCCAATTCATAGTGCTAGTAACCTAGATCAAGTTGCTAGTGTCTAGTTCTGCGGCACTTGTGTCTAGGGTCAGGCTGTTAGCACTATAGTGTGAAATGAAAGTATTTTAATTAATTTGAAGTTGTTATGATTTATTTTGATGTAACTCTTGCAAATAGTATGATTTTTTTACCTTTTGGTGTTATGTAGAGAGATATACACTTGAGGGAGTTTCTTGTAGGTTGTCACTCGAATACAGTGCATGGTTTAGGGTTGTCATATGCTGATTTGGATATATTTAAATTTTTTATCCTATGAATAATTAATATATTGGGGGAGATACCACATAATATGAATCTATTGACTTCTTTATGCAAGAGACACTATGTAGATACATGTACATTCTGGTCTCCGATATAGGACATGAAGATGACATAAGAGGATGCATACATGATACTACAATTTTCGATAGTGGGAGAGAGAGCATAGATCATGGATACATTTGATGCCCATAATAAAATGAAGGTGGCACCATGGTATTTTGTAGGGTATCGAGTATAGGATAAGAAACATATTATATTTGATTTGATTGTTAGGTCAGGGGTTCCATGATTTTGAAAATTTATTACAATGGTTCTAGCTTCGTTGTTGGTAGTGGAGGTTGGTGTTGTTATTTTTTAAAGAATGTATGATATTTGTTGTAGTATTTAGGATCATGGTATTAGATATGCCTAGGCACGGTGTGTATTATCCAAATTATACAGGGACTTGTACAATATTACTAAGGAGGATCATGATGGTGGAATATGGGTAACTACTTTGTTACATGTATGGGCACATGAGCATTTTTTTATATTGAGTCCACTTAGTGATTTGTGGGTCGATTCGACCCAGAGAGATATTTTTTACGGTGAGGTGGGTGGGTACCCATAGTAGGAGGATGGTCACAACCATGTATAGGTAGATAATTGATTATATGGTCCATGTGGAAATTATATGGACACATTATAAATACTATGGAGGATGGGTGGAGCACAATGTTGAGTTCCAATGCATACGGCACACCATGTGATTATAGGATCACTTCCTATGGATAGAATTTTTGTTTCAGGATGAGTTAGTATCTACATAGTTTGAAATGGCACAAGATTTTCCACAAGAACCATATGTATGGTTTTGATCTACTAGGGATGTGAGGTAACCATGGTTTTGGCCAGGATTGACAGGAGTAAAACTAGTGTATCTTTGACTAAATAAGTCATATCGAGCAATATGGCCTATGAAGATTAATGATGTGCACCTTGGTGCACATAGGAATATATTTAGTAGTGGGCATCACACAAATGGGTGTTATTATTTCCAAAATCTATAGATGTGAACAGTGGGATAAAATTTAGAGGAGTGGATGGTCAAGAACCTGTCCCCAAGGGAGAGGATGTAGCAGCGATAAGAGCGGAGCATAAATTTTTCATTTTTTTTGGTTATGTGATGATGGATAGATATATTTGACAAATATGATAATGTGTAGCAGGTAATAATTGTTATGTTGATGTGGGGGATTCCTATTAGAAATTTATTCTAGATACATTCATACACATGTTGACACAATAAATGCCTCCAGATGTTCTCGTCATAAGAGGGATGCTAGAGTGGGTAGATGTGATTATGGGTGAGCATGCCCATTTATTTGAGCTTGTGGATATAACCACAATTACGGGTACATTTTTGTTGAGTGAGCATGATGATGCTTTTCAAAATGGAGAGTGAGCGATGGAGGTTGTAGGATGAGAATTCTATTGCAAGATATATTTACACGATATGTGGAGTTACACGGCTATGTAGACACCTAGATTTTGATCAAAACAATCTTATTAATAACATTTCATTGAGTATATTCATCTTTTGTCACTTTGTTTAAACTAACAACATTTTGTTATCTAACTCTACTTCTGACTCACTCATGATGCCATTTTACGATAAGTTAAATGGTGATAATCCACTTAATTAGCTAGTTTCATGTTCATTGAGTCTTCTATCTCGTATTTATTCAGTGAAACTTATAATTGGCTATCCTCCTCTTCAAAAAATTCCAAAATCCAATCCAATTTACTCTATAATCTCTCATAAAGATTCATAAGCTTGTTTAGAGTCCCTAATTAATCCTAAAAGGTTAATAAGGTCCTAATCTAGTCAAAAAGGTACTTTGACTTCAAAAAAGATCTATTTTGGCTTGTTCATTTGTCCCACATGCACTAGATTTCAAATATTTCCCAAATCAAAATCTATAAATAGAGGGGTAACCTCTCCCTTTAAACCTTGCACCTTACAGCTTATACCTTGTTTCCATACAATCACATGGATCATAAAGCTTGACAGATCATTTGCATTACCCAAACCATAAGCCATTTGATAATTCATCCAACAACCATTAAAATAACTTCATCTTGCATCTTTCCTCCATTCTAGATTAGTAAGAGTTATCTAAGCATGGGTTTATAAATCATTTTAGAGATATCTCTTCATCTTTTGGAGAAAACAACAAAAACCATTTTTAATTGTTTAGAATCTACATAGGTTCACACATAGTTTAATAATCATAAGAGTAGAATAAACTTAGCATGTTGCTTGTTTCATTCATAATGCATGCTTTTGAAGTTTATTTTCTTATCTCTTATCTTGATGGTTAATGAATTATTTGGTTAAAAACTTTAGACTACTAGGTGTTAGTATAGTTTACATAGTTTCCCAAGTTTTTCTTTAATAAATTTTGCATGCCCGATGGGAAATACTCCATAGTGCATTAGAAGTTGTTTAAATTTTGTAATTTAAATCCCTGTTCTAACCATTTTCATTATTTTTTTGAGGGAAAAATATTTATGTCCAAACATTTGGTAAACTTATACGTGTTAAATCTGCCTTTGGCTTATGAATTTAATGGGTTAATGATAGAAAATCATTTAAAGGACTAAATTAGAAAATCTTAACATTTTTAAATTTTTGGTTCTCATCTTATTTGGTATTTTTTAGAGCCACATGTAGGCATTAAAGAAGGACATGCACACATTAAAAAGGGTGAAAACCTATTGGAACTTTTGCGGACATGTCGAGAAGGGAACACACCCATTACACTTACTTGCGTACATGCAAACAATGTTCTTGACACTATCAACTGAACCAGAGCAACACAATTTTCCAAACCCATGTGCATGCATTAAAAATACATGCACACATAATTTATGACGTGCACCTATAAATCCACCGTCTGTGTTGTGTGGAATTTTTCCCGGGACATGCACAAATCTTCTATGACATAAACATGTTGGAAAGCCCACTCACACATCATACTGAACGCGCAAGAATAAATACTCTATGTCATTTTCCAAAAACCTGCGCACTTACCCTAAATGATGAGCACATGCCAATAAGGGCCTGCAGGCATTCCTTTTCATAATTTAAATTTTTTCACTAGTTGCATAATTTCATATTATGAGTTTTTTTGACATTCTTGCAGGTTTTTTACATTTGTCTATAGGATATTTTGATCATTCGTTTTTTCTAATTTAGTTAAGTATTTGCGTTATTATTTGTAGATGTCTTTTGAAATGTATATGCTCTTCCCTTGCACCTTTTAGGTGGTATTGAGAATCAAAAATGTTTCAAAAAACTTCTTTTTTCTTTCTAAACAGTTTAATTAAAGTTTTCTAAAAAATTATCTTCAAAGTTGGCTAAAAAAAACTAAGTTTTTGCAATTTACATGAGTATTTTCCATTTTTTCACATAATTATAGTGAGGTACTTTTTTGTGTATACTCTTTACTTGTGACTTAGGATAATCTAGGAAATCAAAAGAAACATCTTATCTTTTTTATATGATGTTATTGGAAAATACTAATCTTTGTGTGTAGGACCAAAATTGTGTGTCAAAGAACTGGAGGCTAAAAAATATATAACTCATTTCTTGCAGGTTTCAAAACGGTGTGTAAAAAACAACCACATTAAGTTATAAGATAAAAATAAACACCATTATACAACACACTTGATTTTCAAGTTCATTTAAGTGTACGCCCCGTCCGCTTTAAACTAGGAAATATTATATTTTTCATAAGCCTTAAGTTACAACAAAAGATATGGTCTTATGAACCCCAAAGTAGTCCACCACATAATAACCTCGTGGATGAAAAAGGAAGCAATCTTCTTACCCACTTGAGTAGTGATACATTTTTTGGGTTAGATTCAAAGCTATCCATATCGCAACCCTAGTGAGAATACACATGAAAACTTTCATTGATCATTATATTTGGAGAGGGAAAGTAAAGATGAGATAATACAAGACTAGTCATTGCAACTTTCTTGCCAAATAGAGTTTGTAATAGATACACTTGTGACACCTAGTTGAACAAACCACCTAGAAAATCCATATTGTCTTAGAGCCCACTTTGCTAGTATAAATTATCGAGTCTAAAGCCATCACAAAATGATAATTTCTTTGGATTCAAAACCTTGTTAGATGAACAAATGGAGAACCTATTGAAGTTAGGGTCTATTGATATTCATGACGAAGCTTGCAAACATATCACTTTTGCTTAGTTCTACACTTTTCCTAAGGAAAGGTAAAAATTTGTTGAACTTATGCTAGCTTGTTTCACCACCACTTTGTCTACTCATTTTCATTCTTGTTGCCCATTTTGGATAAGGGAAATCATGTTTTGTGATTGTTATTAATAGATTGTGTTCACCACTTTTATATCCGTTTACACTCATCCATGTTTACGGATGGGTTGTTAAACATTTAAAGTGTGTGGGTAGATTTTTTCATCTTGTTAAGCACTTGATCTTGATTTCAAGATCATCATTATAGTTATGCTTCTGTCATATTTGATTCTCCTTATAAATTGTTGTGTTTTTCACATCGCCACGACACAATTTTGATACTTACGTCATTGTTTCTTACAATCATGACCTAAGTGTCCATATTGTGATGTTACGCTACCCACATCATTTGCAAGTCCTTCAAATAATTTGATGTATTTGAGTGTTTAAAATTTACTTATATCTTGAAAAGGTGTTGAGTACTTTGTTAGACATTATATTAATATTACTTTTGGTATTAATACCTTGCTTCCTTATGGAGCTTGCGTAATGTACCCTTGTAATATAGTTACATGGCATGGGTAAGCTCTATTTTCTTTAATGTTTTTGGTCTTGCATTTCCCTAAGATCGCCTTAGTATCCTTTGATTGGGGATAACATTAACCTTTTGCTAATTTTTATGCCTTGCTCATTTTTGAACTTGAATTAAGAATTATCGTTGTGTTAATCATCTAAAAACAACTAACTTTACAAATCATTAATGTAGCATGTAGTATCATTACTTGATTGATTGATTTATGGAAAAAATTCCATGATTTTTGCATACGACTTGATTGAATCCTTGTTCTTTTGATCCATTTATTCACATACTTTGAAACTGTAGGACAAAATTATCACATAAAAAAATTAGTTTTTCTATACTCTCGAGTAAATTAAATGAAACCTTTTATAAAAAATACTTACAATGGTTCATATTTCATAAATGGATTCCAAAAGGCATGAGATTAAACCTTTTTTGGGAAACAACTTAGGTCCCCTATTCTTTGAAGTGAAACAAAAAGATGATTTAATAGATCATAGTGGATTCAATTGTGATTCTTTCAAAGACATTGACAACATTGATGTCTCTCAACTAGATTACTTCATGTTTAGAAAAAAAGATCGTGTTCCTGCAAGTGTTCTAGAGTTAGGTTCTATTGTCCCACAATAGTAAGGAGTCTCTAACCAATATGCTAATAGGAAAGACGAAGAAACATAAATACCTCTCCTTAATAATGAAGACATTGACGGAAGTCATGCTTATACCTGTGGTACCAACATGGAGAATGAAACATCAAAAAAAGAAGTGGTTATCAACCACCAACTCATAAAATGTGTCTCCTAGTTAGGGTAGAAAGTGAACATAAAAAACTACCTCCTCATAAAAATAAAAAGGAATAGGACCATCAAATCGAAGAAATTACTATATAGAATCAAATTTAAGCCATTAGAAAAACAACTAGAAAACTTACCTCCTTCGGTAAGAAATAACACAAGCAAGGACACACAACACGAACCACCCAAAAATAAGGCTAGTGAACTTTATTCTATAACTCGGGAAGAAGACATTTCAAAACCAAGTCTCATATGTAGACCACCCTCTCCTACAAAGGATAAAATCCTTACAAAAGATTTGAATTCCATGAAACTATGCTTACCACACTTCAGGAAAGTAATATAGGCCACAACAAGAAATATCAATATGAAGAATTATGTCCCTATCCATTTTAGAGAGACATATTTTTAATACCATTTCTGAAATAGTTTGACTACCCTAAATTTGAAAAATATAAAGGTGAGGGTGATCCTCATGATTATATCAAAGAATTTTAAATGGCCTGCGAAGAGGTGGTCTATAGCAACAACTATCTCATATGTCTGTTTCCTAAAATATTAGGAGGACAAGTGCTAGAGTGGTTCATACGTTTACCAAATATGTCTATAATTACATGGCCCACACTAGTGGAAAATTTTCATCTATCATTTCTCATTTAACATGGAAAATGACATCACCATGCTAGATCCTTGTAGTGCAAAAAAACTAAAATGAAACCTTCACTAGCTTCTTACAATGATGGAGAGGTCTAGCAAGCCGATTCCCCTATACAATTCTTAAAAACTAGTTAGTAAGTATCTTCATTCCAAATTTAAACCCAAATATCTCATTTCATTTGTAAATGCATTGTGTCTCTAACCTTGAGGAATTCATTGAGAAAGGAAGCCAAATAAAAAATTCTTTAATAGAAAAATGATCAATTAAACCACTCTGTAAATAACGACAAGATTCAAAAACCGATGGAGAAGCCAAAATTATTTTAACATAAATAAAAAATTTGTGGGCGATGGTATCATAGAATATAAATGATTCTAAACAATTCAAACAGTCTAAGTAGTACATATTGGTCATCTCCTCAAATTGATAAAAGGACCTATTCAAAATCTGGTTAAAAGACGAGTGTTTACTGCCATCACTGATTCATTATCTACCATTTTGAGACAATTAAAGATAATAAAAATGGTGCAATATCCAACCATAGTACCTTATGTAGATGATGTGCCCAAGCCAGGGTGGTATAGAGATCATAATTGTTGTGATTTCAATCGTGTAAAAGGACACAATGTGGAAAAGTGCTTAAACATGAAACAATTCATTGAGGACCTCAGTGAAGATGGAAAAATAAAAGTAGATTCCCCTGAATCACGGTAAGGTCCAAATATCAAAATGGGAATATTCAAATAGCTCTTTCCTAACTAAAAGATACATTAAGAAAAGAAGTCAGATCTGGGTCAACCATCTACTGATTATAGGGCTACAAACTATGTATATACCCAGGCCTATAATCCTTTTGATTCATTAATAGGGTGTATTCGCTCATCCAATGAGTAGGTCAATACCATTAGGATAATTAAAAATATTTACACTATTACAACATGACACGAACAACTAGAAATACTAGAGGCTCCTTTGAATGTTGTTCCTTTATCTCAACCTCAGGAGAATCATTATGATTTAATATATGAACTTGAGAAAATTGCTGCTAAGATTTCAATCTTATATTTACTCAAGATATCAAATACCCAGAAATACATCCTTTATTAAACCCTTCAAGGGTCAGGAGTATCCACAAATGTTGATCTTTTACGCCTCCAAGCAATGGTTTCACACCTTGATCTTGATGACTCCATATTCTTTGACTAGTGTGAAATCCCATGTAATAATCCTACCCAGAACATACCTCTATCCATTGAAGTAGTTATTACTCATGCAAAGATTAAGATATTTCTTGTGGATAATTGATTCGGATTGGATATTTGCATGTGAAATCTAGTTAGATAGTTGGGGCAAAAATACACAGAGTTATATTATTATGTAATAACCATTACAACATACGAAAATGATGAATGTGAGTTATAGAAAAATATAATGATACCTATGGAGGTAGGGCTGAAAAAACATGATACAAAATTCCATGTTCTTTATTTATATCTTTTGTAGAACATGCTCATAACTTGACCATGGATCCATGACATGCAAGGAGTTCCTTCTACAAACAATCAATGCATTAAATTGTATAATATAGGGCATCCTATCACTATTCATGGAGATCCTGAACCATTTGTGCATTATATAGCATAACATATGTTATCTAGATCATCATGTGATTGTCCCTCAGTGGACATTGTTTCCCATTACAAATAAAATCTCTGAAAATACAGACTTGATCCTAACATGCTACAATGTGAGGTTAAATACCATTCTTCATCACTGAATCCATTTGCTTCATGGTAAATGTAAATAGGATCATATGGTACGATAGCAGATTCAATATTCAATAGAACCGTCTATAGTGTCTAACCTATCACTCTCACCTAAGACATGTGGTATACCCGAATTCCAATATACATGCTCATAGACTAGCTGATCTATCCCCTTCAAGAGGTTTACTCCTTGTGGTCTTCTATCAGATGAGAAAATTACAGATGACCCTCCAAATCAAACACTGAAAGGAATGAAAGATTCATATATCAAATCTTGACAGTATGCCAAACCACATAGAATGATGCATGTCATGGGGTATCAGGGATTTGGGTGTGGAAGAGATGCATAAGGTGGACTTGAAACCTTTTCCAATCCCCCCTATTAAATATAATAAGCATGGCCTTGGTGTGAAGAATCATAATCTTCTACCCTCTGAAATCAATGATACATCCTCAAATATTGAAGAGGATTCACTTCATTCAAACTTTGATGAAAATTCCCATTGTAGTATCTACGAAGATCTTTCCTTTACTAACATATTCATAGATTCTATTATCTTTACCCTATCTCGGTCCAATCTCCAAACTTACTTTCAAATCAACCTTGTATCCTAACCTTGTTTATTGGGATGAATGACTTCATATACTGATTGATTTCTTTGAAAATGAAGAAACCATCGCAGAATTCATGGGTATTAGAGAAAAAATTCCAAATAGTGATCAGAAGATAGGTTTCTTCATAAAATTGGATACATCTGCATATTTTTGGAGAAGAGGCAGAAATATATAGTCACCTAAACAAGAAAATAACAAGAAAGGGAAAAATTACCACTGAAAATCCTTGCAAGAAGAAAGAGCTCAAGTCCCATAGTGAAATCCTCTTTGAGGTGCTTGTGGAATAAAAAAAGGAAAAGCCAATGGAAAAGATAGTCGACCCATGTCAAGATAAAAATTTTATTGACCCACCTATAGAATTCCATTTTATGCTTTCTCTTGATCCTACATGTATGGAAGATAAGTCGATAATGTCTATTGAAGAAACTTGTTATGGTTTAATCACAACACTCGTTATTTCTTGTGAGTGAATGGTTGAGTCAATCAATGTAATTCATCAAACATGGAGTTATCCCAAATTGTGGGACATTGTAATTGGGAAAACCCTCCGAAGAAGGCCGACTTCCTATCTTATCCTAGTGCTAACTATGCCAAATTTCATAGAGTTGTATATCTAACACTAATCTAATGCTTTCCTAAGGAGACATAGTTAGATAAAATGCATGAAAATTAAAACCTACACTAAGGGAAGGTGATACAGCAAGAAGTACATTGAACAACCTGCATAATAAACACAACACAACCAAAATATTGCATAGAAAACACATCATTACACAACATCCTTGCATGTAATGAAAGATCATAAAAATGTAATATAACATATAAGATGGTTTGAAACATCCACATATATGATTATATTTCTCTACAAGTTGATACAATACATCACATTTAGGGCCAAAGGCACATATTTTGCATTAAAATGTCCAGTACGGAGGTTTGGAACATCCACAATATCTCTTACAGATAAGAAGAAGAAGGGAGGGGTATATATAAGGTGTCCAACATTTTAAAATGAGCCTCTCCTTATAATATATAGGAAGAATGAGATAAGGGAGAGAGAGAAATCTGAAATCTTGCTTCAACCACCCAAAAAATGCATTAAAATATCCTATAACAATGATTGATGCCATTACAAATCCCATACCCCCATGTACACTTCCTTTTTTGTGAAGAAAGGAGGCCCATACCTTGATCATTTGGGTAGGTGAGAAAATTTCCAAACATTCCTCTAAAATGGTGGACTTTATTTCTTTATTTCAAAGTACTTAGTCTCACTCAAATCCAAAAAGTACTATTTTGTGTAAATCTAACCTCCGAGTCAAAATTTATGGCCGTATGAAGATGAGGGTGCAATACTAAAATAAATGCAAGTTATTGGCTCTGTTTCTTTAGACTCCAAAATGCATCGCAACCTCCAAAATCTGAAATTTCAGACTTTGAGGATTCGAAACATAAGGATTTTCCATTTTAGCGGCCAAGTTATTGCTCATTATCCTTAGTTGATGAAACCTCCTAAACTTTGAAACCATGAAGTCCAAAATTTGGACTTCAAGTTTTGATTTCCATGTTATGGGGATTTATAGTTCCGAAATGGCAGAACCCCGAAGTACAAAATTTCAGACTTCAAGTTTCAATCCTTCACAATTTTGGGGATTCGAGAATTCAGGTTTCAGGGTTTTGAGACTTTGAGTTTTGAGGCTTCAGGAATTTTCATCAGACTAGGTCCTTTAAATTTCTGAACCTTTGAAAGCATTAATTCTGAATTTCAAACATTGGTTTTTAGACTTCATTTTCTCCCCACATGAAACTATTCACTCCTCGACCCTACTGAGACCTCTGAACCTCCTCTGTCAAAAATTTTAACTTTGGAGTTTGGACTCTACCATCCCTAATATTTTGTGCCATTGACCCCAAAAGAGGGGTTGACCCCAAAAACCCCTGATCCTTTTCGTACTTCAAGGTTTCAGGCGTTCGGGCCTTTTTCTTTATGTTTTTCCTTTCTTGTTCACTGAAAATCCAAACTTTAAAACCTCCAAAGTCTGAAAACTTCAAACTTCGGGGCCCCTATTTTTTACTTATCTTAACTCTGAGCTTCCTTCAATTTGTTTCATCCGACATTGCTTCCATTTTTGAGCCCACCTACAACCTGACTGTTCGGAATAAAAATGTGAGCTCCCATGCCTAAATGATCCCTCCAATTTCTTAGTGTGTAAGGTCATGTTTGTTTGATTTTTCCTGAGTGGAGAAATTAGATAACAAGAGTATTAATGTCAATATCAGGTCATAAGAGGATCTTAAAATGGTAAAACTCAGGGATTCACTTTCAAGACAAGAACAAAATCCATTTATGGATTTGCTAATGGAATTTATAGACAAATTTTTTTTTCTTACGTGGATATACTATGTTTAGACCCCATCCTAATTGTGCATAACATTTTTGTGCTCCCAGATTCTAAACCTGTTAAATGAAAGTTAAGAAAAATGCACCCACTTGTCACACTCTTGGTAAATGAAGAAATGGAAAAGCTATAAGTAGCAGGATTCAAGAGATAAATTTATTATTCTGAATGGAAATCAAAGATTGTGTGGGTCAAAAAGAAACCATTAGGTATCTACGACCTCAGCATTGCCTTCAGATGATATAAAAAAAAATTCCCTAAATATGTCTTCCCTTTACCTAACATCGATATGATTTTTGATTCGACTGTTGTGTATGGGATCTTGTCCCTCATGGAAGGATTTTCAAGATACAATAAGATTAAGACTGTAGAAGAAGATCAACGCAATACTGCATTCACAACCCCTTATGGAAATTTTTGTTAGCAAGTGATGCCCTTTGATCTAAATATTGAAGGAGCCACTAATCATAGAGCTATGATTGTCATCTTCCATGACATGGTGAATGACATCATGGATGACTATGTGGATGATATTTTGGCTAAATCCAAAACCATAAAAGAGCACCAAAAATTGTTACGATGTATCTTTCACCTCGTTAAAGACTACATGATTTGTTTGAACCCTAAAAAGTGTCTTTGGCATAATATTAGGTAAAATTTTGGGCTTCATCATTTCCAGGAGACGAATCGAGGTAGATCCTGTGATGTTTGTAGCTATCACTGATATTCCACCACAAAATAATCTCAAACAACTACGAAGTTTATAATGAAAAATCTAGAGAATCCACTGATTTATATCACATCTTATGGAAAAGTGTCATCACTTTACACATCTTTTGAAGAAATATGTTACTTTCAACTAGGGTCTTGAATGCCAGAAAGATTTTATAATTCTCAAGAAATATCTAATCATTCCCCCATTTCTGATGTGACCTATCCCAGTATAACCTCTACTATTATATGTCTTAGGTACCCAATGTGCTATTGGTGCAATGCTTTCCCAATATGACCTAAACCAAAAAGAATGAGTTTTGTATTACCTAATATGAACCTTAATCACCTAAGTGTTGAACTATCATCAAATAGAAAAGGCATACGCCACTATCTCATTAATAATAAAACTAACTTGATTTCAAAGGTTGACCCTCTTAAATACCTTTTATCAGAACTTGCACTTGCATGATGGATGGATAATTAAATCATCCTCCTAACCAAATTTAACATTGAGTTTGTTAAATAAAAGTGTCTTAAAGGACAAGTACTTGTTGATCAATTGGCTGAAGCTCCACTTCTAGGAATGGAACCATTGTGTCTGGATCTTCCAGAAGCATCTATACTATACGTTGAACAATCTTTGATATGGTAGATGCACTTTGATGGGTTATTCAATTATCATGCTATAGAGGATGGAATAATTCTCATCACCCCAATAGGGTATTTTATTCCACATGCCTTTCGAATAGGCTTCTCATGTACAAATAACATAATTGAATATGAAGCAAAGTCATTGCTTGGCAGAATTGAAAATTTCCATTCGATGGAATATCAAATATTTTACTCAAGGTCATGAGTGATTAAGTACCTATCATCAAGAAACTCAATGATGAATACAAAGTTAAGGATGAGAATATCATCCCATATAAAAATAGGTTTGAGACATTAAAGGAGTAAATTATGTGGGTAACCTTTGAACAACTGATTTGGATGGGAGGAAATCAAAACAAATTATGCCATAGATATTATGGCTACTATAGGGGATGTACTTAAAATTCAGCACTAGATGAAGAAAATAACATTCTTCATTGAACATCTGCATGAACCCGCGAATGACATGTTAGAATCATTTCTCGTATTTGAATTAGTTGGTCCCCTTTCACCCTGGTATGATTACATCTTCACCGACTGTATCAAGAAATCACAATTTCCCTCTATGTTCATTACTCATATACTTGATATAAATGCCCTCATTCGCCAAATAGATCGTTAAACCATTTTTGTAGGAACTCTCTATCGAAGAGGCTACTATGGGAATTTACTGTGTTGTCTTGATATGACTAAATCAATCCTAACAATAAAGGAAGCACCAACTGAAGGAGTCTGGGAGGGGCACATAAAAGAGAGATGGTACTTGCTAAAACACTACTAAGAGTGGATTACTATTGGCCTTCCAATGGAAGATATAAGTAAAGTTTTCATCATCTTAAGAGGTGGGAAATTCTATAATCTAGAAGTATGGAAATCTAATCCATGCACTAACATAGACTTTGCATCCAATAGACACAACTCCTTGTGAATTTTCAAAGTGGGGGTTGGATCTTATAGGGAAGCTCACTCCCACATCCTCAAATGATCATACCCACATCATTTTTGGAACCAAGTGATGTACCAAATGGGTAGAGGTAATGCTGATCACATATGTCACTAGTGTGTAGATATCCAAATTCATCATGATTCACCTTATCTACCATTTAGGTATTCCCTCCGCTATTGTAGCATACCTTAGTAAGTACTGTAAGAACAAGATGATCAAATCCTTTTTTCAACACATTCACATCCATTTAAAGTTGTGTCTTGAAAAATGATCCCTATTGTCCCTTAAGGTAATGGAAAAATGATGAAGCCACTAATAACTCCCAACCCTTGTTCGCATTATGGAGAAAGTGGTAAGTAAAACACTAGTTGCTATTGGAAATTACAAATCCATCTCTTGGGATCTGGGCCACATAGAACTTCCATTTTGTGTGACCCCTACAGAAGTGTCACCCCTTATTCCGGGTAGTATATGGTACATACGCCATTTTATCCTTTGAAATTGAGCTTCCCTCCCTAGAGAATATCTCTCTGGGCATTATCTAGACAATTTTGGAAAAAGACTACAGAGTCACTTGCCTGGAAGAATTGGAGTCAACTGGATGAGAAAATTATGAGATCCCTCAATCACTTAAAATTTTACCAGAATGATTTAGGTTTCAAGAGGGTCAAAAAAATGGATCATACATCAGTATTTTGATGTAGGTCATCTTGTTTTCCAAAGAAAACTAGAGAAACATTATTAAAGATAGAGAGAAGAAGGACAACCGATTTGCGTCCTGCTACGTTACCGACGTCCCAACTATCCCATGGACTGCCTAGGACAAAAATGTCTGGTTTGGGTAGCCTAAAAAATCACTCATTTGGATACGTGACCTTTGAAATAAAGGACCCAATGAATGCCATACATATCAAACAATTCTACGCTTAGGCATGGAGTTCCTTATAAAATAATTTAAAAAAAAACTATAAAAAAGAAAAAGAAAAAGAGAAAACAAGTCATCCAAGTGTGAAAACCACTAAATTGTAGCACTTTGGACATGTCCTTGGGTAAAAAATATTTTTTGGCACCTTGGGAGGATTCGTTATTCCTAAGCATCTCTCACATCTGAAAGGAGTACATTGACCTTAGTTTAGGGCTAGGTTTCTTTGGTTAAGTGTCCTTTTTCATGCCATGTCCTCGATCTAACTGATCAATTCTTGTATATGTGTAAAGGATTTTCTTTTTGTATATTCCCATCTAATGTTGGAGTATATTTGCATCTATAACTTCTTGAACATACACATGTGGAATTCTTTCTTTGTATATCCTAACATCTCGAGGGGCATTCACGCTTCGTTTTCAGTACATAGTTTCAGAAAACATTGGAAAACAAAAAAACAAATTTAAATAATTAGACAAACTCCTAAAAATTTGAAAAAACCCCTAAAAATGATGATGTTACGCAAAAAATCATAACATTGTCGTTAAGAAAACCTCGAAAACTATGTGAACATTAGCCTTCAAAAATTTTATCCTTGAGACGAAACCAAAAATATTAGAAAACAAATCAAAATTATCCTACAAAAAGAAATTTGTGATTTTCTTACTTTATGTTTTCAGTTTATAGAGTTTTGATTGCATTTCCTTTCCATGTTGTGTTCTTTAAATTGGCTTCATTTGCTTAAGTATAGTATTACTTAATTGTTACATTCAATTTGTTTTATCTTGCATACTTGTTTATAATTACAATTATGTTCATTCGATTTGATTGTATCGCATTTGGCGTGTGTGTTAGATTAAATTCATTCACTTACTTGGATTAAAGTGTCACTTTGAACTATTATACATAGGCATCAAATTCATACTTGTGAATATTTATATTGTGTTAATTAGATTTGATTATTGTGTGCTTGTAAAATGTTGTACAAATTATTTTCATCCTAACATCATAACATATATCATCACATCTAACATCATTTATACATCATATATAAAAAAACACCAAGTTTTACATCAAGCATGTATACTAAGATAATCATCATGCATTGTATCATCAATGGGGCAAGAGGGGTTGCACACGATAACAAATCTATCCCCCAATGGCAATATCCATAATAACAACATAGTTTCCAATCACATAGTATCTAATAAAAAAAGAGTGTTATCATCTAATGCTACCTCATACACGATAATATGATAAAGTAAAGAAATGAAACATGTTATCAAAGCATATGATCCATCAAAACAATGTTATCTCATACATCATTAAAATCCATCAGGATACATGCATAAGAATTAAATCATACAACATCATGATATTATCATCACCCATCATGATAATCATCATAGCTCATATAAATACATGGAAAAAAGCATAAAATGTCTATCACGTGTATATAATGTATGTCTTGAAACTAAATCTTCCATCAAGGGTATAAAAAAAGAAGGCCTTCATCATGACGCATGATAAAAAAATGATACATCATATACATTGATAAAAACAATTGAGCCTTCATAAGAGGCATATATACATGCATCTATATATCAATCTAAAGAGGAGCCATATATGAATCGATCACTCATGGGGAATATGTGGCCTACGATCTCTGACAGAGTCCATACCCTGTGATCCCTATTGACTTGTTTCATTCCCTAGCCCCTACATGACTGACCTAACCAATGCCACTAGTTAGTGTGATCTAGACAACATCGATGCATGACTATACATTTGCACTCTATGACCCTCTAGTACAACCTAATAGTATATATACATGTAATAAGAAGCCTTGACATTGGTTATTGCTACTTTTCTAGGTACATGCATAGTGTCACTAAAGCCCCATCACTATGCCTTAATGAGGCCACCTCCGCTGAAATCCAAGAAGTCTTGGCTTGTCCTACTATCCTCTCATCCACCAATTGGTCCCTCCATGTAGTAATCGTCTGAACCTCAGCCTACGAATGCTTCCATAGGATTGTAATCCAGGCCATCTATGTCACCATATGTTGGATCTATTGAAATCAAGTAACACCATATCTTCCACCTCCCTAACTCTCTTGGGATCTAGGGTGGCCTAGCTTGTAGATGACGACTAATAGTTGTGCCCTCACCTAATATCTCTCAACCGTCTCCTAGAGATGAAAAGATACAACGTATTGTAAATGTTTCCGTAATGAAGATATCTATCCTCCATCTCCACCTCCTTTACCACTCAGCAGACTATATGGCAGGATAAGAACCAAACCCTGTTGTGGTATTCCTCTTGACGGAGGACCTTATGGTGTCACTCTCTACATTGTCACCTATTATAAAGCAACATGTACACTAGCTAGTATGACCTTGTGGGGTAGATGTATCTACGGAGCGATGAGAACCTATCACAGTCTAGGTCTTAGATCCTTTCCCTATGGCTGACAAAGTGGGGGAACCGATCTCGCCTATCATGATGCTTCCCATAAAAAATATCATCATCATCTCCATCATCCTCATCATCATCACTATCATTAATCACCTCTTGAGGTAGGCTAAATCCTTTCTCTCATGTGGCCTTTGGAATGGTGAGGTGGCAAAGAAACACTCTAAGGTACCATGAAACATACTAAAATGTAACTTCAGGGCCTCTAATCTATCTCAAAGGGACCCATACTTGTGGAACCATCCCATCAAAACTGGCTCGAGCTCGATCTAGCTGAATAGGAATCCCCATGTATAATCCCTTATCACATCTACATGTATACCACATGTGAGGACTGAGTACATCCTGTACTGTGTCAAACTATCTCTAACATCGATATACCATATAGAAATCTGTAATATAGCCTCAACTTCCAATCAAAAAATGTTCAACCATGACTATGTGAGCTCGTCTCCATCCTCGGCCAACTGATAATGTTGGTATGGCCTCCACACTATCATATACTGCACAAGGTCATCAAAATACTTAAGATAATGATAAGTAGCACCCATTTTCCCACTGATATTATATCTAATGGAGACCCATCCCATGACTAAAGGGTCTTGTGGATCCCAAAGTCAAAGAAAACCTGTAGGGAAAAAAATCACTATGTGGTCCCACGCCCTTATCTGTAGCAGATTGGTAGGACCCACGACTTCTGAATTTGGTATCTTATAAGATGTAGGTCCTATTATAAATGTTCCAGTATGCACCAGCCCAAAACTATCTATTTCCTCATAATAAATCACGTATCACACTAATCACGCTAAGAGGAAATAAGAAACTTGTCTTATTAGTGAGAAAAAATCCACTGACAAGAGCCATAAAATATACTAGCATGTGATGAAATCTCATATCTGTGATGCATCGATATAAATAAAATGTCATAACTCAGTGAAGTATATCATCATGTCAAAATACCTCCAAAAGGGAGTCTAGAATCTCGGCATCAGTAGTTGTATACTCAATCAACTATCCTCAGATAGGTATACACAGAATGCACCAGACATCATCTAGGGTAATTATCATCGCTCTTGTGGGAAGCCAAAAAAATTGGCTCTCACAGTGTCATCTCTCTACCACAGTTGTAATTTTCCCATGATCCAGAGTATGTCACCTCACCCAATCACCTCCATGAGATAATATATCCATATGGGCTAACCCAGTCACCTCTAGTAGTACATCCATCATCTGTCTATGATGTCTATGGAAGCTCACCTCTATGGCCACTAGATGAACATGTTTCTCCCTCACTTGTAGTGATGACAATCATCTTTGTAAAATAACACAAGATGTGTTAGACCTAAATTTTCTTCTATATTCTACTCGTCTTCTACAAAATTAAGTCAAAATTCATTTACATTATCCTACTCATCAAACTAACATTCTTCTCAGTATCACAATTCCTCTCTTAAGCGCATGTGCATCCTTTTGGGAATGTACATGCCCTTTCTAGTGTGTGCGGGCCTAGGATGCATGCGCATTGTTTTGAACATCTACACACCCATATTTGTTTTGTGTAAACCCCCCTAACTAGCCTATCGGACTCACGCATGCGCTCCTTTCATGGTGCATAAGCGCACTATTTTTTGTGTCATCTCGTGTGTACCCATTACTTAGCAAAGGGTGCATACACACTATTTTATATATCTCTACATACATGTTTTGACATATGCACATTCACACACCCATAATTTTGATGTATGCACATCCCTGTGGATGTTTATACACCCATAGGGCATGCACATATGATTGGACATCTGATATTAATGCCCTAAATACCCTAATAAGTGATATTAAGTGTAAACATTGGCAAGTAAGATCGGGTACTCACAAACAGCCCATCGTCGTCCTCCTGTACGTACTCCTGAATGGTGTCAACCCACCTTGTGTGCCATTGGACTCATGCCATATCTCTCATAGCTTTGAAATCACTCGCAGTAACAATCAACAAAGTTCTGGTAACAATTGAACTAGTCAGGATGATTAACTCCCCTAGAGGGTTATATTTAGTTGTTTTAACCCATCGTGATGCCTCTGGGCCATGTTTTGAGCACCGAGGTCATTCTAACTTCCTCTATTACCCCTCGTGATGATTATTTTTATTAAATAATAATGTTTGACCCATTTTCTTCTAGCTCGGGCATGTTTTTGCTATCCGACACCCGTTTATCCATCTTGGGGCATTTCCCTTGCTTTTAGCCAATATTCCATTTTCTAAATTCTACTAACTGATATAAAAATCTAAAAATTACAAAAATTAAAATTTTCAAAAAAATTATAAGATTATTCAAAAATAAAAATATCATAAAAAAATCTAAAAAATAGACTAAAATTGGGTAAGAAGCTCATACACAACTCAAAATTTTGTTACACGCATGGTACACATTTCGTATATTGCTTATTTTTTTAGTTGTTTTGAAACAATGAATCTCAGATTGTCTATACCTACAATCATTTACAAAATATATCTTGTTGGCTTCATCTGTATTCTGGTGTACAACAGGTTTCCTCATAGTATTTCGTAGCACACAAAGATTTTTAATTAGCTTCATCTGTATTCATGTGTCCACCATTTTTCATCTCGCATACATGTTTTATTAGGGCACTGTACGTACCCAAAATTGTAAGGTACTGTACTGCTAGAACAACGTAACACGTGCCCTAATGATGATACAAGTCTCCTCGCAAGGTGTTTGGGATCCGGAAAATCTCTCCAAGTGTGTGTTAACATCCCGCATTCCCCGCTTAGCCCCCACGTGCTTTGTTTTCTCTCTTTCCCTCTTTTCTTGACCTTTTTCTCTTTAGTTACGAAACTGCCGCCCTGCCTAGGCGGCGGTCTCGTGACCGCCACCCTGATCAGGGTGGCGGTCCTGTAACCGCTGCCCTGCTCAGAGCGGCGGTCCTGCACGTGTTTTCCAGAACGTTCTTTTGACGTAACTCACATAAAAATCAATGATTCACCAAATTTTTCCACCACCTTGAGCTTGCATTTATGTTTTTGGTCTCTTGAAATAGTGTTTGGCCATTGTTTATAGTTTTAGAGTTCAATTTGGTTTTTACCTTGGGTAAATGCAAATGCTATAAATAGATGGCTTGTGCTCAAGCAAAGAGCCCCTCAAATTTTCCTCTGAACTTCTCTTTGCAAAAGATTAGTCTTCATTTTTTCTTAGAATTTGTAGTTTCATTCATTACATGCTTAGTTAGCATTGTTTTGCTATTAGGAAGCCACATATCCATCTTGTGTAGGTGCTATTATCATTTTTATCCAATCCATTGGAGTAGAATAGTTTTTTTTCAGTAGGAAGCCATTAAAATTTGTAGGTTTTGCTCCTCAAATAGGATAGTTTCAGGTTTTGAACATTTTATGTTGCATGACTCACAATAGATCCTGCTAGGAATTTCATAAGCCAAGCTTTGTACTCTTGCGCTATCCCTCTCCTACTCACGTTCTATTCAGTCTGTATTCTAAAGTTGTCCCTTGTTCCAATATCTACTTCTAATGATGCAAACATTACACGCTTTTCTGGATCCACGTGAGCACGAAAGAATGAAGAGATCACACTGAGGGGACAAAGTTACACATACCATCATATTTGCCACTGTAGTACAGAATCCAGGTTCTAAATTTCAAATTTCTAGTTAGAAGCATATCAAATAAAGTAGCTAATCACTTTATTTACTTTCGATATTGCCAGGGAAGTTGTGGGGATTGATAGTTTTTGAGAGACTATGATTCATTCCTCACTTCTGAGGTAGGATCGAGAGTCTTGTAAATAGATTAGATAAGTTATTTCATTGTTTAGAATAGATCTACAAACTGCACAGACAAATAGCTACACCCGGTTATTTTGTTTGTTTTTAAATTGTCATTTTAGCTATTAATTCTAGATATTTTAAATAGCTACTTTCTTAAAATTCATATAATTCGTCAAAAAATACAAAAATAGAGAAATCATATATACTATAGATATACTTCACATAAGTTAAATTTTGCTTTGTTACAGTTAGATTTACATTATTGTTTTGTATGACAATCATGGGACCTAGGGAGCCCAGAGAATACGTATTCAAGCCAATCATGCCTCAACCCAATCTCGTCATTGCAATAGTTAACATAGACCAGAATCTTAGAATCCAAGTCTTCCAAACAACAACAGACTTACAATAGATCAACTCTCAGTTGAGGGGATTAAACATAGAAGATGACGAAGCATACACGTTTTGGTCAAATCAGCCAAACTACAGATTACCCTAGAAAAATATCCACATGACTGTAGAAGAGCTTGAAAGAGAACAAACATTCGGTTGTGATCCTTTGGTCCCACAGCCAGAAGCAAGAGACATTCTCACAGACATAGATACTAGCCTAAGTATTCAGGTTGCAAGAACGCCTGTGAGGTACTCTGAGAAGATCACACAGTTATTAATTTTGAATATAGAGGCTGAGAAATCATATGATTATTGGATACTAGGGATCAGGAATTGAATTCGTACATGACTATAGCAGGACCACGACAACTACGAGGGTCTATGGTTGCGATCCACAAATCCCGTAACCCAACGAATCCATAATTGAATCAGACATAGATGTTGGCCTACGCACACTTAGTATTCAGATGTACTCCACTTCCACCTAGCATTATCACACAATTATCCTTGTTAGATATAGTGGCTAATGAACCTAAAGAATTCTAGACTAGGCCAGAGAACCACCCATAAGAACAACTATAGCCATCATCCACTATATGACCCTATCTGGAGACATACACGAAACTATCCGAGACCACTTTCCACATATACCACAACCCATAGATCGGATAACACCAGAGCTCGATATTGATTGGAGCCCTCGAGCAGTCATCCTTGCCAATCGATCTATCACACCAATTCAGGTTAGGAGGGCCTTCTTTGCCTTAGATTTGCAAATTCCATTAGTGCGTGTTGAGGACATCAGATTACCTAACTAGTTTTTCTGTATCCCACATATATTCCATCCCCATCGGCTGTCTCGGCACAACCTCGGGAGGTTGGGTATGTGGAAGAGTTACTTGTAAATTCCCATGCTCGCTTGTCACTTTTCAGGCGTACAAAACTGGTGAACCCAACGTGAACAAACAATTGTTTCACCTTCTATAGCTCATTAGCCTTCACATCAGTGTCACCAAAATAAATCTGGTGAACAACATATTTTTCTTTTAGTGTTTCTTCTTTCATCCACCTTCGCTATTACCCATTATTCTGCGGGTATTCATATACCCCCCGAATATGTCAGGATTTGATGCATATGGCAGACCCCTCTTGGGTCTTGAGGCATATTACGCCCAACAGAATCAACAATCATCACCCTCGCTCTTAGTATGGGGTGATAACTACTCAACTAACCAGTTGTCAACACAAAATCCAAGGATTAGATATAACTCATCTTTTCAAACTAACGAGTTAGATCAGCTCACTCAAATGCACAACAAACAGAGTCTTCAGGCTTTGAATAATATGACGTTCATCGGAGAATCTGGTTCATCTCCTCAGGTGCTGCTTATACCACAAATTAGCAGAAAATTAGACCCATACCTGGTTTTAGATTATGAATAGTCAATACGTTATCCCAGGAGATGAACAACGCCCTCAGAGTATGTACCCACCTATAGGGAGTTTACAAAGACAGCTCGAGGCCTCTTTTCAAGAAAATACCTCCATACCACTGCATATAGGAAATACCCTCGAAGAAGCTTTGCAAGATAATGATCAGTTCATAGCGGGGGTATCATATACCTACGACAACATCAGAATATACAACAAACACCACCAAGGTAAAATATCGTGACTTCACCAAATGAAGTCATTTCAACCCTAGTAGAAAAGGTTAGGGGGTTAGAACTTGCCCAAGAAAGTGAAAATTCTCAATTCATGCAAGAAGGAAGTTCTAATCCTCTGCACATCATCCTAGCCAAGTAGACCTCCTCACAGGAATAGGCATGTTAGGCATGCCTCCTCAGTATTCACAACAAATGCCAATTAGACCCACCATCTCTAACACTGCTGCCTCCCGGTCTAGTACAAAACAATCCCTTCCTAGACAATACCCCATCATACTTAAACATGTACTCCAAATCACCACAAGGGTATATGTTCTCCTCTCTCGGCATGTTTTCCCGAACACAGGGGTTTCCTTATGCCCCTATCAATACGTACGCAATGCCATATCAACAACCCATTCCACTACTGCTCCCCTAGCAGCCACCATTAATGGTTGAGACCTACGTGATAGGGACTTACTTAGAATATTTAAAAGAGCCCTTAGATTTCATGATACGAAGCGTCATGCTCCCAAGACCTCTTCCTAATTTACCCAAGTACAAAGGTGAGGGAGATCCGAATGCACACATCAAGGCTTACGCTACAGCCATACAAGAACTACTCCCTTGGGATGGGGTTGTTGCTAAAATATTCCCCAAAATGTTCGGAAGGCATCACTCTCGATTGGTATTATAGAATACCTGAGGCTTCCATCCATTCATTTAAACAGCTCATTTCAGAGTTCATTAAGGCATTTGACATGAACAAACTGTTGAGAATAGGAATCAAGGAGTTCTTGCACATTAAGTAGGAACATAATGAATCTGTCGCTCATTTCATCCAGAGATGGCGTACGGTTATTTATTCTTCGGCTAGTGCTCCAAACATGGATCAAATGGAACTATGTGATTTATTTCTTCATTCTCTCAGCAGAGAAGTGAAGGAAGAAGTCCAAAAATTCCCACTAAGGACTTACGATGAAGTACTTGAGAGCGCTCTCTGAATAGATCAAGCAGCAATAGATAGTGGTCGTAAGATATATGGAACAAATGGGAGGTTAATAACCTCCACCTAGAACACTACAACTTATCCTACTACCACGAATGTCAATCAAGGACCTAAAATCCTTAATAAAAATCACGGTGGTAACAACGGATGGAGTAACTGATCAACCTAAGAAAGGTAAATGTCGTCAATACTTCATCACAAATAAACAGTCAATGAAACAACAAATTTACCCCAAAAATCAACGCAGTGGATTTTAATCATCCACAACAACAACAACAACAACAACAACAACAACAACAACGGCAAAATCCCATATAGGGTCCAAGCCAAAATTCAACTAGGTACCAAAACCAGAATTCAAACGAAAGACAACAAATGTAAAATTTTAATAGACAACGGTTTGATCAAAATTTTGGGCCACAATACACACCAAACCAACAAACCAGGAATTATAATCCCAATTCATATTGTGGTTTCTACAAAATTCGAGGTCATGACACTAGAACGTGCCGTGACTACAATAAATTCATGCAACGTTTGCCAGAGGAACAAAGACAATTTTTTACAGATATGTTCTTAGCAGATCCTGTGTCACCACCACCAAGCACGCTCGCAGGGGCAGTTTCCCCTCAGAATGCTCCCCTCAAGATCTTTAATGATCCACTTCCAAATCACGATAACAATAGGCAAAGTCTAAATGGGACAAACAAAAGCATAATGACAGGAAACAATGATCATGAAGCCTCAACCTCACTAAATCCATCAGTTGCGCCACAATTAGGAAGTCAACCGCAACCCAAGATAGTTGGTTTAGTAGAGTTAGATACCGAACTACCCATTGAAGCTATAACAAGAACACGAGAGTAGTTCTCTCAGCCAAGCCCAAGTCACCTGTCAGGAACAGATAAGATCCAACAAATAGTGGACAAAACCCATAGGTTCCTATGATTTAATTAGCGACCTAACAAAAACCTTCTTGCACATTTCATTTTTAGACTTACTAAAAAACTCTCCTGCCCACAGGGCTGCTCTTTTAGAGGCATTAGGTTTAGGTCATCTAATTAACATCACCCCACCTCCCGAAACATAGGTAAATCGTGTAGATTTTGATATCCACCCTCTGGGGCAGCTAGATAGGGATATCGAGTTCATTTTCGAAATAAACAAAATGCCAACAGATGCTGAGATTACACGTCAAGGTGATCCAACCTTACATTTGCAAGTATGGGTTTATAACGACTATGTAAAGCGTGAAATGGTAGACGATGGGCCAACAGTAAACATAGTCCCCTTCTCTTTCCTTAAAAATTTGGGGTATGGAGAAACAAATTGTTCCACAACTCGAAACACGCTAAGAGGCTACGATAGCCTTAAATCCACTTTAGTTGGGACTATAATACTACCAGTCAACTTAGGACCCAAAACAATCCTGACTGAGTTTTACATTATAGATCGGGAAACTAATTATAATATGATCCTCGGCCGACCATGGATACACCGTATGAAGGCAATCCCTTCTATGTTATTCCAAGAAGTAAGGTTTTTACACTTAGGAAAGATATTCATAGCCAAAGGTGATCCAAAGCCATTCGATATACACCTAGCTGATTTAAAGAAAAGACCAGGTGTGCACTCAGAATTTGAACTCCCAAAAAACCAACTCAATAAACCTACCAACGCAAAACCAGAGGAAAAGTTGGTACCTACAATGGATCTCGAGACTATGAGTCTAGTCAAAACAATCCCATCCCTCAAGGATGAGGCAAACATTGAAATAGTATCATTAGGAACTACAATTTTTTTTTTTGAATTGATAGAACATGATCTACCAATGTTCCTACCATTTGATTCTGTAGGCATGGGATATCCCCTCGGTGTTGGTTCTCTCCCAGCAGAGGATCTCTGCATGGTGGAGGTAGAATACGTAAACACAACAAATATCCCAACATCCATATTCCCAGCTAAATATTGGACTCTCCATTTCGATGGAGCTAGATGTCGTTACAGAGCGGGGGCAGGTGTAATCTTTACTTCCCCTGAGGGAAAAGTCCTACCATTTACTTTTAAGCTAAATTTCAAATGTACAAACAACGGCGCTGAGTATGAAGCCCTCCTCCTTGGCCTCATTTTAGCCAAGAGGATCGGCGTTAATAACATCAGAGTATTAGGAGACTCACAATTGGTAGCGAACCAAGTCTCTAAGGTATATGAAACCAAGGCCGAGCACTTACAGCTTTACAAAACAGCTGTATTAGATCTAAGTAGAAAGTTTGACTTCATATCAATTGAAGTAATCCCGCGAGAACAAAATCTTCTTGCAGATTCTATAGCAACCTTAGCATCACGCTTCACACCAAATAGTAAGTTAGAAGATACCTGTTTCATGGTATCCCTTCGTGATGAACCATTGTTAAAAAAAATAACAAATCCTCTTTTAAACAGAAATGAAAACAAGTCTACTGTCCTAGGCTACATCGATAGTGATACAATCACTCTTGATTTCTTAAACACTTATGTGGCGTTACATCTCGCCCATCACACAATAGATTCATCCTTAATCCCACATTCGTCTTCCTACTTTGAAAATCCCATGATGGAGCTACCCCCACAAGAAAAACTTAGAATATACACGGTAGAGGATGGGGACGATCTGGAATTACCTCCAGCCCTGCCTGAGTTTGAAGAAGGTAATGCCTCTTTAATCAAAGAAACAATTGATGTTAACATTGGAATGGAAGATGAACCAAATATCTTGAAACTAGGATCCTCGTTAACCCCGAAAGAAGTAGAAATACACACTCAGATCCTCAAGGAACATCAGAAGGCGTTCACATTTAGTTATAAAGAAATGACAGGAGTTGCACCCCACATTGCGGTACACAACCTCGTCACTAAGTCAGATGCAAAGCCGGTTAAACAAAAATCAAGACCCATGAAACCCAAGGTAGCTCTTATGGTGAAAGAGGAGGTAATAAAGCTCCTCCAAGTAGGATTCATTAAACAGGTCGATTACTCTCAATGGGTATCTAATATCGTTCCCGTTCTCAAAAAGAATGGGAAGATACGCATCTGCATAGATTTCTAAGACATTAACAAATCATGTCCTAAGGACGACTTCCCATTACCATCCATAGATGTCATTGTTGATGCAACAGCTGGATTTGAACTTTTGTCTCTCGTGGATGGCTTCTCAGGATACAATCAAATCAAAATATCTAAACAATATCAAGCTAAAACCACTGTTTATAACTCCTTGGGGAACCTATTGCTACGTTGTTATGCCATTCGGTCTCAAGAACGCTGGCGCCACATACCAGCGAGCTATGACTTATATATTTCACCATTTAATACATAAGATCATGGAATCCTACGTAGATGACTTGTTGGCTAAGGCCAAGAAGCGTTGTGACCATCCGGAAGTGCTACGCATCATTCTTTCACGTCTAATAGAATGCGAAGTCACGCTAAATCCAGAGAAATACGTCTTTGGTGTAACAGGAGGAAAGCTCCTAGGTTACATCATATCATCACGAGGGATAGATGTTGATCCAACCAAAATTCGGGTTGTCCTTGAAATGGTCCCACCTTCGAATGAATCGGGAATCAAGTCATTTCTTGGAAAGCTTGGTGCAATTCGAAGATTCATCCTGGACTTAAGCTTCGCCATCCATCCAATCAACAATCTGCTCAAGAAAGATTATAGTATTGATTGGACCAAAGACTGCAATGAATCTTTTGATGTAGTTAAGCGTTTCCTGTTATCACCACCTACGCTAATGCCACCTAAGCTAGACCACCCATTAATTTTATATTCACGAGCTACCGATGTCTCGCTAGCCTGTATGTTGGCCCAAGAGGATGATGAAAAGAAAGAACGTGTGATTTATTTCATTAGTCGAACATTACTAGACTACGAAACATGTTATACACAGGCATAATGAGAATGCCTTGCCATAATCTTTGCTACTAAACGCTTAAGGCATTATATGTTGAATCAAGAAACAAGGGTCATGGTAAAAACGGACCATTTACAAACTTTCCTCACACAAGGGTCCTTGTCTAAAAAAGTGGGACATTTTATAACCTTAATGGGAGAATTCGAATTAACATTTATAAATCAGAAATCCGTTAAAGGACAAATCATCGCAGATTGGTTAGCTAATAACCCATTAGACGGAGGCAATCTAGTAGACCTAGAATTTCCGGATGAATGCGTATACTATATTGAAATCAGACCTCCTATCTCTGAGTGTCCTTGGTACACTGATATCATTAATTATATCATGGACCATACGTACCCAGAAGGGGCTACACCACAACAAAGAAGGCAGTTACGCATTATTATAGCCAAATACGTCGTTATAGAGCAAGTGCCTTTATCGAAAAGTGTTCAATGGAATACTCATAAGATGTGTCGACACAGAAGAATCCAAGAAGATTCTCCATGAATCTCACAGTTGAATGTGTGGAGGCCACTTTGGTGGCCATGCCACCGCTCGCAAAATACATCGAATGGGCTATTTCTGGCCCACTCTAGAACACGACGTAGTAGAGTTTGCACGAAGATGTCATAAGTGCCAGGAATTCTCCTATGAGATTCACATGTCAGCACAAGCTCTACAACCAATTGCTACTCCATGGCCCTTTTCTATGTGGGGCCTCGATTTAATAGGGAAATTTTCTCCCTCATCTACAGACAACCATAATTTCATAATCACGGCCATGGAATATTTTACCAAGTGGGTAGAGGTCATGCCTCTTACTATTGTACCAGGTTCTATAATCGCCAAGTTCATTTTGAACCAAATCATTTACAAATACGGTGTCCCACAAATCATTATCTCGGATAATGGAACTTCTTTTAAGAATGATGAAGTTCACGAATTATGCAAAAGATTCAAAATAAGCCATCATACGGCTTCCTTGTATTACCCTCAAGCCAATGGACATGCTGAAGCAACAAACAAAACACTGAAAGCCATTCTCCTTAAAACTGTGAAAGAAAACAAACGAGATTGGCATTTAAAGTTATATCCGGCCTTGTGGGCCCACCGAACCTCAATAAGAACACCAACGGGAGTGAATCCTTTCTCGCTAGTATTTGGGGCAGAAGCAGTTCTCCCACTTAAGGTTGAAATACCTAGTCTCCGTATTTCATTACAAGGGATTCTGGATGAAGACGCTTACAGAGAAGCACGTCTTTCCCAACTAGAAAGCCTAGATGAAACTAGGTTAGATGTTGAACAGTGGCACAGAGCCTATGCCGATCGGATGTGCTGGCAGTATAACAAGAAGGTCTATGAATGTGACATATATGAAGGTGATCTAGTTCTAAGGTTGGACAGTCGGATCGACAAAAAGACTGGTGAGGGAAGAAAGTTCCAGCCCAAATGGTTGGGCCCATACCGAGTCACTAAGGACTATGGAAATGGTGCGTACCTCTTATGTACGCTAGAAGGTGAGGAATTTGGTGAAATAGTCAATTCCCTGCACCTTAAACGATTCTACGCATAAGCAACTGCCATAATATATAGCTACATTTACATTGCATCTTCATATAGTTAGGTTCATTTTGTCTGCATGTTTCGTACAAAAATTGTGATCAAGGAATCTATTCTTAAAGCAATTCATTACAAGAGCTCAAAGGGGCTATAAAAAACATGGAAAGAGCAAAGGGTAAAAGGATCCTTCAAAGTGAGGAGGAAGAGAGGGTTATTGGTGAAGTCTTCAAGAAACTTCAGTCCTTAGATGGCAGATTGGGGAATGCTAAAAGCTGCAATGATTACATATTGTCTGCCCTCAAAAGCATTTATAATTTCATTGAACAACATGGTCCACAGTGTTTGCAGTTTTGTGGGATTAATGAGGACATATCGGGCCCTAAAGAGAAAAGGGACATTGCAATCGCACCAAGCAAATTTGCAAGACTCCTCTCAGGCCACTGCCATTGCCTTCTTCATGTCACTGCAGCTATCAAGACCAAAATTGACAGAGTCATCAAGTAACAGGCTGTTGTGATGCTATTTTTTGGCTGTGATGTGGCTGTCATCGGGTGGTTCTGGAGCTGTTTTTTGGCGGAGCTCTTTATGCTGTCTCTCTTTTGGTTTCTTTTTGAACTTGCCTTCTTTTCTCTGGATCTTTGTACGTTTTGATCCTTTTTTCACATATATTGTAATATTTGGTTGTTGAGCCTCCTTGGTTGACTATTTTGCCCTTCTCTGGGCTACTTTTCTCATCTTTACTATTTATCTTTTAAGCCCTTTTGTATATAGGGTATAGTCCCTTCAAAAATATTTGCCCTTAATAAAAAAAAACTTCTGATGATATTGGCATAAACACTCTAATCATACTTCTCTATCTCCATGATATCATCAAGCTATTTTGGAATCATGTCATCAAATAAATTTAGATATGACAAAGTCTTAACGGTAACCATAACAAGATCTACGGTTTTATTCTCACTTTTGGTTTCTTCTTAGGATGGGTGTCTTGCCTATGGTCTGTTCTAGAAGCTTCATCGTGTCACATCTATCCCGTATGTATATCTCTTTGGAAATAAGAACAAACTGACATTTTTGCTCAAATAAACAAGTCAAATAATAGAATCAAACAGAAAATTTTAAATTTACACATTTCCTTGCCCCACCAACCTTCGGCAATGAGCTTGCATCTCTTACTAGTGACGTAGGGTTGGGAAAGGATGGAAATGCCCTTACTCGCCTATGCCTTGCCCATGGTGATAAACCCATGCTTCTTACTAGTAGCATGGGGCAAAGTGTAGGGGGTCCTCTTGACAAACAAATGTAAAAGGTCATAAGCAAACAATTCAAACCTTGAAGCTTTGAGTCAAAAACAAATGAATCAGATGTTCAAAATTCCAAGAAAGATAAAATCCTAAAAACCTAGATTTTGTCTACTATGTGGCCATCTATGGATCTAAGTATAGATAAACCGCAAAGTAAGTTGCATCCTAAAAACTATGAAGTCACTCAGGTAGGGTAGGCTCGTAGCTTCCCAATTTGGTTCCATCAAAGCTTTTTCTATCTTTCATCACTATCACTTCAGCACATTTCATAACTTGCCCCTTCCCAACTCTCGGTGATGAGCCCTCACATCTTACTAGTTGCGTGGAGTTAGGAGTAGGGGCAAGTTTATCTGTTCATCATACCAGTTTATATTCATCACTTTGCCAAAACAAATATGAAGTGTTCAAAATTGCTTACAGAAACTAAGATTCAAAATCACATTGTATCTACATTATCATATATCAGCATCATGAAATACAAAAAGAAAGACAAACACTTGCATCATTTGTTCTCCATTGCATACATTCTAAAAAAGCATATAAACATACATCGTAGTATACATGAGGAAATGGAAATAGAAGCAAAGCCATAAATGCCAAAAGTTTGATCCATAAAGAATATATATATATATAAATGATTAATGTTTCTATACAAGGCCATCATGCACTAAGCATGGTCAAAATGCTCAAAGAGCCTAGGATATACAAAAGAATGTATCATACAAAAATCTAGGAGAGCCAACTGGCCTCTCAATCCCTACAAGACCCCTCTGAAGGTGCACGCCCACGCCTAGGACTCTGGCTACGCCGGCACTCTGAGTGCACGGAGGGCTCAGGATCCCAAGGGGCAGCCGTAGTCTCACCACGAGAATGGCTCCTCATCAAGCACTCAGCCATCCTATACCCCGATAACTCCATACGGAGAGTCGATACCATCCTGGCCACATGCCAAACTGGGGAAAAGACATCAGTGTGTCTACCATCTGCTGAGGGCTCCCCAGCATCCACGGACAGCTCTACGCGGGTCCTCTCCATGGGGATCATCAGGGTATCAGTACATACCCTACGAATCAAATCTTGCCACTCGTCGGCAGTCTCTGCAAAACAAAGGAGAAGACAAATTAGAAACAAGACAAGAGATTAGAAATACAAGATAAAACCAAAGGAGAGATAGCAACTAAAATGATCTTAAATTAAACAAACATTAGAAGGGGAGAGGGTAACTTACTCAGGTCACCAGGCCTCCAGGATGGATCTACAGGATCAGCACCTGCCACAGATGCCACTGCAAACTGGGGTACTCCTCCGGTGGCTGGGGCGACATAGCGCCCTGCAATGGACTCATCCTCTCCACCATGGCCCTAGGAGAGTGGCTCCTCTGAAACCGGATTCACCCTCTCTGCACTCTACTCAGCCCTCTCTTCCTCATAATATCCTGAGTGTCATGCCACTCAGGATCGCTATCCTCCTCAGTCTCCTCCTCCGTCTCTCCCCCTATAAACTCCTCAGACTCAGATTCTATCTCAATAGAGTCATCACCGCTATGGGCAGGACCCATGGCAATCTAAAGCAAGGGTGCCTGAGGCACACCGGCTCTCCCTCTGGCACGTACTATCCTCCTGGTTGCAATAGGAATGCCAGGAGTAACCACTGTCCAACCCTGGCCTCTAGACCCCCCTCTGGCCTCTCAGACTAATCTGTATACCGGCGCTACCGGGGGAATCATACCCATGTAGGGTAGGCCAAACTGCTGAGGAACTCGGCCAAAGGGGTGTATCTCTATTCACCCCACTCTATCGATAAGCTGCCCTGTGGTGGAGCAGGAGATCAAAGTAAGAGCCTCCTCACCCCATATACCTGCCATAGTCTGATATGGTGTGGCCTCCATGTCGGCAGTAGTCAGAGAAGCAACTAGCTGATGAGGTGCTCGAAGCACCGACATATCTTTCCATATGGATGCCCTCACAGCTCTGGGATCTTTCACCTCCACACCTCTGCCGTAGGGGATAAAGTGCTCATAGACCCAACTCATGACTAAAGTCAGGTGGCTCAAGGACTGCCCCTGTAAATGGACTACCCTGTATATGTCGTGGTAGGTAGTCTCAAGAATGTCTGTTCCCCAGGCATATATCTGACCATGTGCCTCTATCTATGCAATGATGGGGGACCAACAGTATAACAAAGTATCTCCTCCCTTGTCCCCGATTAGTCTCGAGGCAAGGATCCCCATGGTAGCCTGACGAAGTAAGTGGATGGGCAAAGTAGGAATGGATCGAACTCTAACCCCCTTCTTCGACCCCGTGGAGATGACTGCATCTCCCATATATGTAGCCCACTGTGCAATCTGGGCCCGTGAACCTGCTGTCTCTAGGGTGAGTCATCTCCCGATGATCGGGACCCCCAGGATATGGTAAACGTCCTCTAAAGTGATAGTCCACTCACCAAGGACCCCTGGTAATCGGAAGGTGTTCCGATCAGCATCCTAGTATGAGAACAAGTCACAAAGAATCTGACTGGAAGGAGCAACATGGGGCACGTGTGATATGCGTAGTATACCAGTGCGCTGAAGAGTATCCTCCTCATCCTGTGAGAGGGCATCGAATACTCCTGGGATCCAGTCACACTCCCTCTCTCTACTCCATCGGATATACTCCTCTCTCACCTGCATACACCCAAAAACACACAAAATAGAGCAAGTTAGCATCTAGATGGCACTGGAAAAATCATGAAAACACGTAGAAATGCTAGAAAAGCATAAACAATTTCAAAAGGATGTTCCTTTTACATTCTGTTCCAAACTGTCGCCCTGAGCAGGGAGACGATTTCGTAACCGCCGCCTTAAGGGCGGCGGTCGTGGCCTGAAAACCCACGTAGGTTTTTAAGCCTAAAAAGCCTAAAAAATGCAAAAAAAGACCATTTTACCTAAAAACAAAGCCTACCCAGTAGGCGCCCACCCTAGATAGACCTTTTAACACTAACATTTTCAAAAATTACCCCCCCACGACAAAGATTTTAGCATTTCAAAATAAAGGGGGTAAAAAGGTTAAATTGAAGAAAACCAGCCTGTGATCTCGCGGGGCGATGTTCCACTCGCGGAGGCATGATCGCTATCTCGACACGGACGTTTTGACTCTACTCATGCAAGAAAACATCACTTTGGGTCCCAGAGCTCAGAATCAATCAAATCGATTCGCGCAAATGAATAGGAAAATGGGCCCACTTTCATATATATATCATCCTGATTTGTTTAAAATGACCTTTTCACAGGTTTGGAGCACCGACAGAGGTAAATTCTTATCCCCGCACAAATGGTACGTTCTCATTTCCTATTATTTTATCGTTTATTTTCCAAATTATTGTGTCTATCTGCACTTGATTCCTCTTTTCATTTTGCAGGTGGTGGGAATTTGGGATGACATCATTTCAACACACAGACATGTCAGGTATAACTTCTAACTTCTCATTTTGGGACCGCCATACTTGGACCCACCGTTTTACGCCTCTTCATGGCTAAAACACTTCTCCGAGGGGGCAATATGTACGTACCAAAAATTGTAAGGTACTGTACTGCCAGAACAACGTAACACGTGCCCCAATGATGATACAGGTCTCCTCACAAGGTGTTTGGGATCCGGAAAAGCTATCCAAGTGTGTGTTAACATACCGCATGCCCCGCTCAGCCCCCGCATGCTTTGTTTTCTCTCTTTCCCTCTTTTCTTGACCTTTTTCTCTTTAGTTATGAAACCGCTGCCCTGATCAGGGCGGCGGTCCTGTAACCGCCACCCTGCTCAGAGCGGCGGTCCTGCACGCGTTTTCTAGAATGTTCTTTTTATGTAACTCACGTAAAAATCAACGATTCACCATCTTTTTCCACTGCCTTGAGCTTGCATTTATGTTTTTGGTCCCTTGGAATAGTGTTTGGCCATTGTTTATAGTTTTAGAGTTCAATTTGGTTTTTACCTTGGGTAAATGCAAATGCTATAAATAGATGGCTTGTGCTCAAGAAAATAGCCCCTCAAATTTACCTCTGAACTTCTCTTTGCAATAGATTAGTCTTCATTTTTGCTTAGAATTCGTAGTTTCATTCATTACATGCTTAGTTAGCATTGTTTTGCTGTTAGGAAGCCACATATCCATCTTGTGTAGGTGATGTTATCATTTTTATCCAATCCATTGGAGTAGAATAGTTGGTTTTTAGTAGGAAGCCATTAAAAGTTGTAGGTTTTTCTCCTCAAACAAGATAGTTTCAGGTTCTGGACATTTTATGCTGCATGACTCACAATAGATCCCGCTAGGAATTGCATAAGCCAAGCTCTGTACTCTTGCGCTATCCCTCTCCTACTCACGTTCTATTCAGTCTGTATTCTAAATTTGTCCCTTGTTCCAATATCTACTTCTGTTGATGCAAGCATTACACGCTTTTCTAGATCCATGTGAGCACGAAAGAACGAAGAGATCACACTGAGGGGACAAAGTTACACATATCGTCGTATTTGCCACTGTACTGCAGAATCCAGGTTCTAAATTTCAAAGTTCTAGTTAGAAGCATATCAAATAGAGTAGCTAATCACTTTATTTACTTTCGATATTGCCAGGGAAGCTGTGGGGATTGATAGTTTCTGAGAGACTATGATTCATTCCTCACTTCTGAGGTAGGATCAAGAGTCTTGCAAATAGATTAGATAAGTTATTTCATTGTTTAGAATAGATCTACAAACTGCACAGACAAATAGCTACACCCGGTTATTTTGTTTGTTTTTAAATTGTCATTTTAGCTATCAATTCTAGATATTTTAAATAGCTTCTTTCTTAAAATTCATATAATTCATCAGAAAATACAAAAATAAAGAAGTCATATATGCTATAGATATACTTCACGTAGTTAAATTTCACTTTGTTACAATTCGTTTTACATTGTTGCCTTTTGTATGACAATAATGGGACCTAGGAAGCCCAGAGAATACGTATTCGAGCCAATCGTGCCTCAACCCAATCTCATCACTACAATAGTTGACATAGATCAAAATCTTAGCATCCAAGTCTTCCAAACAACAACAGACTTGCAGTAGATCAACTCTCAGTTGAGGGGATTAAACATAGAAGACGACCAAGCGTACACATTTTGGTCAAATCAGCCAAACTACAGATTACCCTAGAAAAATATCCACATGAATGTAGATGAGTTTGAAAGAGAGCAATTGTTCGGTTGTAATCCTTTGGTCCCACAACCAGACGCAGGAGATACCCTCATAGACATAGATACTAGCCTAAGAATTTAGGTTGCGAGAACGCCTGTAAAGTACTCTGAGAAGATTACACAACTGTTAATTCTGAATATAGAGGTTGAGAAAGAATATGATTATTGGATACTAGGGATTAGGGACTAAATTCATACATGACCATAGCAGGTCCACGACAACTACGAGTCTACGGTTGTGACCCACAAATCCCACAACCCAACGAAGCCATAAGTGAAACAGACGTAGACGCTGGCCTTCGCACCTTAGTATTTAGATCTACTCCACGTCCACCTATCATCATCACACAATTATACCTGTTATATATAACGGCTAACGAAGCTAAAGAATTCTAGACTAGGCCAGAGAACCACCCATAAAAACAACAATAGCCATCATCCACTCTATGACCCTGTCTGGAGACATACACGAAACTATCTCAGGCCATTTTCCATGTATATCACAACCCATAGATCAAATAACACCAGAGCTCGATATTGATTGGAGCCTTCGACCAGTCATCCTTGCCGATCGATCTATCACACCAGCTCAGGTTAGGAGGGCCTTCTTTTCCTTAGATTTGCAAGTTCCATTAGTGTGTCGAAGACATCAGACTGCCTAACTAGTTTGTCTGCATCCCACACATATTCCATCCCCACCGGCTATCTCGGCATGACCTCGGGAGGTCGGGTACGTGGAAGAGTTACTTGTAGATTCCCATGCTTGCTTGTCACTTTTCCGGTGTACAGACACCACCTTTTAACCCATGTCGTTTGTCACAAACAATTGTGTACTGCATCTTGATAATATAAATATTTATGTAACTATCTTGACTGTTGTTGGTTAAAGTATGTTTGTTTGTACTTTTTTCCTTGTTAGATCAACTTGTTTAGTTTTTCGTATTTCATTACATTATGTATGTTGCATGGAGTTAGTTATTTTAGGAATGGTAATTTGTTCGTACTATGGCCTTTCATATCATTTTCAACTTTTGTCATATGCTTATATTATTAATAAGGGATGATGATAGATATTGTAAGAAATATGATGAAAACAAAATTGTTTACATTAGCTGGATGGAAGCTATTTCTATTATCTTCATATTAATGTTCCCTTCTATATCACTTTTCTTTCTTCATCTCACTCCGCTTTTCCATCCTTAATTCTACTAATTTTTCTTCTCCCCCTTCAACTATACCAACAACTTTCAAATACTTTAGACTATTTAGTATGATGTGGAAGATACGTAACATAAATGAAAGATGGAGAATTATGTATCTCGTTCTTCAACCAATCATTCTTACAACATTTGTAATAGGATCTGTTATTAAAGAAAACTCTTGCACTCAAAAATGATGCCCACATCTCTTCCCCTTAATCATCTATCTATTCCCTTCATATTTTTGATTGTTGATCAACTTTTTTCATCACCCCATCGATAGTCAAGGGAACATCCTTCATTCTACTAATTTTTCTTCTCCCCCTTCAAAATTTATTTTATTTTCTGTAATTGTCTACTATCTTTGGAGTGACATTTCTTATGCCACCCCAAAATGGGAAAATGTAGACACCCATATTTTGATCAAAGAAATCATATTACTAGAATTTAACTGACTATATTCATCTTTTGGCACTTTTTTTTAAATAACAACATTTCTTTATCTAACTCTACTTCTAACTCACTCAGAATTCCTTTTTATGACAAGTTGATTGGTGATAATTCTCTTAATAAGCTAGTTTCACGTTAATTGAGTCTTCTATTGCATATTTAATCAATGAACCTTACCATTGGCTAACTCCCACTTCCAAAGCTTCAAAAATATAATCCAAATTCTTCTAGAAACACTCAAAAATATTCTTAAGATTGTTTAGATTCCCTAATTTACCCTACAAAGTTAATTAGCTCCTAATCTAGTAAAAAATTACTTTAACTTCCAAAAAGATCTATTTTAGCTTGTTCATTTGTCTCACATGCACTATATTTCCATTATTTCCAAAACCAAAAATCTATAAATAGAGGGATCACCCCTCCCTTTCAACCATGCACCTTACACCTTATTACTTGTCTACATATAAAAACTTTGATCATTAGGATTAAGAGCTCATTTTAACTAGCCAAGACATTAGTCATTTGATAATTGAGCCATCTACCACTAAAATAGCTTCATCTTTCATCTATCTTCCATTCTATATTAGTAAGAGTTATCTAACTATTGTCTTATAAGTCATATTAGAGAGATCTCTTCATCTTTTAAAGAAAACAACAAAACCACTTTGATTGTTTATAATCTAGATAGGTTCACACATAGTTAAAAACAATCATAAGAGTAGAATAAACTTAGCATGTTGCTTGTTTCATTCAAAATGAATGATTCTGAAGCTAATTTCCCTATCCCTTATCTTAGTGGTTATTGAATTATTTGGTTAAAAGTTTAGAATACTAGGTGTTATTGTAGTTTACATAGTTTTCCAAGTTTTTTTAATACAAGTTAATATAGAGAGCAGACGTAAAAGGTTTCCATGTTACGGAGAAACCTAAAGAGATATAGAGGATGTGATCAATGACATAGATTTAGTGGTGATCCTTTGATTTTGAGATCTCCTGTGATTGTAGATAGTGATAGCAATGATGATAGATGATATACTGGATATGTTTTATTGATGCATGGGGGCATGCCCTTGAGTGATTATATATTATAACTATGGTTTTGATGAGATATAGATATACATGTGTATGTTTTATAATTTTCATTGATGTACATTTTTAAAGGATATGATGATTGTGATTGTTATTGGGTAGTGATTGCTTACTTTATTAGATTCTATGTGTATTGTTGGAATGGTTGATTTAATATATATTATTGATTGTGGACATTCATTATGAAGTGTAAAAATTTCTAGATAATGTATTGAATAATAATTGTATGTGAATAGTAGTGAATATCATAGCATATAGTAGATAGAGATGTATAGATATGATGCCATATGGTGGATAAATCGAAATGGTAATGTGAGTTAGACAAGATAAATGAATAATGTATTTATAATCGTATAATGAGGATATGTAGAAGAATATTTGTAATTACGTTTGATTGAGATGAGGGGGGAAGAAGAGAGACTGCCCCCCAGTGTGAGCATGAGGTTAATTTTAGTAACAATTCCCTCAATAGTCATGTATGAAACTAAAGAGAATGAATGTGTCATCGGGTAATGAGATTAAAATGTATGTGATCCACAAGAGGTGATGTGGCCTACGATGCATATTGGAAGCATGTGGAAGATTAACAAAATGTGTATCTATTTTGAATGTAATATGAAGGGAAATGGTGCCAAGTGTTAGGAAATAAGGGATAAAATATGTGGAATAATCCCTCACAAAATTGCAACAGTAGAAACTAATATGCAAAAAAATTATAGATCTCAAATATAAGTGTAGAATAATAATAACACAAAACAAAGAGATAGTATTTAACATGGTTCACCCAATTTTGGCTACGTCCACCAAGAATCAATTGCTCATATTTTATTACAAGCCACCACTCTCTCAATACAATACCCAAATATTTTTGCAGCTATGCTCAACAAACTCTATAGAATTCACACCTGAATTCAAAACACGTCTTCAATGTTATATCATTCCTACCATATGCACAAATCAACATAAGTATACAACTTATTAAGCAGTTTTACAAAACCGTGGTTATCAAAACCATGGGCCAAAACCATTGCATAAACCTATGGGTCATAAAATCCCACCCATATGAGAAAAATAACATTTCCTGGTATATCAGGCATGTTTTGTTTCGAGGCCCCCAAAGCCCCGTGAGACAACTATGGAAAGTATACAATACTCTTAGTGTACAATCTTCAATAATTTCACACATGAAAATAGGCTCCACAACCTAACACAAAGAATGTTTCATATGATGGTTGGAAGTGTAAAAGAATATTGTTTAGGAAACAAATGAGATAAAACTACAATATGAGGAGGGTGAGACGATGTGGCTAAATTTGTGTCAGATGCATGATGCGGGTAGATGACATTTAGAGGTGGACAAAATGATAACCTTAGGCCATGGTGAATGAGTCAAGATAATAGGGAAGATGCACACTTATCTAGAATAGGAGAGAGAGACTTCTCACGAGGATGATAATGGAAATAAATGACACCTTTATCTTCTAATTGTTGTATTCAATCATGGAGATCATATCAAGCATTTTCACGGTGGCCATTGATACAGTGATAATTGCATAAGGGAATACCAAAATGATGGTGTAACTGATGAGAGGGATGATGTTTTTTTGAAGGTAAGTGGATAAATCTCTTATAAAGTAAGGTACTCAATACATCATGTGGTTTAATAGCATGTGTAAAGTTCAATGTCTCACTCGTACAAGGTGGAAAATAATTAGGTGAATGATGACGTGGTAATGCTTAAGGGAGATTCTTGTGCAGAAGAGGAGAGGGTGACTTTAGATGAGGGTAATATTTACTAGGAAAGGGAGGAATAGAATAAATAGGTGGTTTTATTACATGATCTGTAATTAATTCCTTTTCTAAATAAATAACCTTATAGCACAAAAGAGTAAATGAATCACATGTGTCATATAATAGATTTACTTTTAATGGAGGAATTAATCCACAAAAAAAGATAAATTACATTACTAGATTCGTAGCATGAAAGAAGAACGGATACATGCAAGAATTAAAGTGTTAAATTTAATCTAAGAATTTTTGTTTCTTTCCTTGATGAAAATAAGGGAAGTATTCATATCTAACTTTAGGAGCATGTTTAGAAATAAAACGTCTAACAAAAGCATCCTCCATATCATAATATGTACTAAAAGATCCATTAGGTAAATGGGTATACCATTGGAGATGATGATCAATAGGGCTATTATGAAAGGATTTTATTACCAATCAATCATTGAAAAAAAGAAACCGTTGCTAATGAGAAATGATTTAGGTATAAATAGGGATTTTCTATATCATCGAGACATGAGAAGTTATCCATGATTAAACCTTGGGGAAAATTCAATTATGAAGCTTATAAAGAATGGGATTAAAAGGAAGAGAATTATTTTCAATGGAAACATCATAGGATCTACTCTCAAGAGAAATTTTATGAACAGTGGTTTGCAAAGTACTAACAAAATGCATGAGAAAGAGGATATCTTATGAAGGTATTGTTAAGGAAGTGAGAGGCACATTAAGGGGATGAATTTTATCATTATGGGCGATCATGGGAACTTGATGAGGGGGAGTGCATGTTGAAAGAGGGGATGGAGGTATGATATGAGGATAGGGGCATATAATCTCTATGGATGTACTAGGTGTAGGATCATGACAAATAGTGAGAGGTATATTAGGAGTAGGATTAGTGTAAATATGACCATCATTAGAAGTAACTTAAGAAGGAGAAGTAAGAAGAGGTGTAGATTCACATTCAAACACTTTAAGGGAAGGAAAATCATCACTGACATGTGTAGTATCATTATTATAATCTAATTAACTATCATTCATATTTCCGCAAGCATTTATTTCATCAATATACAAAGAAGTAGTAAGTGTGTAACATTAGAGCTATCATGAAAATAATTGGAAACAATTTTAGAAGTACAAATGGTAGGAGGAATAGAATCACATTATACTTGAATAAAAATAGTAACATCATTATTCACATTTATATTTGCAATATCAGGAGTAGGGTCATTAGCATCCTTGTTATCACAAGAAAGAACATCATCATGCAAAGAATCTATATTAATGCTATCATTTTTTATAGTGCGTGAAGAGGAAGATAGAGTGTCATGCATGGTAATGGGAAATGAGGGATAACATGGGGTAAAGTTTTGGTCAGTGGAAACTATGAAAATTTTTGATTTGTTGAAACCATTATGAAAAGAATTTCAAAAGTCAAGGAGTTATTGGAGGACTGTTAGATCAGATTGAGGATTGAAGGGGCATTCACGAAATTTAGATTCATCAGTGGCATTATAAACTATGGTTATATATGCATATAGGTCATATCATTCTTAGGAGATGGGTACCTATTTGAGCCATGAGGGTTTGGGATCCTAAGGAAAGGAGCTTAAATAATAGTGGGGTTCACCAAATGATTTAATATAAATGTAAACTAAATCTAATCGTAGAGTAACTAATGTATCACATGGTAGTATAAAACAAATATACAAGTGTTAGGTACTCAAGAAATATAAAATCTAATAAAATAAGAGTGATAGATGACTTCATTGATTCCTCTATAATGTGGAGGTAGTTGGGACAATGTATATGCCAGTTATTTCTAGAAATGATGAAATAAATTGGCTAGATGAGAGTTTTCAAACTTTGTTATGTGTGTGGAAGGTGCTCTCGTAGGAGGAAAATAACACCAAAGTGCTAGTTTTTAGTATGGGTTCTAGTGTGTGAGTAATTCTTAAGGATATACTCTTTTCTATGTCTGACGGTCCTCACTCTAATATATCATTTTTCACTCTGATTTCACTATTAGGGTTTCATTCACAAATGTAACCTGCAAGACAATACCTAGCTACCTACACAAGCTCACAAACACATCAAAGTTTAACAAAATATGGAATATGTGAAGTATTACTGATCCTTACAGTCACTAGATGAGTGAAATTTGTAGTAAGTGTTGAACTACATTTTAGACTCCATGTATTTTTTTTTTCTTGTCTACGCAATACTTTCCATAGGTTTTCCTAACACTAATGAGTCAAAGATAGTTGGATATAGCTAGCTTTGATGTAAATGTGTGGTATTAAATTAAAAACTTCCCCTTCTTATGCAATGTATAAAGCTTAAAAATGTAGTCCCTTTATATAATCGGGATAGTATGTAGATTTGATAACCCCTTTAAACTACCAGATAGAGTAGTATTGTGTACGTTGTGTATATATTTTATCCTCTTATTTGAATTTTGACACAAATAATAAAAATTTATGACTATGAACATAAGATAAGGATAATAAAAGTAAAAAGGTCGACCAAAAATTTATAAAATGTGAAAAAGGAATAAACATGACAGAAGCGCCTAGTATGGACATGATTTCCAAGGTGCTAGTATCCACAGTCGGTGCAAGTGACCAATGATAAAGAACAACAAATGTGAGTAGATAGGTAGGTATGGATCCCTATGACTTAACTAGAATTGGATACATAAGTGACAGATGTGGAAGAGAGTTAAAGTATAAAATAATCAAAGACATATATGGAAAAGAGAGAGTGTCACCAATGAATACTTTTATTACTTAAGATCCATGCATATAACAACATATTGAGGCCATAGTAAAATAGTAATATGTGCATGATTTTTTGTTTAATTTTTCTCTACCCCCACCCACTTTACATTGTTTGAATGAAATTCATGTAGTGTAAAGGAAGTAAGCAACATACCCGCGTAGAGTGTGGAGAAGCCATATTAAAAATTTCACATAGAATATAGGATCATGAAGTTTGGAGAACCATGGATCAATGTTTTGACCTACACGACATAAGAGGAGATAACCGATGTCATAAGTAGAAACTATGAGAAATAGTTGTGATGTCATTGGAGATGTTGGATTGTTTGTGAAAAGAGATAGAGCGGCATAGGGAGTGACTAATTCCCAACCCTATTTTTTTATATAATGGTAAGATTTATGCATCCTTCTGCTAGAGGAAGTTTGTTAGGGAGAGATGTCTATTTTTATCTCATTCTATGATGCTTCCCAAAAAGAACCAACCACTGCTGACAGATAGAGACAAAATTTGTTCCTTGTTTATTTTTTATCAGTCACGATTAGTGCCGATTGTTTCTAATTAAATAACCCACATAGGAGTGCTATGGGAAAGGTAATGACATCTCATTTCCCACACTAGTGCAGTAACAAGTCTTCCAATTTTAATAGTGCTAGATGGCTTCCAAGTTAGGTCATCTGGAAGTGATGGTAATGTAGTGTGGTTCCCAAGTCATGTAATCTAGGAGAAACAATAATTATGATAATTATATTGATTGATTAATTTGAGTTATAATAGTTGAGAAGATAAGATGTATTTAGAATATTACTCACTAAGAGGTTTTTCTTGCCACCATATTAGGTCATTTCGAGGATATAGATTTTAAATAGTAATAATTATTTAATTTCGTATAGAATAATTGTAACCATGTTTGAATGAGATCAAAGAAAACTATGATTGTAATATATTAGTAATTTCAATCGATTGTGTTTTATCCTAAGAGGGATTATAGGATAATCCTAATTACATTACCCCCTTTAGGTGAAAGTGTGAAGGTGAGAAGAAATGATCATTGAGCCAAAATCAAGGCTATAAAAAGGGGTAATAGTAAATGGGAGCTAATAGAGGAGAGGTACTACTATTGAAAAAGTATGAGTATGTTTATGAGCCCATTAACTAAATAAATAATGACATCATTTGTATTTCCCCTTGTTTGAATTTGAATATATTTTATAGCTTTTTATTAATTTAAAGTAGACATTGTTTGCATTTTACTGGGTTAGTGTGTAATTTTTTTCTATCTTGAAGATATAACTAAAAATTCTCAAAAATCCTTTATTTTTATATGTATGGATTGAATAAAGAGTAATTTTGACTAGGATTTAGAGTTTCAGGAACAAATGTCTAAATAGTAGCTCACTTTGGAGTATCTCATCTCACTTCAGAATGTTCCATTTCACTTCTAAGTGTTCTGTCTTAGCTTTCTTTGAGGTGTATTAGATCGCTTCAAAATATATTAGCTCACTTCGAATTTTCTTATCTTCATTTAGAGTGTTTGAGCTCGTTTTGAAGTGTTATGTCTTAGCTCTTTTTGGAGTGTCTCCACTCGCTCTAAAATGTTATTAATTAGCTTGCTTCACAGTGTCTCATCTTTCTTCAGAACATTTCTCATCTCACTCTGAAGTATCTCATCTCACTTCAAACTCTCTTTGGGATATTGCAGAGTTTGACCTTGGGCTTCAGGATCCAGGTGAGAAATTCAATATTTTTCCAACTAGTGATAAAAAACCTAGAAATACGGAATTTATCCATCCTAAAGCACCAATCCAATGCATAACATCACACATTAGAATATGGAAATGGTAATTTTAGAATAATTCATGTAATTTGTTTTATCAATCGATTTCCTTAATCCTCTCCATCATTTCATCCTAAAATCTAGAGATGATTTGGAATCTCTCTTTCAACTATTGCAATAAGGATTCTTCTTATAGTTTTGTAGGTGTCATTTGAGGAAGATGGATTATATAATCCACCCTCACTGACTGTGAGAAGTTAGAAAAAGAGAATCCATACTTTTGTAATTAAGATATATGATGTAAAACTTTTTGAATCAATTAAAATTACCGATTTTGTGAATTACTCTGCAATTATCATTCTAATAAATGGGAGACCAAGGGCCCACTCACCCTAAGAAATAAATCTTGTGGTATTTCTATATCATCTAGTTTTATTTAAATTCTTAATTTTTATCTCTGCATTTATCTGTTTATTTATTTTAAATCTTATCACCATTCACTCACCCCTTCGTGATCGTAAATCTACAATCGTTAAGCTCATATAGTCAATCACAATTTCTTTACACCTACTACTTTTAGTAAATTTAACTAATTTTTTAAAATTTTCTTCTAGAAAATTTCTATTATTTTCCTTTCAAATATTCAATTTGATTTAATAAATTGTGCGTTCCTTTAAAATCCATGTGAGTTTAATATCGAATAATTTCAATTTCAATGCAATTCAAATGGTTTCCAAAATCTTTATTATAACATATATTAAATTTCAACTTTAGGAACTAAGTACTAGAAATCCCTCAAATAAAGTAATGTCACCAATAAATTGATAATTTCCCTAAAGTCCTTATTTCATATTACCTTTGGACACTTCCTTGGTTATAATTAAATCAACAAGATTGATTAAATTTTGAACTAATAATAATCAATCAATTAAAAATTTCCATAATAATCAACCTGGTAAGAGAATTATGTGAGTATACCTAGATATTCAAAGGGTAGATTCATACCAAAATTTTCTCAACCACAAAATGATCAATTTTGGGATCAATTTGGAAAATTAGAAGAAGAATTAAAATCATCAATTAAAGAGGACATAGCCCTTACTTACCAAAACCTTCACATCATTCTCCTAAAGGACGTCCTTCATATTTAAGAAAATATGGATCAAAATATCTATTTAATCCAAGTTATCAAGCTCTGGATATTAGATTTCTAGCCACACTATATTTTTGACTTGAAAAGAAATTTTTGTAAAAAATTAATTAGGAAAGAATGGAAGATGAAAAACTAGGAGTTGAGCATAATTGGAACGCAATGACAAAGTTATTTTACATTAGAGGAAATTTTCTAATCCTGTTTTAATTGACGAGGAAGATGATACTCCCATGAAAAACATATCCCCAACTATATTTCCTACATTTCGGGGAATGGCCTCTGAATATCCAGATTAGTTCCTCTTTGAATTCAAAGTAATTTTTCAAACATATGACTATAAAAATTGATAACCAAATTTTGATAAATTTTCCTAAAGTATTCATCCATGAGTTTGGGACATAAATCCATAATCTTTGGTGGAAATGGAAAATTAATTTTTGGATATGTATCAGGATTATTGTAAGGAAAGAGATAGGAAATAATAATATTTCTAGGTGAAGCAAAACTAAGATGAAAATTTGGAACCATTTAACTAGAACCATTTATATATAAGGATTAGATGAGGAGTGAAGGGAATATTTGAATCTAATGGGAGGAGGAGATGTCAATCATCTATCCTTCCTTAAAATTGATTTTTTTTTGTAGAAGTTACTCTAGAATGAGGAGAGACCCTAAGAAAAGGAGAGTTAAGAAAATTGAGACCGATGTAAAGAAATTAATGGAAGAACTATCTAACATTAAGATAGATATTTTTTTCTATCAGGGATTTCATTAATGAAGCTATTGAAATTTGTAATTGTTTTTATAATTGTAAGATTATCCACACCTATCGTGAAGGCAATAGAGTGGCTGATAGTTTAGCAAATATTGGTGTCAACAACACATTGCAAACATGGTTAAATGGCGACCCTCTTCCAGCCAAAGTACTTGACAACATCACTAAAGATATACACAATTTTGAACAAAATCATTAATAGATATAGAGCAGGTGCCAAGGATGTGATTATTAATTTAAATGGTAAGTTTAATGATGTTTTTAAAATTTTGTATTCTTCAGAGTCCCCAAAAGAAGAGACGGTATAGAGTCGAACGAAATTCAAATTTTTACCGTTGTGTAGAGTAGGAATAATACCAGAAAAATTGGTGGGCCTACATGCAAGACTAAACCCATTCACGATCCAACCTAGAAAAATGACAAAATTCTTTGGCATTATCTATAAATGGGAGGTATTTTAAATCTCATTGAAAAGATGCAGGGTTTTGACCAAGACATCTCAGTGAAATTCACAAATGGTTGGAGAAAATGTATTGTTTACTATGGAGAAGTCAAGGTCAAGATCTCTGAGGAACTCATCACCCAAGTCACGGGGCTGAACCTGGATGGAACGAAGTTCTTCAACAAAAGAGTCAACCGTGAGGTTGAGGCTAAAAAAATTCTCGAGGAAGGGGAGCACCTTGAGTTTGTCGCGGCTGGAATAAAAGTGGCCTCTATCCCTGAGCCCTTTGCTGAGATAGTGCAGATGATGGTTAGGTATGTCACACTTGAGGGAAGATATGTCACCATTCCCTTGAAGCATTTAATATTTATCAATCATTTTCGTAGGAATATAACCATCAATTTCCCGCGTTATCTGTTAAATTTCTTGGAGAGGTCTATTTTTGAAGTCTAGAATCATACCTGGGTTGTACCCCTACACCAAGATTTGATTCTTCTCATACACCACCACTGCATCTCTCGCTCTCACCCTACTCCCCCTATTATTCTCCCTATCCCTACTGACAAAGTTCTGGACTCTGCTACCTCTAGCAGAAAGATGAAAGGAGGCTAAGGTTTCCCTTCCTTCTTCACAAAGGATTCTGCGTAGCCACAAGGATATTGAACTTGCTAAGAACTTATTACATATCATTAAACCTGTTGAAGAATGAAGAGATGTGGATCTTCTTACCAGGGTTGGAAAGCTTGAAGAGGATATTAAAGACCTCAAAAATGCTCCTAGAAATTTGGAAAAAACAAAAGGAAAGAGGAAGTTACAAAATTTTGAGGACAATGATACTATTGCTGAGATTTTTAAGAAGCTCCTTTCACTTGTTGCCAGGCTAGGCAATGCCAAGGGACATCATGAATGCATCATCTCTACATTCAAAGGCGTTTATAATTTAATGGAGAAGCACGTGAGAATTGTTTGTAGCCTTAGTGGCATTCATGATGACATCTGGGATTCTAATGACACTCGTGACCTTGCCCTTGCTCAGGTGGACATGAATGGTCCTTCACATACCACAGCCATTGTGTTATTCACCTCTCTTCATAAAATTAAGGTCAAGATTGACAGGGTAGTCAAATAGTGTAGTGCCCAAGTGTTTTTTACTTACTGTGAAGTTGTTGTTTTTCGGTGGTTTTGTTGTTGTTATCTTGTTGGGATGCCATGTTTTGGATACCCCTTTGAAGTATTTTGGTCCTTTTTTTCTTCTTCGGATCTCAGTTTGTATAGATATTTTTGTACTCACTTTACTTATATATCTAGATTTTAAGCCTACATGTTTAAGGCATTTAGCCTTTCTTAGTTGGGCTTTCTCCTTCTTGTATCTGGCTACTTGAGCCTTTTTGTACATAGGGTATAGTCCCTTCAAAACTATTTATCCTTAATAAAAAAAGATAGATATTTTTTTACACTTGAACAAGTTAATCTAGATGGTATGCAGGATAAATAAGAATCAAATATTGAACCGCTAGCAATGTATTGTGCAAGATGTAGGAAAAAACATGCCCTCAAATATTTTCATTTGGTTAAGCTTGAAATCTATGTAGTATGTGAGAAATAACATGCTACTAAGGATTGTCGACTCATACTATCCCTAAAAAACTAGATCAAAAAAACACTAACCAAGGAGCTCAAATTTATACAAAATTAGGGAAATTAACCTTCTCAGACACCATGATAATGCATGCTAAGAAATATTCCTAATCCATGGATGATGCCATGGGATTCAAGTATGTACACTTTGAATGGAACATCAATTCCATGGGCTCCATGTGAATGGACATACAAGTGATGTATTCCCAACCAATCTTAATTCTAGACACCTCAACCATGGATGCCCCAACCTTATCACCAGTTGTATACTAATTGAACATGGACATGATATTGTAAAAATTCTATTGTCTATCCACAATAGAGAATATTTACACCCCAACAACAGAAATATCCCCAAAAATAATTAATTCTACCTCCTGTTGTTCATCCTCAATAAAAAGATCCAGTATTCCAACTGTTGGTATTCAAATTGATTCTCCCTTAGAAGCTGAGCAACATCACAAATTTAACAAGATACTTAGAGATAGAAAAATCATGGTATAAGTCATTTTTGTAGCTAGGGAGGGGATTCAGCTGACTCTTTATCACTCAGGCATTGGAGAAATTGATAGCACCTTCATTAAGGATTTGATCTATCCTCACTACTTTAGGTCGTTCCTTTCAACCAGGGTGAGAGGACCCGTTTTGTAACCTTTTTTGGTGAAGGACATGAAGATATCCTTCTTTGCACAATTTTCAGGGGAACCTTGAGAAAATATGATCAATACGCCATAATTTAACTCTCACAAGTTGTCATTTCTAAAGAGTGGAGATATTTTCTGAACAGGGTTCAGGTTACTAAAGACACTTAAAACCTTCTTTCTTCTATATATTTTGGCAGTAGAATTTTTTCATTTGTGGATACACACTGCAAATACAGGGGTACTTCAGGTAGGATTCATGGTTATTTGAATTTTTTGGTGGGGAATTAAGCAAGATGAATTTGATTTCACCAGATATTTAAGAACCTTTACAACAATTGGAAAACTAACAAACATAATGCTTCAGAATAGCCAAAATATTCCTTCAACCAGAAGGTGTGCATCAATAGAGGCCCAGATCTTCACGGTTCACACAATCTTTAAGAATTCAACACGAAGGCTCGAGCTAAAGACTCAATTAAACATTAACAACCCTTGGTTCATCACACCTAAGATACAATCATAGGATTACAAACAATCTTTATCAACATAGTGGAACTAAAATGATTTTAAATTGTTTATTTCATTATAGGATGAAGGCTCTTCTCATAATGAAATTGCAAATACCAAAATACTAACACATGGATGAGATCTTGTGTGATTCAGAGGGAGTTTAACATAAGATTGCAACTGGCACATCAAAACCATTTGAAAACATTCTAAAATAAAAGCAGACACAATTTTACCCAAGATCAACATAGATTAATTTGAGATCTATTAGATTTATCAGAAGAGGAAAGTTTCTTGAACAATCCCAAAGCTTGCTAATGGTTGTACACTTGCAACCATCTTGACGTGATCATATCTAAAACACAAGATATTAACAAGTTTCTCAGATGGTCTCTTAGGAAGATGGACTTTCTCAAATTTTCTCGTAGAAATTAACCCCCAAACAATTGCAACAGTATTATCATTGCATTTATACAATTCACTCGCTCACTCATTCCAACTTTCCCCCCCAAAAATAAGAATATTCGAGGAATCCTTTTCTTGTTACAAGTTTGTCCCAGAAAGTGATGTTTAACAAATTTACACCCAAAGCTGCCAGGTGGACAAATCATGAACTAATCATGCTTCTCAGACCCTCAACCATGACTGGGATGCCATGCCATAAATTTTTGATAGTCCTTCTAATCATTCTTTTATTTTTTCATGTGAGAAATACCCTTTTTAATCATTCATAGGTGGTTCCATATGGCTGGACCTGACAAGCAATCCTTTTCACCCTAAAAAATAAACCTTGAGAATTGAGTGCCCTTGTATCGATACCTACATTCGTGACACTAATAAATGAGTTTCCTTTTAGGGAATATACCACACATTTGTGCAGCGAGTCCAAGTTGGCCAAGTGCAAAGAAGAGCCGTGCAGAAACCTCCACATGTTTCCTTGGCGCAACTACAAAGATGAAGTCCAGAGGAAGGTTCCCAAATGATCGCGGGCCTTCCATGTGTTTAAAACCATAGATATTTGTACAGATTGCTGAAAAGTCAGAGTATGGGAAGGCCCAATGGAAAATTTCAAGTGTTTATTTGTGCAACTTCAAAGATGAAGTTTAGAGGTGGGACCTAAAATGAGCACAGGCTCTCCACGTGCCCTGGGCCCAAGAAAATTGCCTAGGCCTTTGAAAATGTCTTAGTATAGAGAGGAGTCAATGGAAGCCTCCACATGTCTCTTTAGCACATGTTTGATATGGTGCCCAAAAGAGGAGACCCTAAACAAGCACGGGCTCACCACGTGTCTCATCCCGAAAAAGTTGTTGAAAGAGTTTAAGGACCAACGGAAGGTGCCACGTGCCTAGGGTCCGAGAAAGCCTTCTTGGCTGTTGAAAAGTATAAGTATGGGTAGGGATAGTAGAATATTTCACGTGTCTCATTAGCACTTTTTAGTATGAAGCTCAAAATAAGGAATCTCAAAAAATCACGAGCCATCCACGTGTCTAGGGTCCGAAAAAGTTACACTGGACACTTGAAAAAGTCTAAGTATGGGAAGATCCAGGGAAAACCTCCACGTGTCCCTTCATTTCTCTTTCAAAAGTAACATTCAGGGGTAGCTCCCCAAAAATCCGTAGGCCCTCCACATGTCACAGGCCTTATAAAGTTGCTTGAGAAGTTTAAGTATAGAGTGGAGCCAATGGAAGACTCCACGTGTCTCCTTAGCGCAAGTGCGAAGGTAGGACCCAGAGGTGGATCCTCAAATGAGTGTAGAATCTCCACATGGAAAATATTTGAGTTGAAGTGGGCCAAAAAACTTCAAAATGCTTCAGTGACCCACCTCTCTGCTTCTAAGTTTTTATGTGGGCCCCATCGGAGTCGCAACTCTCTTTTATACTTTACATCATTTGAAAAATGAGCTTAAAAACTCCAAAGTGCTCCACCGATGCGCTTCCCCATAATGAATTTTCAAATGCTGACTCAAACATGTGACATCACTCTGTCCCCTGCAGGGTTGCAGATCAATTTATAACTTTGCTCCTTTTTCACAAAAGGGAAAAAATCTTCAAAATGTTCTAATGATCCACCTCTCTGCCTTTGACTTGAAAAATAGCCACGTGTCCATCTTTAGGATCAAAGTAATAATTTTTCCCTGTCACTTCATGTTTATTAAATAACCAATTAGATACTATTGGGGCCATGGGGCCAATTTGGTATTTTTACAAATGTGACAAAAGTGACAAGTTTCACCAAAAAGACCCATTGGGCCACATCTAATCAGAAAGGACCATGTTTCCACAGATGTTGGGACAAAAATTGATAGGGAAAACATGACTGTGGAAAAATAGAAGTAAGGGGAAACCCCGAATTCATGCCCAAATTACAAATTCTTTCTCATGGATAGAGAAACAGAAAACAATATCTAGACTCAATGTGATCCTCGACCAAAGGAAAGGACTGACCATGGAAACCAAATGAAGGAAAAATCTGTCATGCATCAATATAGGGAGATAGAGAAAACTTCAAACCATGTGGACTGAGATGTTTTGAACAAATCGGGCGAGATTAAATTGAGCACCAACACCAATTAAATATGTCAGTAAAAATTGCGGTAAATCCATACGATAGGAAAATAACCACCATAATTGGAGATGAACATGAGTCTATGTGCATATATGTCATTGATTATAAGGACATTCATTTAAGGTCATGCCGTTTTTTTGATTAACCACCAGTTATAATCACAGAAATACCTAATGAGAAGGAAACACTTAGTAAAGGGAAGGAAAAGGAATATGAGAATAAAATAAAAAAGCCTCAAGAATATTCCATAGCATCTCTACAATATCCTTTTATGAATATACTCAAGTAAATCGTTAATAAAGAGTTTCATATGATTAAGGAAATAAAGAAATTTAACATTGAGATGCCATTTTGACAAGCCATTAAATTCATTCTATAAGTAAAAATTTTGATAAAAAATCTCTATATCAAAACCCCAGTATGAGAAAAAACATATCCGAAGACCATATCTATAGATGGGAAACTCGCTAACCATTTGTCAGAAAATTTATTGCTTTCAATGTATGGTAACACTGACAATCCAGTTATTACAATAACATTTGGGAAAAGAGAGATACCAAACATATTGATTAACCTAGGCCCATATATTAATGTCATAATTTAAAAAAAAAAAAAACTACCTTTACATGGACTACACACAACTGCTACCATTTTACAAATGAAAGATCAATACATTGGTAAACCTGAACGATTGATAGAAGGTGTTATTGTAACATTAGAATCATGGGAATACATTACATATTTATGATCCTTCAACCTTAAAAAAAAATACAAGGATACCAAATCATTCTAACAAGGCCATGATTAGCTATTGTTGCATCTTTAAAAGACTGTAGGTCTAGAGACTTGACTATATCAAATGAATGCATGTAAAACAAATTTCCTTATTTCCACATGCAAAAACTTTTATAGATGTTAAAGAATACATTTGGGTTAATGGTTTTGATTTAGTCAATTATAAATTATGTTCTTTCTATATGATTGTTGTTAAATATCACATCGAAGATATTGAGGAGGAATAAACAAGAATCTCAATGATGGATATCAATGCATTGGAGTATCCTCAAGTTGCTTCAGATTATCCTCTGATTGCATCGGAGTTTGCTGTAGAAACTTCTCATTTAAATTTATGATTAGTAGATGAAATTGATGCGATGGTAGCATATGATGAAAGGAATGAATCAGTTCCTTTTCAAATATATGTGTAGAAACGGGAAGATTTTGATCAAAATATTTCTACTCCATGTTTTATTTTTCCATTAACAGTTCTAATTCCACAAGGAAATCCTACATTTGAGGACATAAGTGCATTCCACATGTGTTTAACTCATGAATGTCCAGTAAATTCATTATGAAATGAATTTAAAATTGTTAAGTTAGTCTATCCAGGCAAGAAACACATATCACTTTATCAAGGAACAAAACTGAATATAAATAGTAGGCTAACTAATCATGAAAAAAAGACTTTTACATGTACTAAGAAACGATACAAAATATTTTTATTGGGAGTACAGTGATACGAAAGGAATTCATTTTAGAATTTGTACTCATCACATATACATAAGCAATGTTAAACCAGCTAGACAACCACAATGAAAGGTAAACCCAACCCTAAGAGACATGGTGAAAACTGAAATAGAAATGTTATTCCAACGTGGATTTATTTAACCCATATCAGATAGTCAATGGGTCTCACAAATTATAATAGTACTCAAAAAAATTTAAATTTGAGATTTTTGGTTGACCATAAATAACTTAATAAAGCCACACTGAGAGAATATTTTCCCTTACAAATTATTGACTAAGTTCTAGATAATCTAGAAGGAAAGATATTATTCTCCTTTCTATATGGTTTTAGTGGCTATAATCAGATAAGTGTGGCTACAAAAGATCGAGATAAAATAATGTTCACTTTCCCTTAGAAAATTTTTTCATATAAAGTGTTACCATTTGGCTTATGCAATGCACCATCTACTTTTCAAAGGGATGTTTTGGCCATATTTTATAATTTGATTAATGATTATGTAGAAGACTATATGGATCATTTTACAGTGTATGGGAACTCTTTTGAAGACGGTTTTACTAATGTAGAAAAAGTATTAATGATCTGTGAACAAAATAAATTATCTTTGAGTAATGAGAAGTGTTTCATGATGATGGATGCAGGAATAGTAATTGGACATCATATTTTATCCTAAGGTATAAAATTATCCTAGAAGAATATTGAATTGATCTCTAATATTCCTCTACCCAAGAATCTAACAGATGTTAGAATCTTTCTTGGGCATGCAGGGTACTATACGGGATAAATATTTTAGTAAAATTAGATATCCAATGTTTTATTTGCTACTGAAATATTGTGAGCTCATTTTAGATGATAAATGTCAAGAATCCTTTTAAATAATCAAAGAAAAATTAACCTTATCCCAATTGTTAAGAGGACTTAATTTGAAACAACCCTTCTACATACATAATGATGTCTCTAACATTGTTATAGTGGTAGTATTGGGACACAAGGATGAACATAATAAAATAAATGTTATTTATTATGTTAGCAAGAACCTCAATCCCATAGAAAATAATTACACCACTCCTAAAAAAGAAATTTTTAGTTGTTGTCTATGCCATTATTAAATTTTGTCATAACATTACAGGGTATAATACATTTGTGTATACTCTCCATGTAGCTATCAGGTACCTAATGAAAAATACCAGTAGAGGGAGGAAAGGTTATTATATAGCTACTACTTTTACAAGAATTTGATATTACCATTATTGATAACCCAATTAAATAAAATTTTGTTGTTGATTTATCGTCAAGGTTAGAAAAACCTATTGGAGAGGCCCCTTTTGACTACATTTTCTCTGATGAGGAGTTATTTTTCATATTTGTAAGTTTAATATAGTTTTGTAATATACCAAACTATTTTCCAACAATAAAATTTTTAGCAAATTTCGCTAGTAGACAAAATAAACAATTAATTAAAGAAAGTGTTACTTTTAAATGAGTAGATGGTATTTTATTCAAATGTGGATCTGACTTAGTGTTATGTAGGTGTGTTTGAGAAGATGAATTATATGATATTATTAGATCCTTCCATGATAAACCAATAGGAGGTGCTCATTCAACAAAAATAACTGTGCATAAAATTCTTAGAGATGGATACTATTGGCCCTCCCTTCACAAATGTGTAAATAAATATATTAGACATTGTGATGCATGTCAAAAGAAGGGAAAGCCAACCTTATCCAGTGAAATGCATCTCCAACCTCAATTTTTTATTAAACCATTTGAGCAGTTAGGATTGGAATTTTTTGGACTTATAAAACCATCCTCTCCAGGAAAAGAATTCATTTTATTCTTCATAGAATATATAACTAAATGGAATGAATTACATGATTTATCCCAAGATAGATAAGAAATAATGATCAAATTAATATATTAACATATCATGCAAATGTTTGGAGTAACAAGAAGCATTATTTCAGATCAAGGTCCATAATTTATGTAAAATATGAATGATTTTTTATGGACCTTTACCAAATCAATCACATAAATTCATCACCCTAACATATTTAGGATAATAGCAAGGTTGAAGTAAGTAATAAAGAATTGGAAAATGCATTGACAAAAATAATTGATATTAGTAAAAAAGATTGGGTGAAAAAGTTACCAAAGATAGTTTGCGCACACAAAATCCCTTGGAAACGACCATTAGGTTTTCTTCATATGATATTGTATATGGAAAAAATCCCATCTTGCCTATTGAATTTCAATTACATACATTGAGAATAACTATTCAAATTTGAAAGAGATAGATTAAATTCAACCAAAAGGGATACTTCAACCTAGTGACCTGCATGAGATGAGGATGGAAGTTTTGCTTAGGACTCAGCTACTACAATATGTGAGAGCACAATGGCATGATATCATATAAAGATATGAAAGTTACAAGCGAGAGATTGGACTCTATTGTTGATTCCAACTATAAGGATTTTCTAGGAAAATGTAGAACCAAATGGTTGGGCCCATATGAGATTTAAGAGGTATTTGATGATGAATAATTTCAATTACTTCGCGAATTGATGGGGAATACCAAAACACTACGAGTTAATTAAAACAAACTTATGATATACTACAATCCATTGAATAAACAAGAATTTTTACAGCAGTTCCTATCAGGAGAAGGACTCAACAATGAGGAATAATCTAGTTCTTCCCTGATAGCAATTTTTTAAAAAAAAGGAAAACCAATCAAATTAAAAGAATTGAAAACAAAAAAATGGTGGTTCTTTTCTTCAAAAAAGAGAAAAGTTGAAAACCAAAAATGGTGGCTTTTTTACCAAAGCATGCAATGAAAATAAATTAGGCGTGATTTCTTGATTTTTATTCACTAACCTAATATGATTTTTTATTGGATACAATGGGGGAAAAAAAATTATGTCACTACTAAAGGTAAAGTGTTATAGTCTCTATTTATATAATTATTAAGAAGTTATAAATGTTGCTATTATTCAAATAAGAGGGAAATATTCAATTCAAATCTCATAGAATAAATTTTCAAATTACCCCACAATTTGAAATCATGTCATAATATGGAGGAGATTATTCACATTTGTGGAAGGAAGGATGAAATGAAAAGTCGCACATTTAACCTCAAGTCGGCTTCATAGTTAACGACTCATATGCCATGAATTAATTCATCTCTATTTGACCCTATACACAATCCTAACCAACAAAAATACCATAGAAAAACTCTTGTATCATAATATCCTTGCTACCTTAGCTCCAGATTGATCTCAAATTACTCTTATATGGACTATATTTAGTCATTTTTCTTTGAATTTATTGTTAGGAAATATATCTTACTGCTCCATTTGTATGTATGGGTGAATAATAATTACATGTGCAATCATTATTATGGTAAATTAGTGAAAGTACATTTACTATGTAAATGTAAATGTAAATAGTAAATGTAAAATGTGGTTAGTATGTGGTAAGTTAGTAAGTTAGAATAATAAAACAATTAGTATTGTTTTATTATTATATTGGTGAGAGGTTGAAACCATACGGGTGTATGGTTGTATATGCAGACAAAGGTTGTTGTGATGATTTTTACTATACATCTCCTATATAATGGAGTGAAATGAAATAGTGAATTAATAATATAGAGTTGCTGATTTCAATTATTATTTGTGTAGATGTTTCATGTATTTTGTGTATTAGATCAAAGTAATTTCTACATTTGGTATCAAAGCAAGTTAAATATGTCTCGAAGAAGATCTTGTAACATTTTTTTCACACTCTGGGTTTACCCACAATTTTTCACATACAACGATCTTCTATACAGGAAGCTACAAAAGAAATTTCAGCCAAACTCAATTCATCATTTGTGAGAAACATGCAGTTTACTATACAACACATTGAACACTCTTGTTTTTTTGAAGAAATCAGAGAATCAAAGGTAATTCAAATCTACATTCAATTTTTTTTGGATATTTAGATTCAGTAAAATGGATACACCATTAGATAAATTTAATGGGCTGAACTTCCATACATGGAGAGTAAAAATCCAGATGCAGTTAATGAATAAAAACCTATGGAGGATAGTAGAAGGAAAAGAAAAAGCACCTACATATGTAAGAAAAATTGTAGAATGGGAAATTAGAGATGAACAAATAAAAGATGAAATTTACTATAATTCTGAAGAATTTCTATACTAAGTGAAGTTCTTGGAGGAAGGAGGCACGGGAGGTTGGAGGTCATTCAGTGACCTCTCATCAGTCACCAACGACGGGGCCATATCAGCTATGGTGATTATTTTTTTATACAGTGTGTTCCTGTTGTTGCTTTGTTTGTCTGGTAGAGTGTTTGGTTGTAGTGTTTCTATTGTGGTTTGTAGAATAAAGAAAATTTCACATTGAGTAGTAAACATGATCTCAATGTTCCATTTCTAGTTTTCTACATTTCTGGTATTTTCTATATGTGAGCAGCTATATTTCCTATGTTTTTCCATGCAGTGAAATGTGATGAGAGATGATAATTATATTTGACACATCATGATGTGGTTGTAGGTAAACCACTTAAAAACCTTCATTTTTGGTTTGTGGTACACTACTTGTAAAACCGCCATTTTCAATTATCGGTAAACCCTATGCAAAACTATCAGCCTTTTGGTTTGTGGTAAACCAGTTGCAAAACCATCATTTTTGGTTTATGGTCAACCAAGCTATGAAAAACCATCTATTAGGTTTATGATCATCCTATAGAATCATCAAATCATGAAAGTAAGTGCTAGTACAAAGGTAAGTTTTCCCCATGTTCACACTAAGGGGGGGAATGTTAGGAAATATATCTTAGTGCTCCATTTTTATGTATGGGTGAATAAATATTACATGTGTAATTATTATTATGGTAAATTAGTGGAAGTACATTTACTATGTAAATGTAAATGTAAAAAGTAAATGTAAAATGTGGTTAATATGTGGTAAGTTAGTAAGTTAGAATAATAAAACAATTAGTATTTTTTTAGTATTATTTTTGTGAGAGGTTGAAACCATAAGGGTGTATGGTTGTATATGCAGACATAGGTTGTTGTGATAATTTTTATTATGCATTTCCTATATAATGGAGTGTAATAAAATAGTGAATTAATAATATAGAGTTGTTGATTTCAATTATTATTTGTGTAGCTATTTCATGTATTCTATGTATTAGATCAGAGTAATTTCTACATTTCTTTCCATCACCTTTACTTCAAGCTATCCCTTGTTTTATATTATAAGGATGGGACACAAAAATTATTTTATCAAAAGTTTTCTTTAATTATCTTGCAAGATTGACAAGTGGTGGCATTATTCAATGATTCGGGATGGTTGGAATTTATAAAGAAATTCCAAGGCTACAAAGAAGTAATAATGAAAGAATTCTGCAATAATTTCAAAAGAATCTCTTCAAAGGAAAGGGGTAATAATATTCCTATTAAAAATCATAGTATAAGTAAAATATAATGAATTTGTTATGAGGGGATTCAGATTACACTTAGGCCTATTTATAAAGACCTTATTGAAATTTTCCATGAGAATGGAGAACCAGATCCGAAATTGGTGCTATACAATTTAAAGATTGTATAATGTATTAGTAGGGATACCATACATTTTAGATAATTAAATATTTCACATGGGAAGGTGAATATAATATCGTATGTTGTGATATAATGTGGATTCTAATTCATTTAAGAAATATTTTGCACAAACGAGTCCATCAAATAAACCTACATCATTTCTTGTGTCACACCATCCAAACTATGGAAAAAATACATAAGGAGAAGAAAGTAACAATTAGGAACCAAGGCCTCATTCACCTAATATGTCAACATTCCATCATAGAGAAGAAGGTTGAACAGGAATGGAAAATTTTAATACGAAAGATGAATAAACTTCCAGAGAAAAAAATATATTCTCTCTTTGCATTTATTACATTGAAATCAACTCAATGTCTCACTCAACTTGAAGAAATATCTGCGGTACATAGCTCATGGGGTCAGACATTTTCCACCACAATAGCTAGACAAATTTCCAAGAGAAAAAGAAGATTGAGAATGTTCATAGAGGAATATTCCATCGCTCCTCTAAGAAGAAAGAGGAAATTAACTCTTCAAGAATATGAGGACCTTAAAGAGGCCACAAATATTTTTGGTAACATAAGTTTAGCCACAAAATATTCTGAAGAAGAAAAACTAACTAGACCTAAAGGAATCCAAGAGTTTACATGATAGAGGGTCACTGAATCTATGACACAACATTCTTCTTCTAATAGAGAAACATAAAAAGGAAAATATATGATTATAGAAGAATAAACCATATCCCATGTTTTATCAGGTCAAGGTATTGAGGAAGAAAAAATACAACATATACTCATTATTTCTAATCAAGAATAAATCATCAAGTAATAGCAAGAGGAATTGGCATTTTTAAAGATAAAGGTACAAACTGATTAACTAAAATGTAGATAATATGCACTAGTTAATCTAAGCTATGAACAGATGCAGATAAAGTTAATAGATACTTTAAATAAATGTAAAGATGTCCTAATAAATTATGCAAAAAGAAATGCTAACCCTAATGTTCAAGAGAGAAGAGGATAAAACTCAATTGATTTGATGAATTTTTGAGACTATGTCATAGAACTGACTCGACGAATGAGAAATAGGAATTATTTTGCAGAGGTACCTAAAAGAAAGGAACTAGACTGGAGTGCCTAGAGAGGGACTAGGAAACTTAAAAGCACTCCGGCATGTAGAATAGGTTCCCTGGTTTATGCAAATGATCTAGAACTATGTTTCAGAAGTCTAATCGATAGTTAGAAACCCTCGTTGTGTGTCACATCATATTATGTTGATAATCCAAGAGGATGGAAAGACCTATAAAAAAGCCACAAGAAGTATCAAAACCCTAAAAAATATTGCAAATGAATGGGTCAAACTAACCTTATTTTCCAGTCCAGTAGGCTTACTAAAGCAGTGTTGCACTACATTTCAGACCCAAATGTATTTTTGATGTATGTGTGCATAATATAAGTCACACTTTTTCAATGCACTATAAATTTATGAGACCATAATGAGGGACCAAGAACTAGTCACTACTATCATCCATGTTGTGTCAGTCACACTTTTTGAAGTATTGAGAAATAACTAAACGTAGGAAATATAATAGAATGTGTGCATGTAATAGAATATAATCCCTCTACCTATGAAGTGTGATGGAGATGAACCATCCTTGTCTTTGTGATTGAGCTAATGGATGCAAACATTTCTCTAAGTCGATGTAACTTTAGATGGATGATAGTAGTGACTAGTTCTTGGTCCCTCATTATGGTCTCATAACTTTATAGATATAATTTCATAATTAACCACGAAAATGATAAATACCTCAAATGGCTAGAAAGAGCTGAAAAAGTGGTGGGGAATCATTTAAAGGATCAGGGTACCCCTGGTAGGACCAAGGCACTTGTGGGCACCCCAGTACTATCTCCGGTGCCCTAGTCAAGGCTAAAATAATGCAAAGTGATGAAATCTAATAGATCATGTGGGTGTAAAAGTTTGGGAATGGAGAAATAAAAATAAGAGAAGATGGCCTAAAGACAGGGGTTGATTAGTACTTAAATAGTAGCATGAGACCAAGACTAAATAATGTCTAAAGTGCATGATTTTATGTCTACACACAAAATAAAATAAACCTTTCTCTTTTTTAAAATTACAAATTATGGAACTTAGGATGTAATGGAAGGAATAAATAAATAGCACTTTCAACCCCTAAAATAAAATTTAATTAGGAATTTCAAAATTCCTTAAATATATAGGAAGTCAGAAATGTCTGGGATATGATTTGTAATAATTTTGAAAAATTAAAAACTTTAGAACGAGACATTGAAAAAATAGTTGGAAGAAGATACAAAACAAAAAATAGAATTAAAAAAGATAAGGAAAAGATTAAATTGTGCTATAGACTTCTTGTAAATTAGGGGAAAAGTTTTTTTTCTTGTTGAAGATATTCCTCAGCATATAGTACCTTCCTGCAAGAATAGTTTTACAGATGGCAATTATCAAGAATATCATGTGGTTTTCCTTTCAAATAAATAATGAAATGGACTTCTTGGAGGCATTTACAAAACATTCCCGTGATCATCAAAATATCATGTGTGATGTTCACCTATGTAATCTTTTATTAGGTCACATATAAGTATATCTAATTAATCTCTACATGGGATAGTCCCAATTGAGACATTTCTCTTCTACTATGAAAAATGAAATAGAATGGTATCAAAAAAACAAAAATATTATGAGAATTTGAAGACATAAGGTTTATGCGTGAGGCCTCAATATCCACATTAGGCTAGACAGGTCAAAACATTTAGGGATTTGGATTACAAGCATAAAATTTAGGATCATCAAATTACACAACCAAAATAGAGAATTGCAAGTTTTCAAAATTTCTCTCCACAAATTTTGTTTGTAAATGTAACGATGGCCTTTGAAAATAGATGAGATACTCTAAATATATATTTTAAAATAAGAGAGGTCATTTCTCCCACAAATATGAGATGGTCATTGAGGAGAGAAGTGGAAAATGCAAACCTGATTCAAGGAATTTTTCAAACAAAAGGAAATAAATCAATTGAAATTAGGTTTAGACCTCCACTTTTTCTTTTCCCCATGCATTCATGGTAAGAATTGTCATTACAAAATATTTGAAGCATTTGAGATGTGACACAAATAGGTTGAAGAAAATGAAGGATTTTGTGTGTCAAAGTAAAACACACGGGAAGGTTATAAAAGTGTTTTTGACCTGAGCACATCTTTAGAGGACAAGATCCTTTATCCAACATTTGGAAAATATTTTACAAGAGGATTTGTAAAAAAGTAAGTGTGGGGGATAATAATGAGCTCATTAATTGAATTCATTTTTATTTTCCCTTGTTTGAATTAGAATACATTTTAGAACTTTTAATTAATTTAAAGTAAAGATTATATGTATTTTATTTGATTACTGCTTAAATATCTAATATCGTAAAGATCTAACTTAGAATCCCTAAAATAAACTTGGTTTTGTGTGTATATATAAAAGAAATAATAATTTTGACTAGGATGTAGAGTTTCAGGCATAAAATTATAAAAGATAGCTCACTTAAGAGTGTTTTTGTTTAGACTGCTTCAGATTGTCTCATCTCTCTTCAAATTATCTTATCTTTCTTTAGAGTTTCTTATCTCACTTAAGATAATGTAGTGCCCACACTTTTTATAGCTCAGTAGCTTGTTGTTTCTTTGATCATAGACATGTTTTGACAGAGTTTTGTTATATCGTGGACATTATATTAGAGATTGGATCTTATTAAACATGTGTGGACATACAGACGTATAGCGCCAATTTAGCTTAATTTCTATGTTGTCACTTTTTCATATGATGTCATGGATACTAATGGACATGATGTTGTTTTTTGAACATAATTATATGGATGCATACTTAGTTGTTGCATGTTGAGACTCTATGGTTATATGTCACTCTATCATCTTGTCTAACTTTGGAGAATTAAGTATAATTGTGCACATTGTCGCATTTTGATTTCAGTAGGATGTTAGGTTAGTTTAGAACACATTGATATCTTACTATGTCATTAATTTATATTATATCAGATAGTTATGGTTAATATGTGCAATGAGTGTGCAGGTGATAGGTTTATAGGAGAACGTGGGATTCAGGCCAGCTACACAATCTTGCACAAGCAGCCCACGGGCTGAGTCCTAGCCATGTTCATTGTGTGAAGCCTTAGTATAGGAGATTATTATTTTGGGCACTATGAGTAACCCCAATTTTTGTAATGTATTGTGCTTTGAATTATTTATTTGGTTTAGGGTTACTAGTGGAGTAGTAAACTTGTTTTGGGAGTTAATAATTCCACTTTCTTTTAAATTTTTGATTTTGTTTAATGAGTCACTTAATCACAAGGGTTTAGGGTCACATGTGAGATCCTGGGGTGGTCCCCACACCCTCTACCCTTGTGCCAAAAATGCAAAACCCGAAATTAGGTTATTTTGGGCATTTTTGGTGACCCCTTTTTAGCTTGGGAGTTCTCCTACCATAAAAATGAGCCCTTGGACCCTACCTAATGGGTAGGGGGGCTTATTTTCAAGGATAGAGGGAGTTTTACCTCCCTTTTTACCTCTTGTTTGGTCACATCCATGTAAAGGCTGTGGATTGGAGTGCTTATTAAAAGTTTCACTAATTTTGTCTTGCTAACATTTAGGGGAATTCGGGAGAAAAGGGCAAAACGAAAATTTTACCCTTTCTCTCTTTTGTTTTGGCATCTTTGACCTTAAAGAAGGAGAGGGGTCAAACATGTCACCCCCTCATTTGTGAGGATTCTTGTTTGCTCCTGTTCGAATTCCCATTCATGGGAAAAGAGAGGGACTTTTTCTTTGGAACTTCTTGCTAGGATACTTGGGTGAATTGGAGCTTGTGATTTTCTTGAGTCAAGAGTGGAGAAAATTGAAGTTGGAAAGGTTTTTGGAGAGATTTCCTTGAGGTAGGCTCTTATGTCTTATTGTTGTGTTGTTTTCTTTTTAGTTGTTAGATTGGTTGCTTGAAATTGTTATTGTTGTATGTAGATTTTGGTTGCTTGCTTGTTTTTACTCCCTCCATCATATGGCATGATGGAGTTTTGGAGTTGTGGGGGAGGAGAGAGGGATTTTTCCTCTCTATCCTCTAGGCTTGATGGACCAGCCTTGTAGGGTCTTAGTGTTTCCCCTCAAATGGTTGAGGTGGGGAAGTTGATTCATTTGGCTTGAATCTCATTCCCCATTCTTGGTAAGGAAACCCCATTGGGGTTTGAAAATCCTTCCAAGAAGGACTAGGAGAAAGGGTGGAGGAATAAGGAGGATATGGAGATTTTTGTTTTGTGTAATTAATTTTGAATATAACTTTTGGAGAACTCTTCTCCTCTCTTCCCCACCTTGGAGGTAGAACATGGGATTCTCCTCTTTGTGAAACTTGGAGTCTTGATTTATACTTGTTTTGTTTTCCATGTGAATGTGTTTTGGTTGTTTCACCCATTTCTTGTGCAAGTTGTGGATGGTAGTCCTCTTTCCCATGGGCTTGGGGGAGGCTAGCATGCATCCCAACCTTGGGAGAGGCATGTAATGATGCCTATGGTTGGGTGGCAAACAAGCTCTTTCTCCTTGTTGGTTTTCTTGAAGGCATGAAGGTTGGAGCTCAGAGTTGGAAGTTGAAGATATTAAGAGTTTTTTTGTCTTCTCTAATCTTGGTGAAACATTTCTTGTATTGTAATCTCATGGATATGGCTATTTGGAAAGTTCTGTCTTGTAAAGTTGCCTCTTTGTGAATGAGATTATTTAAAAAACTTGTGTCACAATTGTTGAGTAACCAACCTCCAACCTTGGAAAGAAGATTTGATATGCTGATTTCTTACCTATTTTAGTAGTTGGAAAACATGTTGTATTAGTGACCTTAAGCTCCTTGGAAAAGAAATCTTGTAAGATAGTTATAGTCCTCTAATATGATTTGTTGGAAATCCATTATGGAAGGAAAGATTGTTATTGTAAATATGTCTTTTTTTTACACAAAAACAAAGAGAGAAAAATATGATGTTAAGAACACCAAAAGAAAATGTAATATTCTTTGTTAGATATCCTTCTTGTTGAAAATCTAAAACTTTTAATTAGCATTGCATTTAAAAAAAGAAATTTAGACTAACTTGGAGCTTTTGGATTCATTGTATGCAAATATTATTCTTCTTGCATTATATCTCCTTCTTGTAGATTTTTTTTTTTGGTGACATTAAAGAATGAAATAAAATCAGTTTTACTTTTTTTTCCTTGTTAACTTAATAAAACAGATTTGTTAGGGAAAACAAGTGTGAAAATACCTCTTTGACTAAATTTTTAAATTGTTTCCAAGTTCTTTTTTTTTCTCATTTGACATACCTTGCCACAAATCTCTTTCATCACATTAATAAGTAAAGCATTTATATATATATATATATATATATATATATATATATATATATATATATATATATATATATATATATAAACATGAATTGGAGGTTATGGAGTTTCCATACTTCCCTACAATGCCAAATCATAATTTATTATTTTATAACCTGAATTAGTTTTAACATGGTATATAATACCACTATAAAAATAAAAAAATAAATTAAAATAAAGTATAGTTGCATTATATAATATACCTATGGATATAATTATACATAGTTGCATATTAATTTAGATATTAATATAGTTACATATTATCTTATTATGAATTAGTATATATTTTATATATTATAATGTGAATATATGTTATATTAATAAAATTTTAAATAAAAAAAAAAGAGTGGGGAGGGGTCGATCCCTCCCCAACCCACGCACCACTACCAAAATGCCTATCCCCCACTTGACTCCCTACACCACTCTGCACGCAGACCTCTCCCCTCCCTACCCCTTCTACCATAGCTGCCTGTACAGCGGCCTCCTCACAAGCACCCCCCCGGCCTGCACCTGCTCCCCCTTCGTGTATCCACACTTTCCCATCCACCCACCACGATTTCCCCTCCCCTGCCACATTTATCCCCATTCACGACCGCCTCCTTCATCACCATTGCTGCTCCCCCTCTTGAGATCCGCCACCTTTCCCCCTCCCCTAAAAAAACAAAAAAAAACAGAGAAAAGGGAGAACAAAATGATAAGTAAATAAAATGAATAAGTAAATAAATATATATGAATGTTTTTTTTTTAGCTCAAATGAAAGTATGAAATAAGGGTTTACAAAAACAAAGAGAAAACATTATTGTTTGATACAAAATCCTAAAACAAATGCAAAGCTGATTTTGGTACATCTCCATTGCTCCTCCAACACAAACTTGCACATAGAAACTGATAAAACAAAACAAAAATGAGATAATAGAATAAAAAGGAAAGAGATGGAGAAGAAAAGATAAGGAAGTTTAGGGCACAATTTAGATCTAGGGTTGAGGATTGTTTGATCCTAGGGCTCAAATTAAACTCTACATACTTTTGGGTTATGGAAATTATTGTGGGAGTGGGTAATTATTTTTAAAATGGGAAATGAATTTATCTAAAGAGTAGTTATTTCCCATTGTGGGTGAATTTATTTAAATGAGATACATATTTAATTTTGTGAAGTTTAAAACAAGTTGAATAAATAAAATTAATTAGAAATAATATTGTAGGCAACCTCAAGAAATAAATAAATTAATATGAATTTAATATTAATGAAAGGGGGAAAAGTAGAACCTAAGTTACCGTATAAAATAAAAAATAAAAAAAATAATCCCAAATGGTTAGTAATACCTGGTTGAATTCTGTTCCCGAGGTGGGGCTTGACATTTGGTATCAGAGTGAGGTTCACACTCGCGGACCCTGGGTAACTAATTAAAATGGTTAATGGTAATGTTAATAACATTAAATTTAATAAATGGATTAAAATAATAATAATAATAATAATTAAACACTATCCACAACCATTTAATAACTCCTTCGCTCATCTCGTGCACAAGATGGCACCCAAGAGGGGACGATCAACTAGAGGCATGGGGCGTAGTCTACCTATGTGGGAGCAACTGGCAACCAAATTTGGGCCTCAAATATTACAGGCCTTGCACCAGTTGATAGGCATTGTGGAGCAGCGTCTACCACCACTGCAGGAGATGAGAGTGGAGGAACCATTAGGAGACAAGGAGCCGATAGGTGAGGATGCGCATTCAGAGCCACCAGAGCACGATACACCGAGGTGGGAGAGGTCACGTAGCCCTTTCGTTCATCACGAGAGGGTAGCCTTGTTCCGTCGTAGCCGCTCGCATAGTCTCGAGGGACCATTCAAGGATAGGCAGCCCCCTTCACCTATTGGAATACATCACTAGGATCGAGATACAAGCAGCGTGAATAGGGATCACCTTCACTTGCAGCCACCCACCTACACCGGCTCTACAGATGGATTTTGGGCTAAGTCATGGCACCTTAGTTTGGATAGTTTCTTTGGCTTGCACTCTTACGAGAGCAACGTCAAGGCAAGGTTCGCCATACAACTCTTCCGAGATGCAGCAAGTGTTTGGTGGAGGAATGAGGAGCGGAAGCTCCATCTGACTCAAGAGACAGTGACCTGGGAGATGTTCGAGGAGTGACTAAGGGCTCGCTATATGTCAGAGCATTTTGTGCAGAAGAGGATCGATGAGTTTCATGACTTACGACAGGGATCTGGCATAGTAGCACAGTATGAGAGCAGGTTCCTAGATCTTCTGCAGTATATGGACTACCTGCAAGATGAGAAATTACAGGTTAATAGGTTTATTTGAGGCCTTAATGCAGATATAGAAGGAGTAGTTAGGATGTTATCTCCTCCCACACTTGAGAAGGCCATTGAGAAGGCCTACTTAGCTGAGGAGAACAAGACCAAGGCACAGGAGCACCGAGATAGAAACAAGAGCAAGTTTCAAGAGAGGATACAGGCCTTTCAGAGTTAGAGGTCATGGGGTACTGCACCACCCCCTAGAGGAGGATTTTGGCCTCCGCCAGTAGCCACGAGAGCTCCACCGCACCCGCAGCGATAGACACAGTAGTAAGGCCACCCACAGCAGGGGGCTAGATAGACACAAGGATTTCAGAGAGGTGTTTCTAGAGGTGGTTTTGGTGGAGCCAGGGATAGGAGACAAGGTAATCAGTAGGCACAACCAGGTCGCACACAACAGTCTACTAGGGTTGGACCGGCAGGATCAGTACACCAGAGTATAGGAGGGACCCCATCTCAGAGTGGTACAGTAGGATGTTTTATTTGTGGATCTCCTGATCACTATGTGCGTATGTGCCTGCATAAACCCAATACCATAAATACATAGAGAGCTATAAGATCTGAGTAGAAAGTGGGTGATGTGGGACGCACCCATCGTGTATATGCCACAGTTGAAAACCGCCAGGCTGAGCATCAGGCCACAGTCATTGAGATGACAGGTACTATCAGGGGTATTTCTACCTCTGTACTTTTTGATTCAAGTGCTTCAAATTCCTTTATATCACCTTCTATAGTGGACCAGTGTGGGCTAGTGGTGGCTAGGAAACCAAATAGTTGACAGGTCGAGTTGGGTTCTGGGGCCAAACTCGCCGTGGACTCGTATGTGGAGAGTTACGTACTTGATTTAGGAGCCTTCTCCACTACTCTTGACCTCCGAGTTATCCCTCTAGGTTCCTATCAGGTAGTTTTGGGTATGGATTGGCTTGAGACTCATCGAGCTAAGGTGGATTGCAGAAATAAGGTCATTGAGTGTCAGGATGATATTGGGAGTGCAGTTGTGATATCAAGGATGCAGAGACCTATCTCCTTACGCATGATATTGGCCAAACAACTCGAGCAGAGCATGCGTAAGGGTTGTCAATTGTTTGCTATCACTATCAGTGATCGATCTGAGAGCATTCCAGAGCATTCACCCTTAGATGATCATGCAATTTTGAGGGAGTATGCAGATGTATTTCCAGGTGAGATTCTAGGGTTACCGCCCCGCAGAGAGGTAGATTTCACCATTGACTTAGTACCTGGATCTACACCAGTTTCTATGGCACCTTATCGGATGACTACTCCAGAGATTCATGAGCTCAAGATTCAGTTAGAGGAATTGTTAGATAAGGGTCTCATTTTCCCTAGTGTATCTCCTTGGGGAGCGCCAGTCATATTTGTGAAGAAGAAGAATGGTTCTCTCATGCTTTGTGTAGACTTCAGAAAGCTCAATAAGGTCACAATAAAGAACCGTTATCCACTTCCTAGGATTGATGACTTGTTTGATCAGATGCGGGGAGTGAGATTATTCTCCAAAATCGATCTCAAGTTAGGGTATCATCAGTTGCACATTTCAGATGCAGACATTCATAAGATAACATTCCACACATGTTATGGGCATTACGAGTTCACAGTGGTTCCATTTGGTTTGACCAATGCCCCAGCTATCTTCATGAGCCTCATGAATGGAGTATTCATGACATTTCTGGATCGCTTTGTCTTAGTGTTCCTTGATGACATATTGATTTATTCTCATTCCGAGGAGGAACATGAGAAGCATTTGAGGCAGGTACTTTAGGTTTTGAGAGAGTAGAAGTTGTATGGGAACTTGGAAAAATGCAGCTTCTTTCAGACAGAGATTCAAGTACTTGGGTCATATCATATTAGGCGAGGGTATCTCCATAGATCCTTCTAAGATACAGGTTATCTTAGACTGGCCAACCACCACATCAGTTACTGAGGTAAGGATTTTCATGGGTTTGGTAGGGTATTACCGCAGGTTCGTATAGGACTTTTCTAGGATTGCTCACCCTATCACTTCTCTTTAGAGGAAAGGGAAGAAGTTTGATTGGTCAGAGAAGTGTGAGTAGGATTTTCAGCTACTTAAGGAAAGGTTAACCATGGTGCCCATCTTAGCAGTCCCAGACTTGACAGAGGATTTTGTTGTTTGTACTGATCCATCACTAGAGGGTTTGGGAGCAGTTCTTATGCAGGAGCATCAATTTATTGCATTTGAGTGTCATAAGCTCAAGGACTACAAGCTTAATTATCCTACTCATGACCTGGAGCTTGTAGTAGTTATTCATGCCCTAGTGCATTGGTGACACTTCCTTTTGGGTAGACCTTTCATTTTGAGGACAAACCATCATAGCTTGCAGCATATTTTCTCACAACCAAACCTCAACTCTCGTCAACGGTGTTGGATGGAGTTCCTATGTGAGTATGACATGGAGGTTCAGTATATCAAAGGGAAGGAAAATGTTTTTGCAGATGTGCTTAGTAAACGATGACATGTGCTTGCTTATTTGACACTTCAGTTAGATTTGAGAGGCAGGATTCTTGAGCACCTTCCAGAGGACAGATTTTATGAGGGAGCTAGAAAAATGCTAGAGTCTCAGGGTTCTTTAGAGGGCAGATATTCTGGGTGTGTTTTAGAAACAGATGGTTTTCTTTGGTTCCATAGGCGCATCTATGTGCCTAAGTCAGGTGATTTACGTAGCTTCATCCTCACAGAGGCTCATCGAGCCCCGTATGCGGCACATCCAGGAGTGAAGAAAATGCATGCCGATATGAGGGAGTTATATTATTGGCCAGGTCTTTGACGGGACATAGTAGATTTTGTTGCATGCTACCTTGAGTGCCAGAGGGTCAAGACAGAGCGTTCTCATCCCGCAAGACTCTTACACCCTCATGATATTCCCGAGTGGAAATGGGATGTGATTTCCATGGATTTCATAGTCATACTTCCTATGTCTTCTTATCATCATGATGCCATTATGGTTACCGTGGATAAGTTGACCAAGGTTGCACACTTCTTGCCAACCAAGGTCACCTATACTGCACAGGTCATTGCCAAAGTATTTATGGAGGACATTGTTAGGTTGCATGGGATTCCGAAGACCATCATCAATGACAGAGATACTATCTACACTTTAGTTTTCTGGACTTCTTTTCAGGCCACTCTGGGTACTCAGATCAATTTCAGTTCAGCTTATCATCCAGATATAGATAAATAGACAGAGAGGGTTAATCAGGTGTTAGAGGATATGTTGAGGATGTATGTGATGGACCAGCAGAAGAAATGGGAAGATTATTTGCATTTAGTTGATTTTTCTTATAACAACAGCTATCATAGTTCCATTGGTATGGCTCCTTACTAGGCTTTGTATAGATGACCTTACAGGACACCTTTGAGTTGGGATAGACTAGATGACAGGATTATTATGGGACCAACCTACCTTTAGGATTTAGAGCAGAAGGTTATGTTGATTAGACAGGGTCTTGAGTAGGCAAGAGCACGCCAAAAGGCATATGCAGACACTAAGAGGATTGATCGTCACTTCTCAGTGGGTGACAAAGTTTTCTTGAGAGTTCGTCCGCATAAGATTCCTATCCATTATGGAAAGGGTTCTAAGCTATCACCTCGTTTTTTGGGGCCTTTTGATATTTTAGAGGTCATCGGTTGAATTTCCTATTGCCTAGCTTTGCCACCACGCCTTGCACGGGCCCACAACATTTTTCATGTTTCTGTAATACATAGATATGTACCTGATACTTCTCATGTCTTGGACTGGTCGCATTATAGGTAGAGCATGGAGGACAATGGAGACTGGATCCCGTACACATACTAGAGCACCAGAGGTTGGCCCTTCGAGGTCGAGAATTGGACCAGGTTAGAGTACAGTGGGACCGATATGATGAGACAACAGCTACCTGGGAGGATGCGATGCCATTGAGGGCTAGATATCCCTATCTCTTTCAGTGACTTCTAGGAGGAAGTCTAATTTTAGTAGAGGGAGATGTAGTGCCCACACTTTTTATAGCTCAGTAGCTTGTTATTTATTTGCTCATAGACATGTTTTGATAGAGTTTTGTTATATCGTGGACATTATATTAGAGATTGAATCTTATTAGACATGTGTGGACATACAGGCGTATAGAGCCAATTTAGCTTAATTTCTATGTTATCACTTTTTAATATGACATCGTTGATACTAATGGACATGATGTTGTTTTTGGAACATAATTATATGGATGGGTACTTAGTTGTTGCATGTTGGGATTCTATGGATATATGTCACTCTATCATCTTGTCTAACTTTGGAGAATTAAGTATAATTGTGCAGGTTGTCGCATTTTGATTTCAGTAGGATGTTAGGTTAGTTTAGAATGCATTGATATCTTACTATGTCATTGATTTATATTGTATCAAACAGGTGCGGTTAATGTGTGCAATGAGTGTGTAGGTGACAGGTTTATAAGAGAACATGGGATTCAGGCCAGCTACACAATCTTGCACAAGCAGCCCACGGGCTGAGTCCTAGCCATGTTCATTGTGTGAAGCCTTAGTATAGGAGATTATTATTTTGGGCACTATGAGTGACCCCAATTTTTGTAATGTATTGTGCTTTGAATTATCTATTTGGTTTAGGGTTACTAGTGGAGTTGTAAACTTGTTTTGGGAGTTGATAATACCACTTTCTTTTAAGTTTTTGATTTTGTTTAATGATGCACTTAATCACAAGGGTTTAGGATCACATGTGATACCCTTGGGTGGTCCCCACACCCTCTACCCTTGTGCCAAAAATGCAAAACCCGAAATTAGGTTATTTTGGGAATTTTTGGTGACCCCTTTTTAGCTTGGGAGTTCCCCTAACATAAAAATGAGCCCTTGGACCCTACCTAATGGGTAGGGGGGCTTATTTTCAAGGCTAGAGGGAGTTTTCCCTCCATTTTTACCTCTTGTTTGGTCACATCCATGTAAGGGGTGTGGATTGGAGTGGTTATTAAAATTTTCACTAATTTTGTCTTGCTAACATTTAGGGGAATTTGGGAGAAAAGGGCAAAAAGACAATTTTACCCTTTCTCTCTTTTGTTTTGGCATCTTTGACCCTGAAAAAGGAGAGGGGTGACACATGTCACCCCCTCATTTCTGAGGATTCTTGTTTGCTCCTCTTCAAATTCCCATTCATGGGAAAAGAGAGGGACTTTTTCTTTGGAACTTCTTGCTTGGATGCTTGGGTGATTTGGAGCTTGTGATTTGCTTGAGTCAAGAGTGGAGAAACTTGAAGTTGAAAAGATTTTTGGAGAGCTTTCCTTGAGGTAGGCTCTTATGTCTTATTGTTGTGTTGTTTTATTTTTAGTTGTTAGATTGGTTGCTTGAAATTATTATTGTTGTATGTAGATTTTGGTTGCTTGCTTGTTTTACTCCCTCCATCATATGACATGATGGATTTTTGGAGTTGTGGGGGAGGAGAGAGGGATTTTTCCTCTCTATCCTCAAGACTTGATGGAAAGTTCTTGTAGGGTCTTAGTGTTTCCCCTCAAATGGTTGAGGTGGGGAAGTTGATTCATTTGGCTTGAATCTCCTTCCCCATTCTTGGTAAGAAAACCCCTTTGGGGTTTGAAAATCATTCCAAGAAGGACTTGGAGAAAGGGTGGAGGAATAAGGAGGGCTTTGATTGAATTAGGAGCAATAAGGAGGATATGGAGATTTTTATTTTGTGCAAGTAATTTTGAATATAACTTTTGGAGAACTATTCTCCTCTCTTCCCCACCTTGGAGGTAGGACATGGGATTCTCCTCGTTGTGAAACTTGTAGTCTTGATTTATACTTGTTTTGTTTTCCATGTGAATGTGTTTTGGTTGTTTCACCCCTTTCTTATGCAAGTTTTGGATGGTAGTCCTCTTTCCCATGGGCTTGGGGGAGGCTAGCATGCATCCCAACCTTGGGAGAGGAATGTAATGATGCCTATTGTTGGGTGGAAAACAAGCTCTTTCTCCTTGTTGGTTTTCTTGAAGGCATGAAGGTTAGAGCTCAGAGTTGGAAGTTGAAGATATTAAGAGTTTTTTTGTCTTCTCTAATCTTGGTGAAACATTTCTTGTATTGTAAACTCATGGATATGGCTATTTGGAAAGTTCTTTCTTGTAAAGTTGCCTCTTTGTGAATGAGATTATTTAAAAAACTTGTGTCACAATTGTTGAGTAACCAACCTCCAACCTTGGAAAGAAGATTATGTATGCTGACTTTTTACGTATTTTAGAATTTGGAAAAAATGTTTTATTAGTGACCTTAAGCTCCTTGGAAAAGAAATCTTGCAAGATATTTTTTGAAAGACTTGGAGCAGTCTGAGTAAAAATAGTGTTAACAAGCCTAGGAAGTACACATGCCTAAAACAGTTGCTCGAATTCAAATGAAGATTTTGCAAGGTCCGAATGGAGTTAAAAGTTTAAAAAACATCTCCATAAATAGGATTCCAAGAACTGCATGATGGTGAAATAATATTTTTCACAACACCTTGGCGCATAGGATTTTCAGGAAGTTTTTATCAGGTGCAAGTGGATTCTCAAATCACAAATCCAATCCTTTAGGAATCAAATGGATGAATCAAGACATGGGACCCTAAGCATTAGATTCAAATTCCATGTATAGTTAGGATCATATAAAATTTCACTAAGAAATTCCACTGGGAGTTCAAGTTATCATCATTCCAAGTTACCATGTCAAAGGTAGTTCAGGACTTAGTCATTTTTCGGGAGGACATGTGTCAGCACCAGGAGCATGGAGGGATTTCATGTCCCCGAAATTATTGAGGTATGGTTCAACAATCCTTAAAAAATTAACCCATCCCCCATGTGACCTCTAGGACCCTCATGTGACCTCAAGACTTGACAGTGCAGCCCCCAGGTGCATTTTTGGAGCATCAATTCCTTATCGTCAGATCAAACATCATGCGTCAGATCCAGAACCACTGTGGAGACTGATGTCCATCATGTACCAGAGCTCAGGGACATCAAGCATGAATAAATGCACCCAAACCCTATGGGGAGTCGTTTGGTCACCCACGTGACCGACTTTCAGCCTCCAGATGGCTTTTTGGAGCATTTATTCCCTGTCGTCGGATCAAGTGCCACGTATCAGTACCAGGACCACTGTGGAAACTGATTTCCCTCATGTACCTAATGTCAAGGACATCAAGCATGTAAAAATTCTCCTAGCCTCTATGGTGATTCTTTTGGCCACCCATGTGACCAAATTTCAGCCCCTAGGTTCTTTAAGATGATTTTGGGCCACTCATTCCCTGTCGTCAGATCGTCGCCACGTGTCACCATCTTGCTCATTATGGAAATTGATGTCCCTCACATACCTAAGGTCAAGGACATCAAGGAAATAAAATTACACCCAAATTCAACTCAAAATTTTGAATTTTTTTCTAATTGTTGGCTACTTCTTGCTGCCTCTCGTTGCTTCTAGCTGCTTCTAACATCCGTGTGCACAAACACCTCCATCTCCTCCTCTATAACTCCTCACCATCATTCCTCCATTGCTGAACCTAAAACTAGATGTGACATAGAAGTACTTCCTTCACTCCATGAAATCATTCAAGTCCTATAAGGACAATTAGAGCAAACACAAAAGGAGCAGCATAGAAAGAAGAAGGAGAAAATACATCGAGATGTTGAAGAAATTTCCCAAAAAGATATGTGAAACAACAAGTTATATTTTTCTGTTCATTCCTCTACCCAAGGAAATCAAGAAGACACCTTCAAACTCTCCTCTCTTGTAACATAACATCCATAGAGAAGAAATCCCACTTCTGGCTCAATGAAAAAAAAATTCAATTTCCCGTCAAACTGTTAATCGAAACAAAGTAGAATTTCACGTGAAGCATTAGAAGAAGAAACCTATCGCAATTAAATTTATTTGATCACAAACAAAGGAGAAAATAAGACCTGTAATTTTGAGGTCCATTAATTTTTGTCGCATCTAAAAGCACTGCTAGGTCTGAAATTTGAAAGTTTAAAATATTCTGGACTATTAAGCGGGCAGACCCAAAATTTTAGAGGGGTTTATATTGGGAAAAAAATGATATAAAAAAAATTCGTTCCAAAACAATCCAAATCCTAGAAGCCAACTTTCTAAAAATAGTAGGTCTACTACATAGGGACTACTATTTCAGGAAAGTCAACAACATAAGTGCCTGCGAAGGAGATAAAGACATTGGAGGTGCACTAAAACTTAGAATTCATCAAAAAGGGAATTTTTGACAGTTACTAAAAATAGTAAGCCCACTCAAAGAGAAGTTTTTTGGCATAATGGGACGTACAGGGATAATCATTCAGGGAGACATCATTGTTAAGGATCATTCTAGTCATTTGTCATAGGGAATTTGAGATCCATCTTAGTTCATTCAACTTGGCAAGCATTTGGGAGATAATTGGAAGGAGTTTCATAGTGTGCAAGGAGTCTGAAGATTCAATGTTTCATTGTATTTAGTGTATTTCATTGATGAGGATCAATGGACTTCATCAGGAATGACTTCTCCTCTTCTTCTTCTCTCCCTCTTTCTCTCTCCTCTTCCCCCCAACTTTATCTCACTTTCAAATTTTATTATTCTTTGTTGGGGTTTGTAATTTTTTATACGCCTTTAAGTCACTTAAAAGTGACTTAAGAAACATAATGTACATTAAGTTTCCTTGATTTTATAAAAGGGACTTCAATATATTGTAAGGAATATGAATAGTATAAAGCTAGGAATAAGGCATATGGAGGGTTATGAGGAAGATAATAAGTCACCTCTCATTCTATAAATTGTAACACCATTCCCATTTCAAAGGGTTGGTGATTGATCTTGTACACTCAAGAGTGCATTCTATTTAGAGAAAGTAAAGGAGATAACCATTTCCATCTAGTTTCCTCCACTCTCAAATTTCTTCCATTCCCACACTATGTACAACTTTTTTTTAAGCATCAATACAAGAAGAAGGATTTTGTAGCCTTTTTGATGAGGAGATTTTAGAAACTATGAGTTCGCAATCTTATCTCATCTTGTTGCCATTTGTAGGGTTGTTTCTTCTCATAAATGCATGTGATGATATTTGTAACTAGTGTGTGTAGGAATCTTATTTCCTACGTATTTTCTTACTCTTGTTTCCCACTCTTCAAACAAAGTCTTCCCTAACAAGAGATATCTAGCTTTGTCACAGGGTCAGTGGAGTTCCCCTGTTGGATCCTTGGTCGAATGGCCACCACAGAAATCTATATTTTCTCACACATGCATATACAGTAGCTACACTAGTTAAGTAGAGGGACTTAGATTCCCAGAGCGTTGGCAAGAAACCCAAAATATTTTCTACCAGAAAATTTTTCTCACCAACAAGATGCAACCTTAGGTGGAGATAGTAGACGCCTATTTTTTGGTCCCTTACTATGATTACATAACTTCATATTTATACGATTCCTTTGCTTGAATTTCATAATCAACCACAAAAACGCCAACTACTAAAAATAACAGTTTCTCAAATGGCTAGAAACCACCCAAAAAGTGTGACCAAAGTACAAAGAGTACAACAATGCCCAAACAGGATGGAGGCACCTGACATTGATGTCTTGGGAGGGCGCTAGTGTCCAGAATGGAAAATTCTAAAAGGTGAAAACAAAAATTGAGTAAGTAAGAGTGCAAGATTGAAAACACAAGCATAAACCAAAGAAAATTATTGAATGACATGGGTTAATTAATACATTTTGTACATAGGAATCATATGAATAGTAGTATGCAATCGGGACTAGATAATTTCCTAAAGTCTGTGATTTTGTGGTTATATTTGCCCCAACTTTATATTGGTGATTGGAAATCTCAGTAACATAAAGTAGATAGATGTAGAAAGTGTTAGGGTAAATATATTATTACCTTAATTAACTATGCATTGCATATTAGTTAGTTTATTTATTAAATGTTATATGGCTATATTTAATCATAACCAACTTATTGTTTCTATTCAAACACTATGGGAGTTGTTATATTGTTTTAACAATATTATTGTTTGTATTAGTTCATGGGTGTACCTGTGTAACATCCTTTATTGTCTCTATCCAACTGTGTAATAAATATATATTTCAGCATGCACCTGTGTAATTAATTGATTGATTATTAATAGAATCCTACAGGCTTCCGTCCCTATTTTACATTTAGTACCAAAGTTGGTTGAAGCTCTTGGAAAGGTTGGAGAAAGGTTACAGAGGAATAATAACCATGGAGAAGAAATCTGTATCATCGGAGATCCCGTGTTGCCTCCAACAACTTTCCACGTCTCCTTGCAGTCCCACAACCTCCTATGTGATATCCAGGTAAACATAAAGATTTTTTTTTTGCCTTCATGCCCTCTGCCCCAGGAAAATTTATTTCTTGGCACTCACAAAATTAAAAAAAAAATCCCATCAAGGATTTTGTATTTCAATTGTTTAGTTACAGATAATATTATGTGTAGTATCAAATTTGGAGGAGGATTTGTTGTTTGCATTTCTCCCATAGAGTTGTTAGAGCTCCCCACCAAGCTCGTGATCGAGCTCTACCATTGGACCAAATCCTTAAGTTCCTGACCAAGATGAGCACTAATTATAGAGGACATTGGTCGAGTCTACTTCAAACTGCGAATCCCATTTTAAATCCCACCGAACTATTTTTCCATTGACCTGAGCTAAAGGCTAAGTCATTATTTGATCAGAACCAAGTCGTGTATTTCTATGTGAAAGCATTAGTAGAGAATTGAATTAAAAATTTTCAAATAGTGCAAACATGTTGGCAGACCGAGCCCTCACTAAGTTCAGGATGAACCTTCTTTTCACATCGAGATGAGTTTTGCATATTATAAGCCTGACTTGAGCCACGAGATTGGCATATAATAAATCGACGGATCATCCACGTCAATGATTGATCTCCCTAAAACAAAAATGCAGCCTGCACAAATGGAGAGCAATGAGTAGATAGGAAACGACATAACCCATGATCTGCAATAAAGGATATACAACAAACAACGTATCTCACCAGTGCACTGGCCAAACCAGATCAACGCAAAACCTGTATCCACAAAAATCAACTACAAACAGCGTCAAATTCATCAAAAGAAATAGTGAGTGCATGGAGTATTCAAAGAAAAATTCAATTACTCTTACTTGAATGCAGAACCTACAAAAAGAAAAAGTTGAGGCATTAACAAAAATAAGAAAAATATTGGCCAACTAAAAATCAAAACGAAGGAGCAATGTTATAAGGTAGAAAAAGGAGATCGAAGGATTCAGATCCATTTAAAATGGAAACCCTAATCCACATTCAAGCTCTCCTCCATGCATGCATGCCATGCGGTCTCCTCAGGCGGCACCAAATCTACCTTCAAAAGGTTAGTTCTGTTTTTTGAATTGTTTAAATATAAAGTGCTTCGAAATATATTCAAATTACATTGGTGGCTTAGCTGGATAGTGCAAAGAGACTTGGGTGAGTGAGGTGGAGGGTCTGATGCCCACCCCCAACTCAATTTTTTAACCAATTAGAGTTTGGAGACAAATTTGGTAGAAATTGCCAACTTTAGTAGCACATTTAGTGTGAAAAATTCCTCCAACCCGCTACTTATCTCTAAATCCATGTCTAAACTTTTATTGAGATAAAACCCTATTTTAGATCAATTTTTATTTAGTTTTTTCTCCTAGACCTCTTATTTTTTCATTCCGAGCAACTTTTGCTGAAGGAGGTATACCTAAAAATTACATTTTTAGCTATTTTTTTGTAATTTTTTGGCATAGAGGGTCGTATTGGGCTCCAGAGGCCACCAAGGCCCATAAAACAAAAACATTATTTCCTGGCATTAAATTTTTCAAAAAATTTGAATGTAACTGTATGCTTCAATATATTGTACTAGTTTGTAGGTTTCCATAGTCAACCGCAAACATTGTAACTACTCAAAAAATGGCAAAGAATTGTAATAAAAAATAGTGAAATTGGGTTGTAGAACACTCACGAGATCCTAGATATCATTCGCAGTGTTCGGTATATATAGTACCTCTAGGAAGAGCTTACGGGTAAATCCGTTGTGACTACTACTACAATTAATGCCTAATATAGCTTTAACTAACGTCATCTAGGCATCGACCCTTTAAATCGATGGGGAGTAATAAGGACATAGTGCACACACTATGAGCCTTCTCATCCGTCTGTGAATGATTGCATGACATAAATATGGACTGATAAATTATCCAAGTATATAGTTAAGTTACACATGCATATGAGGATATTTCTTTGATCCGGTGTCAATAATAACACAAACCCCTTCAGTACTGTCTTGGTATCATGTATCGAATTCTTTCACATATTTTAACACATCTTTCACATACCAATGAGTATATAGAAAGGGCGAGATTCTTCGATGTACCACAAGGTATATCAGAAGGGTGTGTATATAGAAAGGTTTTGTATATCAGACTGATGTTATATAGATTGGGAGAGCTTATGCCTAGAGTGATAAGAACCTAACCTTGTCAGTGATTTTTGCAAAATGGGCACTAATGCTCCCAATTGTTTTATTCCAGATTCACAATTACTCATAGGAAAAAATGATGTTGTATGGAAGACAAAAATCAAGACACATATTGAGTTTGATTAAATTTGTCATGTTGTTAATGGTACTCTGACTAGATCAACTATTGATACGACACAATGACAAAAAATTGATAGATGAGATTAGAAGGCCAAGCTAATCATCTTGTTTGGAGTGTCCAATGATTTGCAACCCCGCATTTGAAATTCCAAAACAACCAAAGAATCCTGGGATAAGTTGAGCATGGTATACGAGTCCAAAAACAAGAATGTCATACTAAATTTGTAAATTCAGTTACATACACTGAAGTTTAAGAAAAATGAGAAAATCAAAGGTTTCTTGAGAAGAGTTGTAGAGTTGAGGGCCTCACTTCTAGCCAAGAGAGAAGAAATCATAGATGAATCTCTTGATCCCATTTTTCTGATATCCCTCCCTTCTTCTTACCGCATTTTTGTAGCAACACTAAACTTTTCAGATACGAAAGTTAGTTTTGAAAAACTAGTAAACCTACTACAATAAGAGGAAGTCATGCATAACAAGGATGATGAAGAAGAGAAGGAACTTTCTTCTCATCAAAAATGGAAAGGAAAAGGTAAAGTAAAACATAATTCCTATCAAAATTCCCAACATTAGAATCAATATCAACATCAAGGGGACAAACAATAGAAGAAGCAATCTCCAATCTTTAAAAGAGAACATGAGTTAAAAGATTGTTGGTATAACACATACAAGAAAGGTTCATCAAGTAATTCTGGACCTCAAAACCAACAATCTCACAAGGGACATACAAACTACAATCAAGGTCAGAAAAAAGGGAACTAGAAAAGAAGACCCCATCAGTAAGAAAATATTGCTACACAGGGATAAAATTTAGATAATGAAGACTAGTTGTACACTACTCGATCAAGTTAACCTTCCACATCATCTAGTGATGTCTTGTATGTTGATTCGGGAGCCAATCAACACATAACCATACACAAATATTGGTTTACTTCGATGAGGGACACACCTTTGAAAAACCATGTTTATTTGGGTGATTATTCTTCATATACAGTTCAAGGGATTAGGAATGTTTCTCTAAACCATGGTTCATGCAACTGTATATTTTGAGATGTCTTATATGTCCCTGGATTAACAAAGAATATATTGTTAGTCAATCAAATCCTAGATCACAACTCAAAAATTGACTTTGATATTCATTCTGGTAAGAAAATGTGTTTAATTCGAGACCAATTATGAGGCTCGAAAATATTTTCAAAACCTTCCAATGTGGGGTGCATGTTCCAGCTTGATTTTTTCCCCAGAGATGATCAGACACTTGTGGCTAAAAACTGTAGCTTAGCACAATTGTTGCCTCTGAGACTTGGTCATGTTAGTTTCAATTATCTTGACACACTTTAGAGGTGTAATATGGTAGATGGGCTACCATCTCTTCAGAAGGATATAGACAAGTGTCCTCATTACCTAGTAGGTAAAGAACACAAATTCATTCAAGAAGAGTACTTTTCGACCTCATGGCAAGCTTGAACTAGTTCATACCAATCTTTACGGTCCAATGCAACCTATTCATTTTGGATTTCAGTATTTCATTCTTTGTTTTGATGATTATTCGAGAAAAATGTGGATATATTGTCTTCGCATGAAAAGTGAAGCTTTTGAAACCTTCAAAAATTTCAAAGTAGTTGTTGAGAATGAAACTAGTCGTCACATCAAAACTCTCCTCTTATATCGAGAGCGAGAATTCACCAGTAATGATTTCAAAGACTACCTACAAGCTCACGAGATTCATTGATAAATTTCTCCTCCACACACATCACAGAAAAATGGTGTTGTTGAGAGAATAAATTGTACTATCTTGGAAATGGTTTGATGCATGATCGATGACTCTAGACTAAAAAAGACATTCGAAGAAAGAAAAAACAAAAATAGTTGTGTATTTGTTGAATAGAGTGCCCACAGTTGCTCTTGATGGAGTAACACCACATTAAGCATGGTCAAAGTGGAAACCATATATTGCACACCTCATAGTATTTGGGTGCAAAGAAAGTATGCACATACACAAGAAGAACATAATAAAATTTGATATGAAATCACAAAAAATCATCTTCATTGGCTACAGTGAAGAGACTCTTGGGTACATATTGATGTTTCCAAAGACCAAGAGAGTCTACACCAACATAGATGTTGACTTATTTGAGAAGAAGGAAGAAAAGTATCCTCCTCCAGACTCGCCTAATGTAGATTCTTCACTAGTTGTACAAAATGAAGTTGATGTTCCCACAGATGATGAAAGTGATGATGGGGATGATGGTGATGATATGATACAACCAAGACCCACATGAATAGTTGAACACATGCCTAAGTGGTATAATGGCACATTACAAGATCCAAGAATGGATTCTCCACTGGATACATACACCCCTAGACCATAGACTCGTAGTAAAACAAGAGAAGAAGTGAAATTTGATTTGACGAGTAGAGTTATTGAATCTAATCATCCCTCTATATTCTAGGAAGCCCTACATTCAAAATTTTGGAAAGATGACATTCATGTTGAGTATCAATCAGTGATGAAGAAAAACACTTGGAAGATTTTTGATCTTCCACTAGGGAAGAAACCCATTGGATGTAGATGGAGATTAAAAACAAATTACAAAGTAGATTGGATAATAGAAAATAATAAAGAGAGACTTTTAGCAAAGGGGTATACAAAAAAAGAAGGCATTGACTACGAGGAGACATTTTCTCCCACTGCTAAGATTAAAACGATCATGGTGACCTTTTCTCTAGTTGCACAATTTGGTTGGAAAGTCCATCAGATGGATGTAAACAATTCCTTTCTAAATGAAGATTTACAAGAAGACGTATTTATGACTCAACCTGAGGGATATGTTGTTCCTGGTCAAGAAGAAAAGGTATGTAGACTCAAGAAATATGTGTATGGCCTCAAATAGGCACCCCATGCATGGTACATCAAAATTGATGAGCATCTCATACAACATGGATTTGTTAGAAATCCATACAATCCCAATCTCTACCTCAAAAATAAAGGGGGGATATTGTGATTGTCGTTGTCTATGTTAATGATGTAGTCATCACTGTGAGTTCAGTGAGGATGATTGATGCAATGAAGAAATATCTTAATCGATAGTTCAACATGATAGATCTCGGGCTGATGCACTATTGTCTTGGATTGGAAGTATGATAGAAAGATAATCACATCTTTGTTTCTCAGATGAAATATACCAAGAAAATGCTCGAGAAATTTAGGATGATGGATTACACACTGATTTCTACCCCCATTGAGAACAAATTGCAGTTATCTCGTTCATATCCATCTCGTGTGGTAAATGACACTCTCTATTGGAAATTGATTGGGAGTTTCATTTACCAGACCTACAATAGACCAAATATCAACTTGGCTATAAGTTATCTATCAAGTTTCATACAGGAATAAAACATTTTTCATTGGAAAAAAGAAAGGAACATCTTGAGATATCTCAAAGGATCAGTGGATATTGGTATAAAATATGAGAAGAATGACAACTTCTTCCGGATTGAGATCATGCATGAAACATTGATGACCAAAAATCCAATACATGGTTTGTTTTCTTTATGGGATATAGACCAATATAATGGGGAAGAAAGAAACAAAAATTTCTTTCTCGTTATTCCACAGAAGTCAAGTATCATTCTATAGGAGAAGCTGTCTATGAAGTGATTCGGCTATGTCGCATACTAGAAGGACATGGAATACCAGAGGAAAAATCGACCACCATGTATGTTGACAATGAAGGTGTTCTCAATCTTGTTAACAATCAAGGTTTTCATGAAAGAGAAAAACATATTGAGGTATAGGTACATTTCATACGCGAACATGTATTGAAGAACAATATACAACTTCAATTTTTTCAACAGCTAAACAACAAGCAGATATCTTCACAAAGTCACTTGTACATGAAAAGTTTGAGATGTTTAGAGAGTTCCACTCCTCATCCCTTAAGGAAATGAAAAGTGAAGAAGGGGATGTTAGGGTAAATTTATTATTCCCTTAATTAATTATGCATTGCATATAAGTTAGTTTATTTATTAAATGTTATATGGGTATATTTAATCATAACCATCTTAATGTTTTTATTCAAACATTACGGGAGTTGTTATATTATTTTAAAAATATTATTTTTTATATTAGTTCATGGGTGTACTTGTGAAATATCCTTTATTGTTTGTATCTGGATGTGTAATACATATCTATATTGCAGCTGACACATGTGTAATTAATTGATTGATTATTAATAAAATCCTACAGGATAAAGTGTGGAGACTAAATATATGAAAAATTGTAAAAGGTGATGAAAATGATCCTAGGGCGGAAACACGTGTGTATTTGGTGTTGTATATTTTATTGGTGTCGATGTGTGTGATGTTTTTGTTTATGTTGACTACCTGATTCCCATACATATGGACCTACAAAAGAGAAGACAATCAAGTAATCAAATCTGGATGTATATGTATAAAAAGCATGTAAGGAAGTGTGTAAAATTGTTGAAAGTGTGAAAAAGGAATATGTGCACTTGATTTGTGATTAGGAAAGAGAGGAGAAAAGATCATGTAGATGATGTTTATGCATGCTATTTTTTTTGGCGATCTCATCCAAATGTAATGGAAGAAGTGTAGGGAGACCTATCTGCTATCACATACCAACCTTTAATTATTTCCCAGTGTATAAAAAACCAATGTAGATGGTTTGTATTTTGTTAAGGACTCTCTTCTCTATAAAAGTTACTATTTAAATGACTAGTAATAAAGGACCCTTTGCACTATCAAAATCCCTTATGACATGTCGAAAAACTGCGTAATTTACCCCTTACTACTAGAACTATGAGAAAGACCGAAATATTTCCCCTGTTACTAGAACTCATGGAAGGTTGTTGTGTATTAAGTACTATGTGCAACTCTTTATGGGGTGACTGATTCACCCATATGATCCCCCCTCATTTTTGGTTCATGCAATGTCACAGAAGGAGTATACGACCCAAAAAGAGGACCAAATACTATACTAAAATGATCCCTAAAGGGGGAAGGGAATGTGCTTGGTAGAAACCAAGTCACATGCACAAAAGTGGCTAGGAAAAACAAGTGTTAGTACAATCTTGAATACAAAAAATCATGTAAAAGATGACATGTAAGATAAACAAATAGTGTATATGCTAAGATGCAAGTAAACACGCAAGAAAAGAATGTAAACTAAGAAAAATAGGTTATGAACATGGGACATCACTCACAATGTCATAAGACGATCAAGGCCGATAAATCTAAAGGCATATAAGTGTGCACACAAGAAAAGGGAAAATCCCACAAATAATGGCATACAATGAAAAGCAAGTACAAGCAATATAAAAAATAATCATTGTGGAAAATAGTCCTACAAAGTAAATGTTGCACATGAAGCACTCGTTAATATGTTAGAAATATAAAATGTGTGCCAAATCATGTATAATCTGGTAAATTAGTGTGATATGGAAAAAAAATGAAACTATAACACCTGTAGTTTACGAAAGTCGATGCCCCTAAGAGCTGATGTGGTACTTGTACTAGGTATTGTTCCAAGTATCCATATTGCATTTAATGGACCTATATAATCTACAATGACAACTAGAAATAAAGTGAACATGTATATGTGTATGATAAAGATAATGACATACACGATATCTATCTAGCATGCATAATAAAGTGAACATTTCTAAGTAAATGCAAGAAAAAGTAAATACAATCAAGATATGCAGTATTATTTGGATGGATGGAATGGAATGTAGAGTGAATGATAAGAGATGCATGCCTCCCATGTGAATGGAATTGTATGTAGTTGTAGACAAAAAATTATGCACTTTACACATAATTTGACCCATTCTTAGACTACTATTTAGAAGGTTCTCAAGTGGTTAAATTACTAATTAATCCCAATTTTTGGTCATCTTTCTTTTATATTTTATTTTTTCTTTCCCACTTACTTCCTATTACCTATCTACCCATTTTAGCCCTAATTTTGGGCACCCCACCCTGTATTAGGTTGCCTCAGGGTGCCTCAGTGGCACTCTCGGTGCCTTGATCTATGCAAATACCCTTTCATTCCTATTTCGGTCACTTCTAGCTATTCGTAATGTTTATCGTTTTCTCAATTGGCCTTGTAAGGATTAATTACAAAATCAAACTTAAGATCCCTATAAATATAAAGCTTATAAGACCGTAATAAGGGTCCTAAGGTCACTACTATCTATCACTCCATTAGGGCTGTATCCATTGAATATATTGCATCCACATAGCTCCATGCATCAAGGATAGGAAGTTATGCATCACACACACTACATAGGGGAAGGGATTCTATTCTATTTCATGCACACATTCTATTACCATTTTATATAGCTATTATTGCTCACTACTTCATAAAGTGCGACTGACATGAGAGCACCTAGGACAAAACACACACACACACACATCAGAACTACATCCATGTCTGAAATGTAGTGAAAAAATCAACATTAAGTCCACTGGTTTGATGACTGAGGTTAGTTCAACACATTCATATGCACATTTAGTTTTTATAAGGTTTTTGTATTTCTCCTTGCATTTAGAGTCACTCTATGACACATATGAAGAATCCAGCGTGATAGACATGAAGCATTTGAAACCACCTAACAACCATACTAGTTTAAGATTATGATAATTTACTCTATTCCAAGCACCTAGATTACAGACCAGGGTGCCACGGGGAGGGATTTTTTTAATGGCGAATATTCATAAAATGGTGAATATTCCATTTTTGGAAAATTTTAAAAGGTGATTTATTAGAAATAGGGTAGTGTCCTATTTGCCTAAAAATTACAGTATAATTATTTTCAGGGTTTGTCTTCACCTACCCTTGAAAACATCTCCTATTAAATCCTAGGTGATTCTCTCGGTAGATTACTATATAATACTCATACTGAGGTACCGCACCACTATAGGAATACCAAGTAGAGTGACCTTGTAAAGCACCAGAGTCCAATACACAAAATATAGTCTTATATATCATCATCATATTTGTAGTCAAGAGACAAGTATTATTTGTTGTTGTGTGACAAGGGCTATTTGTTGGCACCTAACAAATAATTTTTGTTGATGCATGAAAAGGAATTTCTGATGATGTGCGATAAGGGGAGTATTTTGACAGGCAACTAGGGTGTTTTCCTGATGCGCGACTTGAATCAATTGACGCAGGACATGAGGTTGTTGACACATGACAATCTTGTATTCTTTATGCATGATGGGAGATTTTTAATTTTTATTCGTGTGACAGTAAGTTTGTTGTCATGCGATAGCTAGGTTTTTTTTGTGCGACAACAAGTTTGTTGTTGTACGATAACTATCTTGTTGTCATAAAACAATAAAAAATTTCCACATGACAAAAACCTTGTTGTCACATGTCTTGAAAATTAGGTGAAAATGTTTTTCATAAACCCTAGAAAATTCATATGTTTTGTGAAACTAGTTCTGGGGATATTCACCAAGGATTTTCCACCATTGATTTCTCGGGGTTCTCTTAAAATGAACCTTTTCCCTGGGGTGCCCCAGTACACTCCCAGGTACCTATGTCACTTCAGATAGTCCAGACATGCCCTTTGCAAATCCCTTTAATGGTCATTTGCACTATCGAGTTCCATTTTCGTATCTACGACAACCTGCGAAAGTTTGCCGATACCATCTATGTCTTTTACTCCTCTCTTACACATTAGGGTTTTCATTTCACTTAGAATAGTTTATTTTTATTTACTAAATATTGCTTTACTTTATTTACTGCATTGATACAACAATTTAGTCATCATAATTAGATTAATTTGGATTACTATTCACTACCCTTAACCTAATTTTAGTTGATATTTTATGGTAATATCATAGAAGAATTTATAGGACGAGCGGAAGAAGGACATATTTTGAGTGGGGGTTGTTTGAAAAGAGGAGGATATGGATGAAATATTTTGAGAGGTGGTTGATAGGAGGAGGAGATTGAAGACATATTTGTAGAGGTGGTTTCTTGACAGGAAAAGGAGATGGATGAAATATTTTGAGATTTGGTTGTTTGATAGGAGGATGAGATTTAGGATGGATTTTGAGAGGTGGTTACTTAGTTGTAATGGGTTTGACAGACAAATATTTACTTACAGAATAAGGAACATTAGAAGTTAAGGCATGATTCTCATTTGACATAAAAGAAGCATATTTGGGAACCCATTTGGATTTACTAACATGATATGCAGAAGAATGTTGTGAAGAAAATGAAATGAAACCTTGATGTTCAAGGAGATTAATTCATCTTTTTAAAGTACAAAGATCATTTTCATGATGTCCATTAAGTCTATTATACTTGAAAAATGGAAGACCTTGGTATTTGGCAAGCCGATAAGGAGGATATAATTGAGTAGTTAGAAAATTTATCTATTGGTGTTTGATGAGCATAGGAAGAATATCATTGTGTGTAGTATTGATATCAAACTTAAGAGGTGTTGGTAATGGTGAGACTTGGGGTTCGCTGACATGAGCACATGTACATGACTTAGGATTAAGATGATATGCATAATAACAACTAGAATGGGCCTAAGAATATTCCTTGAGATGTTGAATTTAAAATTTTAAGAGATGTAATGTTGGTTTCCATAGCTTAAAATTTATCTTTAAAATCATTTTGTAATGCTCGAATTGACTCTAAGATAACTAGATTGGTTGGAGGATTAGGACAAAAATATTTGTTAGATAGATGATCGAAAAATGGTACTCACTTATGTAGATGACATATTGCGAGGGAGATACATAGTGTCTATGGATTTTGGAGAACATCCTTGCAAGGTGGGTGCATTTTAAGTAATTCATGAAATGAGACTAGAGGAGTTTTAGGAGCCATGCAAGAAAATAATGTAAAATAGTAAAAATGAGGATCCAAGTTTTTGATCATGAGTGGGATTCACTAAATAATATAATTTAAATTCAATCATAGATAATTATTGGAGAGTAACTAATGAATAAATTATAAATTAAAGTAATGACACAAGTAAAATAAGATTTAAAGATTGAAACCCTAAATAGTAGAGAAAGAAAATATGACTTATTTGGTATCCATGAAATATGGAACTAATCTGGATAGGAAGAAGATATTAGAAGGATTCCAATAGCATCGTAATTGATCTATGTAATTTCTTGAGCTTAGAAACAAGGTTAGGAGGGGGTGCACATGGAAGAAAAGAGGTGTTTAGTCACTAGTGACTGGATACAAGCACCTAAGACCACAATATAAATTGAGATATTGTTCCCTATGTGTCATGGTTCATGTTGTGTAACAAGGGTGTAAAAATTAGTTCTTGTTGATCATCTTGTGTTATAAATTTGATTTCCAAAGGTACCTATAACCTAAAAAATAAGAGTTCACCTGCACAAGACAAGAAACTGCATCAAAAATCAAAAGGAAAATGTAAAATATGGAGTTGTACCACCCCCAGTTGTCACCCCGAGAGTAAATTTACGAGGGAGTGTGACACTAAATCTTTGAATCCATGTAGTTCTTATGATTGGGTGTAGAAACATTTCCCTAAGATGCCCTTTTTCAAGTTGCACTGGATAGCGGCCTCTAGTTAGAATGTACAAATGTAGTAGAATGTGTGGATGGAATAGAATGAAATTTCCCTTCCTGTGTTGTGTATGTAGAGTATGGAGTCCCTTTCCCCTTGAATGGATGCTAGATGTATGCCATGGAATGATTTAGGTTCCTTTTGAATGAAATATTAGGTGATAATATTAATTCTTAGTTATTTTACCTTCATTTTGAACACATAACTATGTATTTATATGTTTCCCTTGTTTTAATTTTATAATTGACAACTTGAAGGATAACCCATAAGTGAAAAAGATGCCCAAAAGATAAAAGAGACCTTAAAATGGAGAGTAAAGTAAGAAAGGGTTAGGGGTTTCAAGAGGGGACAAGAGTTCCTTTTCACTATTGTATTGGTTGGGCACTGGTGTACAAAGTAATGAAAGATAAACAAGTAAAGTTATGACTAGGTTATTATAGAAATAAAATCATGCACTGAGTTACATTTCCTGGTCCTAAAAGCATACTAGTATTCATGTGATTCCTAAGCATGATAACTAGTAATTGACAACTATCTTTGGCATTTTTATTTGTTTCTTGTCTTCATTCTAGTCTTTTACACCCTATAATCCAGTGAATTCTCTACTTGCTTATATTTTATTTATTCAGACAATAGTTCCTAGTTAGGGTTCCAGTATAGAGGTTCCATCATCCCCTCTAAGCTATTGTAACCTATTTCTACCTTAGTCGCTCTTTTTGGGATTATTTTATATTTTGGGCATCTTATTTTCTTATGGGTCAGATTTCAAGTTATCAATTATGAAATCTAACCAAGGGAACCATATAAATATAAATATTTGTGACCAAAATTAAGGAACAAGATCTAAGCGTCTATTATAATAACTTAAGGTTACATGTAAAGTCATCTAATACCATCAAAGGAATCCATATAGTATCCATATAAGTGAAAAGGGACTACATTTCCTACATACACTGTATAGGAAAGGGAAGTTGATTATTCCATCTACCCATTTTTTATATTGGAATATTTAGATATCATTCATTATGAAGTTAACTTTCTCAAGGACTTCGTAGTAAACGATTCTATCACACACACACAATAACTAGATTACATTTGATATTTAGTGCACTGCTCGGTCGTAAATTTACTCATTTGTGTGACCATAGGGGTCAGTCTGACTCCCCATATTGCATCTTTATTTTTTTGGATTTGATGTGGTGTTGTAGGTTTTATAGGTGAATCTCTCTCTTAAAATTTATAAGTACATCAATCCATGAAGGTGCGATATACACATGACCAAAAATGAGTATCAATGGTACTTGTGAAACAATAGAAAAAATATATTCTTACCACTTGCACAGTCATGAGTACCCAGTAGCATACTATGAGACCTAGGCACCCTTGATAGAGTCCAGGAACCCTATTCCTACATTATCTGAAAATTCCATATTTTACAGTGCATAGTTGTGATGGTATGCCCTTTCTATTCATTAGTTTTCCAGTCCATATAAGTTATAGGATCAAGCCCGATTCAACTAATCCCTTCTCTCTCTCTCTCTCACACTTAGGGTTTAATAATTTATTTGCTTCTTCTTGTTTCAAATTTGTACTTTGGCATTTTAATTATCATATGTGTCTCTGCAATTAGGGTTTCACATTAACTAGATTTTTGTTAAATCATTTGGTGAACCCATCGCTTAAACCCAACCTTTCTTCTACATATTTTTTCATCACTTTATCATGGTTGAAACTCATGTACCCTTTACTAATGATGACCTTTATGATCTCAATTCTCATCTAGTTGAACATCCGCAAGATCTAGATCTTCTCTTATTCGCTTCATGTGAGGAGGCCACCAATATTGTTGAGCTTAATATTCCTACATCCACAACCACTACTATGCCTATTTATACTCACCATCCAAATTCAATGATTCCACCTACTTCTAATGTTCACATTTCTATTCCAACCCCTAGTGATCATTTTACTCCTCTTATCACTTCCCACACATGGAAAGTATATTCCTCTTGCACTCAATACCTAGCCTTTCTCTATTAGGATTGCTAAGTGCAAAATTTTCTACTTCAGTAGGATATTTTTCATACATCTTCGTCTCTTTATTCCACCTTACTCCTTCATACTCATTTTTCACCTTCCATTTCCACTTATGCACTTCCTCCCAACTTTTTCACTCTTAATATGCCCACTTTATATGGCAATAGTGAATATCAAGAGAATATTATATCATCTCATGTTGCATGTCCAAATTATGCATATGATCATTCATTAATAGATAAGTTGTTTCCTCAGAGTCTCCAGAACTATGCTACATGTAGATTCGATGATCTACATGTTCATTCAGCAACGTCATTTATGCATTTAGTCTATTCTTCTATTTCATGTTTTTCAATCATTATTAGTTCTTATATATATTATTCTCAAATTGTGTAAATCAAGCAAGGATCTAATTAGCACCTTATTGACTATGTATTATGCTATAAGAAAATTCTAGTTAAGATGAGCAATGTATTCATGGATTTTGAATTACAAGATCTTTTTGTCCAAAGTATTTTATCTCCATTACAAGAGAGAGTCATCTTTAATACCTCTCCATCATTTTACCACCTCTGCCATATGCTTAAGTTACGTGAAATAAAACTCTTGTCTATGGGAAATCCTAAATATTGTGATCATTCTTCATCTTCTAATTGGTTTCAAAGGATATCTAGTTTCAAGCAATTTATGAAGACCATTGAAGCAACAACTATGGTTAACATTGTTTCTATTCCTGAAAAATATTTAATGATAACCTCCAAAATGTACATTTACAAACTTACCTTATATTGTGTGCATTCTATTGTCACATCTTCTTGAAAGAAATTTTTTTATGCTTCCACCAACATTGAATATTGATCTGTCTCACCCTAAATGCTGAAATTATAATGGAAATGATATATGTGACTATCATGAGTGTGTTGGGAATTCCTGTTATCAATTTTTAAAATTTAGGCATCTAATTAAATATCTTAATGACAATAATGCAATTGAGCTCACTGAGCCTTCAACATCTAAGCAGTTCAATGAATACCAAAAGCTCAAAATATTCAAAGATCTATTTCCTAAGCATGAAAAACAAGTTGTTGACTCTTCAACTAATCATACATATGGTATTGTGATTCCTCTTTCATCGAGGGCTCTTGGTTTTATAGTTTCTTATAGTGATGCATCTCTACTGCTCATCACATTATTTGATTATTATTATCATGCTACATCTTCCTCTAGTACACTACACATCAATGCTTCTATAAGATCTTATAATGTCAATAATACCATAATGGATCCATCATATCCTTTTTATGTGTAAATATTAACTAACCGCTCTCTCCAATTTAATATCTAATTCCAAAACCTTATGGTTATGTCAAGCTTTCATTTATAGTTGGACCTATCACCATGATTGTGCCATTCATTGTGGAACCTTCAATTAAAGGTTTTGACCTACTCTTAGGTCTTCCTTGACTTTATTCCACTCATGCTAACTTGTCCATGAACCACTCTTATCTCAAATTCATTCACAATAAGCAATTTTTTATCCTCAAAGGTGTTTTTTCATCCACTTCATTGCCTCTAGGCCCCCTAGGACTCTTAAATCTAAGGAATATTATGTAACTAGTTATACTATCTAGACATGACTTACTTGTTATCATAAATCTACTAGTACAACATCTTAGCCTAAGTCCCGTACTTGTGTACTCATTTGACATAGGTGTTCATCACCTCCCAGGTATCGTTCACATAGGTGCTCATCACTTCTTATGGTTCCTTCATGCATACATCTTCATTTACATACACCCACCAATCTTAGAGCATGGTCACATGCCTTTATCTCCTCGAATAATGGGTAGAGAACCCTTTACCTTCACTTTGATTGGATAATATAATCATTTTCATACACTTAGGGAAAACTTGATTACTTTTCCCCCTCCTAACAACATCAAGTGTTTATCGTTTATGTTATTACACTATTTTCTTCATACTTCATCTTTCTAATAATCATTGCACTACTTGATACACTTTGTATAATAATTACCCTAGGATGTACTCTTGTGTTATGGTTCACACTTGACTATTGAGGGAATACTACATCAATGAAGCTCACACACTACACATTTCATGCTCTGTGATTCATGATACATCTTTTTAGAATTCAGTGGTCACACATCATACTACCTAAGGAAAAACTCTAATTCCATAGTTCATACCTTACTAATAAGGATCTAAATCTGAAATGAACCTCACCACATTAATGTTTTATGATCTATACTTTAGTGATCTATATATCTAGTCAAAATTTATCGAAGCATTTCCTGAAGAAGGACTCTTTTTATATGTTTCATTCTTGATTGTTGAGGGGAATTTTATAAATGAACCTCATCTCATACTCAGACACACCCGCCAAGGGCACACTTCTCCTATCATTTTCACATTGCATACTACTCCATCACACTCATTCACAACATACTACATATCTTGGTTACACATACTCTTGCTTGTGTATACTAGTTACATGTTGCACTTTACTTATTATGTTACCGAGATATCTAGTATGTCATTATATTTATCATTTACACATTCACATTGACTTTATGTCTAGTTATAAATCCATAATTTCTATAGATTTTCACACGTAGAAATGATTCTTGACACTATACCTCTTACCAGTCCAACCAAGGCTCCTGAGGGCATCTACCATTACTACTCTTACACATTATAGGTGATATTTTCTCATTTTATAATACTTACTATTATTACTAACACACTACTTTCCATGGATACACACATGATTTGACATAATATTTACCTTTCTATCATGCTAAGGGGTACTTTATGTGTAGGATTCTCCTTGCAAGAACTATTTTCCACCATGGTTGTCAGACACTATCCTTGACACTATTTTCCATTGATTTCTACTTATAAGCTATTGTTTACGAGCTATTCCCTATGCATTACTTGACCAAATATTGTTTGATGTTAGTTTCTTTGGCCCTTATTATCTTGTGACATTTTGAGTGATGTCCCATGTTTGAAACCTGATTTTTGCAGTCTATCTTTTATGAATTTTTTTTTGTTACATTACTTTTCTATGACATGTTTGCTTCTTTTTATACTAACACATGTTAATAGGAATCTTGTTTGCATGTTCCTTTATTTCCATCATGCACATTCCCTCCCCTTATATGGTATACACTTTAGATAATTTTCAGGTCCTCTACTTTGGACCACATGCTCTTATTAGTCAGCCAATACAGGAGTTCCGAGATCCAGTAATGAACTACACAATACAGGAATAGAACAAGATATAGTCACATAAATGGCCTACAATCTGACTTGGGTCCTCATGTAAACACAGACTCCATTTCCCAGATAAAAACACTAGCTCGTAATTTCTCTTTATTTCTCCTATGTTCCTTTTTCCTATGGGAAAATACAACTACTTTATTAGATCAACACAGTTTTAAGAATTTCACAAAAGAGGAAAATTCCTCCAGTAAGCAGAATGTATTCTTTCTCCATTTTATTGGTGCTCAATTTGATCTCACCCCGTTTTCTCTACAAATCCTTCAATCTACGTCCTCTGTCATATTTAATATTTCCCTGAATGGATGCATACAAGTTTTATCTTTACCAGGGTGTTATTGTAAATTCTTCTTTATGGTCATGGATTGTTTTCGAGCCTTGTATCATTTGAAAATTCTTTTTCCTTGAAGAAAAATTCAATTATGGGCACAAATGGTGGAGTTACCATGCATCTCACTATTCTACGAGCATGTTTTCCCCATCAAATTATATCTCTGCATCTTCAGCTACGTGGTATGTTTTGATTGGATGCGGCCCGATGGGTATTTTGGTGAAATTTACCACTTTGTCTCATTTGTAAAAAATACCAAATTGGCCCCATGGCCCTGATAGCATATGATTGGCTATTAAGAAAATATGGCGGGTCACCAGGGCATTTTGAAGTTTTTTGCCTTTTTGTGAAAAAGGAGAAAAGTTATGAAATAACCAGCAACTCTGCTAAGGCCCACATCAAATGTTACAAGCAGGAAGGTGGGTTGGCAAAGGAAAATTGGAAATTTTTCCTTTTTGTTAAAAAGGGTAAAATTGCATAAATGAGCTGTGACTCCATCAAAGGCCCAGTTTAGGCCACATGTCGAGCTTGTATTTCAAAGGTGTAGGGGCGGGCTAAAATGTGAAAATTGTGCATTTTCTAAAAAAATCATAAAATGTGAAAGGTAACTCGAGGCCCACTTCAAACCAGATTTTTCCATGTGGACGGCTCTAGTCTAAAGTTGAGAAAGGGCAGGATCAGCAGTTGTTGTGCATTGCATCTGATTTTGTTGCCATTTTTGCTCCAAGACTCCTGGAGATGCGGATACGCATTGTTTTTCATCATTTTCTGATGAAATTCCTTATCATTTTTGTCTACAAAGAATTGACTAGATTTAGAGCTTAATTTGTGAAGTGCAAGAAATGTAAAGATTGATATTTTTTGGAATTTCTCGGGCACTTGCAAAAAGGTGAATTACCAGAGAAGTTGGATACAAAGAAAAGATGTAGAGGAAATAATGGGAAAAGGATGAAATGATGGAGGTTATAGGTGCAAAGGATGAAAATGGTGTTGCTAGAGGAGATGACTAGGTGCCCCAGGTAAAACAATGATTGAAATATTTGCAATGATTCACCTTTTTGAACAAGTGGCAACTTTTTCTTATAAGTCTATTAAATGTCATTTTATGGAAATCATGATTAAACATGTAACAAACAAATGTTCCTTGAATATTATTTTCTTGGGGGGAAAGCTTGGATGTAAATTGAGTGTTATAAAAAGCATGCTTTAGTCATGTAAATGGTCGGGGGTTGAATTCTTATGAGAAAATTTGAGAAATCCCATCTTCCTGAGAGACCATTTGAGAAACCCATTAATCTCTTATGTTGTATATTTTATCATGTCGAGTTGGTTGCAAGTGTACAGCCATTGAAAAGCTCTGATATTGTTCAAAGAAACTTTCCCCTATTGATGAATCTAATCAACTTCGAATTAATCTGTGTTAATCTTGGGTAAATTTGTGTCTGTTTTATTTTCAGAATGTCTGTAAGTAGTTTTTCTTGTTCCTATTGCAATATTGTGTTAAAATCCCTCCAAATCACACAGGATCTCATCCCTGTGATAGTTTAGTGGCATTTGTAATTTCATTACGAGAAGAGCCTTCATCCTGTAATGAGATAAACAATTTAAATTCACTTTACTATTATTTTGTTTATAAATAGTATCTATAAGCCTTTGAGTGTATCTTAGGCATCAGGAACTAGGGTTATTTAATGTTTAATTTGGTCTTTAATGTTTAATTGGGTCTTTAGCTTGAGCCTTCATGTTAAATTCTTTAAGATTGTGTGAAACCGTGTAAATCTAGGCCTCCATTGATGCAAACCTTCTGGTTGAAGGAATATTTTAGCTATTTTGAAGTATTCTATCATTTATTTTTCCAATTATTGTGAAGGTTCTCAAAGATCTAGAAAAATCAAGTTTATCCTACTTAATCTCCCACCAAAAATTATTCAAAAATAGTGAATCCTACCTGAACTACCCCTATTTTCCCTATATGTCCACAAATGAATAAATTCTACTGCTAAAATATGTAGAAGAAATCAAGATTCCATAATGTCTTTAGTAACCTTATCCCTGTTTAGAAAATATCACCATTCTTTAGAAGTGACAACTCATGATAGTTAACTTGTGGTGCATTGATCATAATTTCTGAATGTTTCCTTTCAAATTGGTGCAAAGAAGGATATCTTCATTATTCTTCACCAATAGAGGTTAAAAAATGGGTCCTATCACCCTGGTCGAAAGGCATGCCCTAAAGTACTTAGGATAGATCAAATCCATTTCTCCAAAATTTGAGTGACAAAGAGCCAACTGAATCACCTCCCTGGCTACAAAACGACATACATGATAATTTATCTGGCTCTAGGTTTCTTGTTAAACCTTTGATGTGTCTCATCTTGCAAGGGAGAATCCATTTGGATACCAACACATTTGTACATAGAAAAAATACATAAATAATATAGTACAACTCAAAATAACATGGATCACGCCATTTGCGATTGTGTATAATTCAGGAAGAATTCATGGAAGGAGAGTAACACTAGACCTCTATCCATGACACTCTTATGTCATTGTTGGCTATAAATCTCACACTTAGCATGAGATCACCAAAAAAACTTGCACTTAGTGTGAGATCACCCAATAATATCATTCTTGGCATGAGGTCACCCAAAAAAAATTCATTCTAGGTGGGATATCAACCCAAAAACTCACTTTTCTACAAAATATTCAAGACATCTTTCTATCCTTTTACACTCATGATCATCAAGTTCACACTTTCCTTTTACTAATTTTACATACATTTAAATAATTTTACGTACTTTTATAGAGTTTTCATAATACATGACTTTGATTACTCTTTCACTCTTCTTTTACATATCCATTCTTAATATGCAACACGCACATCTCTACATCAAGAATGGAAATACGTACAACATGGTACAACACAATATGTTCCTCCCCTAGTGTCACTTACTCTTTTTTAGTTGCCACACCTAATTTTTTATCACTCCAAGCTTTTACTTATCTCCTCGAAATGTTATCGCCATCACATTCTACATGGTTATCAGGTACACAGATCTTATCTACTTTATTTTATTGAGTATTCACTCAAAAACATAAAGTGCTAAAAATGTAGACACAAAATCACACACTTGGGTACATTTCTAAGTTCTAAAAGCATACTAGTATTCATATGATTCCTAAGAGAGAGAAATAGTAATTGACAACTATATTTTTCATCTTATGTTTTTTTATTGTCTTCTTTTCGGTATTTTACACCCTACAGCCCAGTCGGTGCTTTACTTTCTTGTCTTTTATGACTTCAGACACTAATTCTTACCCACAATTCCAGTACCCTGGTGCGATCATCCCCTCTGGGAAGTCTTGATCTATTTCTAAATTAATCACTCCTTTTGGGATTCTTTCATATTTTTGGCATCTAATTTTCTTATGAGTCATCCTTCTAGTTGTTAGTGTGTGCATGTGTTGTTTTCAAAATAATGCTAATAAATATCCTTAAGTTAGCAAGAATTAAACAACAAACTAAACAACATCATGATAAGAATTAAACAAAGGTTAGATGCTAACATTCATCAATACAAACTTTGAAACTAACAATGCTAAATATTTAAACTCCTCTATTCTCTAACAACAAATAAATGAATGGACCTAAGTAAGCTCCATGGCTATCAAAATAGTTGTCCTTAGTATGCCAAGTAACCTAGGAATGAGAGCCTATCAAAGTTGGGCTACAAGACCCCTTTGACACCTCCCATATGACCTAAGCACTTAAGAAAGAGGCTTAACTCTTCAAGATGATGAACTCTCAAAAGGGCAAGGTGCAAGCTCTTAGTCTCTTTGCTATATGCTTTGCATTTGCTCTCTAAAGAGTTTAGGTGTAAGTAAAAAGGTAGGTGGAGGGATCTTTATTTAGCCCAAAGGATAAAGGATTCAACACATTCTCATGAATGTGGGATAAAGGTAAAACATGATTAGGAATGGATAAGGTTGCTTTATTAAAGGTAACCTTACTTTAGAAGGGTTTAATACATGTTTAGCAAGTCATGGGAGTTGGAGGGTATTTTAATTAATCAAAGGTGATTAACTAATAGGTAGATGTAAGCTTATAGAAGATAATTAGAGGAATATTAGTACGATTTAGGCTATTATAAGGGGATTCAATCAATTAAATATTGATTTATTGGTTAAATGGAAGGGAAAGCTAATTAATTAATAATAATTAATTAGTCTAGGTATAAGGGGTGATTTATTAATGGAAGGTCGTTAATTAGGGTTTTTTTTGGATATGAAACTTAATTAATTAGCTTATTGTAATTAATTAATGATGATATGAGGGAAAATGAGTGCTTTTGACGATATGTCATTGATTTGCGAGAAAGGGGATAATTAGCGCAATTTAAGTATTTAAATTACTTGGGTGTAATTATAGGTGTGTACATTTGCCCCTCTTTGGGGTGGCATAAGTGATGCCACTTCAAAGATAGTAGATAGAAGAGATTTTTAAGGGATAGAAGAAAAATTAGTAGGAGGGAGAGATGCCCCCTCGAGTGTCGATGGGGTGATGGAAGAAGCTGATCGATAATCGAGAAAGGTGAGATATAGGCAGAAGAAGGGGGACGAGGTAGGATGACTCAATGAGAGGGAGAATTAGGGGTGAAAGGGAAGTGGTGTAGAAGAAATATGGATGAGGGGGGATAAGAGCTTAGCCTCTAGCCACGTATTTGTTTGAAACAATTTGGATGTCATCATATTGCCATAGGAACTACATCATCGGTCCTTATGAAAAATATAAGCACACGAAAAAGGTAGAATGACTTGAAAAGCCATAATATGAACAATTTTCCATTGCTGAAAATAACAACTCCATGCAACATACAAAAATGCAATGCAATACGAGAAGGAAACAAGCTCATCTAAAAGGGAAAACAAGTACAAATGCACATATCCAACCCAACAACGGTCAAGACAGTTGTACAAATGTTTTGTTATCAGTGCTGGAGAGATCCAGAAGTTCATGATTGATGAAAAGGGTTAAAAAATGATGCCCCAAGCAAGGATACATGCAAGGGGAAATGAAAATGGACATGGGGTCCATGAAAGGTGTTTGTGTGCAACAAAACAGCACTAGGCAACCAAAAGTGCCCCAGAGTACACACGAAGCACGCAGCTAGCTTTTGTGAATGGTTGTGAATCCAGTGATCTATGAGTCGTATTAATCAGGGAAGATGTGAGAAAAACCAACAAGATATGGAGAAAATACTATGCGCAAGACACAAGTTTCAGCCGTAAGAAGCAAGTTACCATTTTGTAGGGTGTTTTACTTTTTAGGAATTTTTTGAAAAATTTTGCCTTCTTTTTAGATTTTTTTGATATAGTAAATGTTTGTATTGTCTTGGCTTTCTGAACCATGATAAAAAAAATAGAATAAAGGAGAAGAAGAAAAAGAAGGGCCTAGGGGCAACAAAAATTGCCCTAGGTGGAAGAAAAGAGAAACAAACGAAAAATAATGTCCTTGTTTAGTGGAAAAATTAAGAAAAAATAATTATTTGAAAAATAATTATTTACGAGGGTGTGAAGAAGAATAAAAAATTGTCAGGGAGCAATAAAATTGTCTGGGGGAGAAGAAAGGGGTATTGGATAAAAAATGCCCCAATACGGTTGAAAATAAGAGAAAAATAATTATTTAATTTAAAATAATTATTCCACAGCGAACAGAGGAGAAAACAGTGAGCTAAACAGGTGTCCCGGCCATCCGATCGGTGAAAAATAGGTTAATATACCCCCCAGGGTGGGTAAAAACATCACAATCAATTCATTTTAACCACTTAGTTTAGAAAACTTACAATGAGGCTCTGACACTTAGGAGAGATGGTGAGCACACATGATTGTTTGAGGCGTGTTGTAGATTGTATATGATAGATCTGTAGACAATATCAAATGTTGTTTTCAAGTGTTATTTTGATGTATATGGACGAGATGATATGATGATATTGGTGCGGGGGGGATATAATTTTTATTATGCGCAACCCCTCTTGCCCCCATTGATGATATGATATGTGATGATTAGCTTAGCATACATGCATGATGTAAAACTTAGCATTTTTGTTTATATATGATGTATAGATGATGCTAGATGTGATGATAGTGATGGTAATGTGATGTGAATGATAACAAAATAGAGCACATGTAAGAAACACAACTAAATGTTAAAAATAACACCAGGAATTAATGCAATACACCATGAATCACCATGTCTTATTAACAAGTAATAAAACACAACCAAATGCATTAAGAAAGAAATAAAGAATTAACACACTAGCATGTCGAAACCCACTACAATATGCACAAGCAAGAAAGAATCGATTCTAAGCAAGAAAAGATAAACTATGACAAAGTACACCCAAGCAACAAACAACTCAAAAGCAAAAATGTAAAACACTATACAAGCAACAAATAAAGCAAGAAAATAAGACAATGCAAGTAAATGTTTTTGTAAGATATGTTTTCATAAATTGATTTTCTATTGTTTAGGTTTTTGTGAAACAATTTTATATTGTTTTTATGTTTTGTGAAACAATTTTATATTGTTTTTGTGTTTTCTCGAAACAATGTTCTATTGATTTTGCATTTTATCGAAACAATGTTCTACTATTTTTGTGTTTTACTTGAAACAATTTTCTATTGTTTTTGTGTTTTCTCGAAACAATGTTCTATTGTTTTTATGTTTTTCTCGAAACAATTTTCTATTGTTTTTTTATTTTTTAATAGTTTTCCAAAGCTATGTGTAGGTAACCAAGAAAGCATGGATGCCCCCAGCGTTAGGTGGGGAATATACAAGGGTAGAA